>JADLZK010003267.1:0-73203 GCA_015847255.1 Hyparrhenia diplandra
CATGTTAATTGACTTATAATATTATGCTATAACGTATGTCAACACGCACTCTGCTAGGGTTATCTCTAGTGACTCATATCTCTTAGTAATGCGGCGCCTATACCTTTGTATGTGCGCTCGCTAGCGCTCGGTCTACCGCGGATATATATATATGCTGCGCCACACACTCGAGCTAATCGCCTCTCGCTCTCGTGGTGGCACAATCGTGAGGGGGCAGCGGAGGAGCGCGATGCACATGTGTACGTGGTCGCCGATCTCAACTATAGGTGAGCAAACCTAGCTACGACGCTTCTAATTAAAATACGCATAGTGCGTTTCGCAGACGACAATGCATAATGGCCGAGATAGAATTAAAAGTATCTAGTTGTTGGCAACAATATCTTGACTTAAATTGGCCGAGATTTCTTCCATTTCCACCATGCTTAATTTCTAGACGATGGGGGATCAAAAGCCACCGGATGTACCGGGGAGACGCTGGCATAAACGTCGGAGTACATAGATGGGTTGCAATCTTTCCTAGCCGCCAAGGAGGCCGATATGCGCGAGACCCGTGATGTCGGGTTTGTGGTGCCCATGGTGGACCGCAAGAACCAGATGCAATACTCGAAGTTCGCTTTTTCGCCCATGCCCACCTAATCCTTCTCGAGGTTTCATGACCGGGTACACAAGTTGGAACAAGCATGGAGAAGGTGTCAACAACGGAGAACAAGCGCAGTTCCTCGAAAAGTGGTGCCGCGGCAGGAAGAAGCTTTACATTTGAGGATGAGGAAATAATCTATCGATGATGAAGTATGCAGTAGCTTGCTACGCTAGCCCCCGCCCTCCTACCGTTGAGAGGATATGGACAAGTTGATCGCGCGGATGGCATGGGCCACGCATGAATACACCGGCCGGTTGTTGAAGAAGCCGAAATGTTTTGAAAGATATGAGGACACTCACTGCTTGACTAGCGTAAAAGAGTTTTTCCCAAGCTATCGTACACTCAAAAGCTTCTCCAACTCAAGCGCGTAGAAACCATTGGACCGACAAGAGCTTTAGACACCGCTAGGTGATTGGGGATATGCTTCCACAGAATGTTGCCAAAGACGACATATGAGGCCAAAAAAGATCGCTTTTGTCCAACCGATTGAAGTTCGAGAGTAAATTCATGCTTGCATGTGGCGACGATCCCCGTCCGGGGTGACTATGCAAATCTTGCTGCATGCCCCAACCTGTAAAACTTCCTCGCTACAAACAAAACAACCGATGATGGTGAAGAAGGCGTGGAGGTAGCGCCGAGAGTTCCCGGAAGGTTGCATGGTACCTTCCAATAACCGCCCTAAAACGCCTTTTGCAACCTCCTCGAGGATCGACGACCGATGACATTACGGCACCGGATGGCCTAAGCGTGATGATATATAAGGCACCCAAAGAGATGGTATTCAAAGTGGCGACATTGATCACAAACATAAAACTTTTTCTCGATGACCCAAGGAATATTCGCCGTTTGCATCGAAAGCAATGATGGCATGAACCCCTTTGTAAACATGAGTAGCACATAGTGTTTGGCGGTGCTATTAACTATCTACAATCTTCCAACGGCCGCGGTAACAACGCAGGAGGTACATGATGATGTCTGCCTTGATCTCTCGGTCCTCACGCTCGTATTGACATCGATGTGTACCGAGGTCGCTTTGTTGACGATCCCAAGGAGCCTGAAAGAGGGGGTGGTGTCGCGGTGTAAACGATGCTTACAAGAAAGAGCGCTTCAATTTATGTGCCCTCGCTCTTCACCAAATCATCGATATTCCGTGACACCGTGAGCGTCCGGGTAGAGCAAAAGGAGAGAAAGACATTTATTGCTTAGACAACACGAGACCGCTTCGCTGAATAACTCAAAGAAGAGGGTTTATGTAAAGCACCAACGCTTCCTTCCTACAAAGCATCCATACCGGAGATGAAACGCCGCTTGATGGGATCTAAGGAGAAAAGTAGGCCGCACTAAGGCATTTCAATGGGGAAATGTGTCTATGAGCGTGGTAAAGGATACGACCGCCTCGACCACGAACCAAAAGGAAACAAAGAGAAAGAGAAAGAGAAACGTAAAGCAGCTCAAGAGCCGTAAACCGCAAAAGCCCGCCGATAAGAAGAGGTGGAAGAAAATGTCAACCTATGGGAGCTACCTTTACTAGAAAGACATAGCAGCTTGCCACAAAGATAGATATCATGCACGCGGAAAAAAATGTCATTGGAAGTTTGCTTGGGACACTCATGAATGACAAATGAAAATCGAAGGACCATGATAAAGCAAGAGTTTAATTTAGAGGAGATGGACATAAGGCCCGAAATTCTTCCTAACAAATCTAAAACCAAAGCGTCTCCACCTTTTTTCGCCGTGAACCCTCGACTCCGCCGAGAGAAGCGTGAGTTGTGAATTTCTTTGTAGTGTCAAACTTCCTCTTCTCGATACACAGCCTGTGTCCAAAAACTTGTACCGCTTAAAGAGAACAAATGCTTCCGGCGAAGGCTCACGACGCGATGTCATGCTTACCGAAATGATGGCAAAATGTGATCCAAACATATTGCCGAAAAGGTCCGAAAGGCTATCATCGCCTCTCAGGCCTTCTTTTAATGCAATCTCTCAAGGTGATCGACGAACGAAATCTGAATGATCTTGAAAAGAACACGTGTGACACGATGTGTCTCCTTGAGGCTTACTTCCCGCCGACTTTCTTCGACATATATCCGGCCCATCTCATGGTCCATCTAGTTAAGGAGATCGTGCATCCCGGACCATATACCTCCACCACATGTATTCGTAGATGAGAGGATTTATGAGTACTCCGAACAGGTTTTCAAAGAATCGGGTTCACCTTTGAGGGAAGCATGGCACAATGCTATTCTAATCGAGGAGGTGGTCGATTGGTGTCTCCGCTTATAATCACCCCAAAGAATCCAATCCAAGATCTCCAAGTCTCGCCATGACGGAAGGCTAGGGGACAGTGGTTTCGGGAGAAGCAAATTATCTCGAAGAAAGACGACTTTGACAAAGCCCACTCTCTTGTGATGCTACATGAAACAGTAGATAGATCCTTACATCATAGAGCATTATCAGTTGTTGCACGTGAAGAAAACCGATTGGACCGAAGTCTCGCTTAACGAGGCTCATATTAGACGGTTCAACATCCGATTAGAGACCGACTTTGCCGCCTGCACGACACTTTAAGCGACAAAAAAAAGCTCGACAAACCGCAAAGGGGCCTTTGTTCACAAATACAACTTATCGTGGCTATGACATAAATGGCTACACCTTTTACACCACGGGACAAGACAAGAAAAGTGTGTACCTTAACTCGTGTTCGTGATTGTTGCAACCGATTCTAAGGGCGCGGCGGAAAACCATACTACGACGCAGATTGAAGAGATATGGGAACTCTCGTGATCCGTGAGACATGAAGTACTAAGCCGCAGTGTAGATGGGTTCCCGATAATCAAAGGTGTCTCAAGAAAGACGTAGAGCACGGCTACACTTGCGTTGGACCTTGACGCCGGGCGCACACGTAAGAGCCATTTGTACTCGCAAATCAAAGTTAGCTAAGTCTTCTATGTGCGCCATTAATTAGAAGCAAGAACCTACAAGTGGCTTTCCCCGGAAAAAGCGGTTATCGGACTTGAAAATCCAGCGTTGGAAGAGGAAGGTATCTATGAGTTCGAAATCCCTTCTTTTGATGCAAAAATCATCCCTAGGATTTTCGAAGCGAAATGACACCATACCTCGCCGAGATGGACATAAAGGGAAGGAGGGCCCCGTGGGCAAAAAGGCCGAAAAAGCCAGACGCGAAATGAGTATGCATAGCTATTGTTGTTGTTAAAGCTCATGTGACATGTGCAGGTGTTTATGGTGTGGTTTGAGTGTTTGAACCGTTGTTGTTCTTTTGTTATAAAAGTACCTCTAGCTTTTTATTTTCCTCGCTTTTTGTGGTGACATATTGGCCTTGAGGTTGATTTGAGATGGCATACCATCTCTCAATGCCAGAAACCAACGCGGGTCTCGCAAGCTGTGAAAAATCAATATGGTCTATGCTGTAAAATTATATAGCTAGCTATATATGCAGTATATGTATGTGTGGTCAACAATTTGGAAACCTAACAAGCTACTAGCATCATATATTTTATCAAATTGAGTAAAGCGTACCATCGAAGTTTGCATGCATCATCACACATAGTTTTAACACTAACATAGCTAGATAGTACATCATCAACAAAAGTAATTCAAGACAAAGATAAGATCGATCACATTAATTAGTGTGGTGTCAAGATCGAATCTAATGGCACCCTCAGACCTCTATCCCGAAAGAATCGCATCTTCTCACTTTTAATTCTTTTCACGACTCAACAAATAGACTCAACAGCCTCGAAGACTTGGTCGAGCCTTTGCATCATGAGCCTCTCCTTTCAGCCTTCCCTTTGTTGAGATCCTCAATAGCCCTAGAAACTTCCCCGAGCTTTCCGCGATGATGGGTTTCTACAACCACCACCTCCGTGCACTACATATATATATGCAAGAAACAATTATATGAGGGGTCCGCATGAGATCGTGAACAAAAAAAAACAAATCATAATCCTCAAATCACGCTCAGAAACCGCAAATGTATGAAGAAAAGTGAACTATGCCAAACCGGGTGGCTAGAGAACTACAAGAGCATATGTACCATTCACAAAACTATATATATGCCAAAAACAGCCTATTGGTTTCCACAATTTTGAGTTTTAAACAATATATATATATATATATATATATATATATATATATATATACCGAAAGATGGCGGGATGGAAGATAGGCTAGATGAATAGAAGTTGGGAGTTGTTGCTAAGTTTTGGGTGCTCGTGAGAGGGCTTAGTCTACTTTTTGCCGCTTGTCGCTACCGCTTGAACATTGCCGTTGTCCGACATTGCCCGCGGATATATGGTTCAAGGGAGGTTACGCTTTGTGTTTAGCTTTTAAGCTCAAGTAGAGTCTATGTCCCGCGCTTTTTCTATTTCTCTTCTTCCGAAAAACTTAATTAATGCTTGTTTCTCTTTGTGTAAAACTTCTAATAGGCTAAAATGAGGTCATCCCCGAAAGTGGAAAAAAGTTTAAACAAGGCATTATTACCGCGCTAACGACGAAGCTTGCTTCTTCCTCCTTCGCCGCTACGCCGCCAAATTTCCGTCGGCCGGGCTATTCCCGACGCCGCCGAGGACTTCTCCTTCGCGCCTCGGCCCGGCCAGCCTTCCCAAGGCCGCCGCCGCTAGTCAGCGGGACGATGCCGCCGCCGGAGGCTTAAGTCCAAGGCCTCGCAAGTAATGGAAGGGCACCACGGCCACAAGATCACTGCAGATGTCATGCCTCGCTGGGGTGGCGACGAATCCAATGTTGCCAGACGCGAACTCCTCCAACGCCATTCTACACATGCCGCCTCGGGCTTTCCATCATCGCCGCTAGGTTTGATGCCCTAGTGACCACGAGCTTCTAGTCTTCCATAATGCAGACAAGGATGAGGCGGCATAGATGCCTGTGCTTTGTTGTACCCCGCGGAGGTGGCGGCAATGGACGCCTTTGTTGAACTTTTGGGCGTGTCGCCACCTCCGCCTTCACTCCCGCATTACATCGCCAGTGGAAGAGGAACGTGACCTAACCTCCTCGTTTGGGTCCCTTCTCCCTATGCCACTTCATCTTCGACGCGAGCAATGGGAGGGGAGAGGGCGAGGAGGAATGGAGGCGGCACGCGCTGCGGGTGGGCGGGGAAGAAGCTAGAGAGCGCCAGCGGCGGCACGCCTCCTTAGTGGGAAGTGAAGGAGTTGAAGCAGAGGGAGCACACTTTCAAAAAAAGCAGAGTGGAGGGAAGAGGGAGCATTGAAGGAGTTGAAGCAAAGATAGGCTACGACGTGGTATTTTACAAATGCATGTATCCAACACGGGTTTGAAGTATAAAAAAATGTCAAGAGTTATTGAACCCCGATTTCTCGTCCAAAAAATTGGGATAGACGGCGACACGCACGCTGCCGTCGAAAAATTGGCACGCACGCTGCAATTTGGTCAAATTAGATTTTAAAAAGTCAAAGAATTGGCTTTTTTTGTTGGACACCTCAAATAAATCTCACCCCGGCCGCTGGCCCAGCTAGATTCGAGTCCCCATCTCCCATGGAACAATATTTTTCATGAACAAATCGCGGACAACCCCGACATGTTTGAACAATATTACATGCGATCGGCATTCCCCTCATCTTGTACCACTCCTACTTGTGAGCACGATGGAGGGTGGTTCTATGGCCGGAGCCGTAGCCGGGGTCCGGGCGTCCGCCACCGCACTCGCTCCCTCGCCCGCCACCGCTGGACCTACTCCTGGTTGGGGGCTCTCCCCGCCTCCACGCGTTCCCGGCCCCGCTCTCCTCCTCCCACTGGATGTGGAGCGCCGCCAAAGACTGAATTCCATCGATGACTGGCCGCCGCTTTGAGCGTGATATGGCGCCCTTCGCATCCGCCGAGAACACCGACTTCCGCCCGGGCCGGTGAGTCGCTTGATTGCCCTTGTGCTTACGCTTTGTTTTTCTTAGTCCTGTTGTTTGTTTGCGCGCAGCCGCTGCACCCAGTGAGTTGAGGCGGCGCAGAAACCGCACGCCGCGATTACCTGCGTGGTACGCCAAGACTGGCCGTCGGTGCCGTGATGGCACTAGCGATGGAGGAGTTGATGGTGCAGCGGACCCGGCGGTGAGGGGGAGGGTTCTCGGCGGCAAAGACTGCTTAACGCCACGCAGATCTCCTTGACGCCACGCGCTTCACGGGCCGACGCCGGTGGTCCACGAGGCCGACATCGACGCCCTTATCAATGAGGGAGATGCTTAGGTTTGTAGTACCCGTGCAATGCCTGAGGTGAGAAAGAAATTGGGCGAGTTGGGAGATCAAAATGGATGTTTTTTGTATGGTTCAGAGTTTGGTGAACTGTAGGTCTGTTAGAAAGTGCCTGTGATGGTCGTTTTTTGGTTGCTATGCACGGGTGGACATGGACGGGTGAATACGGGTGAATCGAGTTGTAAACATTCTTAGTAATGGGGTCATCCTCGGTAGCTGAAATGCACAAAACCGAGATCTCTTCAAATACTTCCACTAGAAACCGATTTCTATAAATAATAACTCGCAGAAAAGTATGTTCTTCCGTGGTTCTAAAACAATAAAAAGAACCTACCGCCCCAAATTGTGAAACATAGGTTTAAGCCAAGTTGAAAAGCTATTTTAGAGGCAAGAGATACAATCATACTACAATGCAAGGAATTTTGATAATAATAACATTACAGAGAAACGGGTTGTTCCGCTTAATGGCTGATTAATTAGTATCCCGAGGAGAGAAAAATAAGATGAAACAAGATGAAGCAAGAACAAGCAAACATTGTCAAAGAAAGAAAGACCTAACCTACGTAAGACAAAAATGGATGTAGTTCTTGTGGTTGTACTGGGATCAACCCAAAAAAGGTATTTAAGACAACACAATTTTTGTACAAGTTAGATAGCAGAGTCACATAAATTTGTAACACAAGACAAGATACATGTTCCGCATTCAATACTGATCCGGTGCTAGATCCTCGGCTTCCAAGGTCATCCTCATGGTCCGTGATCAACAAAGACGATGAGGGTGGAGGATGGGTCATCCGACGATGGTGAGGCCTCCGCCATGATGGGGAGGGGGACATTGAACAATCTTTTTTCTCCATCTCCTTCGTGAGCTCAAATATAATAGGGTTCCCCGATGGAGCGCCCCACACTTTTATAATCTCCCCGCGATAGATCTTTTGTGTTTATACCGAATCAATCGAAAAAAGGTATTTAAGAAAGATAAAATGAATCACATGTGATATGCAAGACAAAAACAAAACCTTTTAGAGCCAATCAAAAAAAAAACCTTCAAAAAAAAGGGTAATGCACTTTACAATTTATATTTAGGTGTTTACCCAACAAGACGGTTTTCTTACATTTTTTTCTTCGGTCCGACCCAACCCACTAGTAAAAAACACCGTGAGATTTGAGCGGCCGGGACTTCGAACACGACGGGCGTCGGCAATCCAAATAACGCCATGATAAACGTGCCTTCGTTTCTCCGCCAAGGCCCCACGCCGGCCGGATCACCTGGCCGAAAGTCAAGACGATGGCGCCGATCTCGGCCAGAAGCCACCACGGAGGCCCCACGACGGACCCCAGATCTACAACCACCCAAGAACTTCAGATTTGTCGCTTCAAAAACGACATCAAAAATCATATCTAGATCCATGGGTGTGATAAAGAGGTGCACCGCCAAGGATGTAGAAGCGAGGCGCCGAGGGCGGCTGCACTCGCGGTCGGACCGCCTTCTACTCTTTGTTTGGTGAGAAGAGTTTGGAAGTCAGAGAAGTGGCGAGAAGAGGGGCACTACTAGTACTAGTAAGTATAGTACGGGAGAAGGAAGTGACGAGAGATCGAGAGAGACGCATAATACTATGTAGTAATCAGATTGTTCGGTGCGTATACCATGGCCCCACGGGCACCCTGTTTTCATGACGCAAAGTTTGCTAGTAGGGGCGATCAGAAACTTGTGTACTACTAGTATTTGGAATTTGAAACAGAGTTTGGAGTTAGGAGGGAGAAAGACTAGGCTTTTGGCAAAGACTACGCACTCCCTGCATTAAAAATAGAAATCGGGGGTTTTTCTTTTTTGTGAAGGGTCGAAGCGCAGGAGCCGAGACAATTTCAATTTTGAGCCGAGGGCGGAGGAGAGTGGAGAAAGCGAGAGTTGTTTTGTTTCGCTTTCACTTCCAAACAGGGACACCGCACCTAATGAGTTTTTGTAGTGAGCATGGGTTGACTTCAAAAATCTATTCAAATTAGGAAATTTGCCAAACTTTGTATAGATAAATACTCTCTCTCGATCTTAAGTTATTTATTTCAAGATTCTTGGAGAGCTAGAGCATTCCAAATTTGAACAAAAATTTTGATAATAATAACATTACAAAGAAATGGGTTGTTCTCGCTAAAGGCCGATTTTGGCCGATTTAATAGTACCGTGAGACAAGATAAGATGAAACAAGATGAAGCAAGAACATTGTCGTAAGAAAGACCTAAGGGAAAATAGTGCAAAACCACCGCCTTCGTAAAACCCTTAAACCATGGCAAAATATCTAAATTCACCATTATTACATGATATAGATGATATGATGATAGGCCAACCTTGGGTATTTGTCCAAACTCGACTTCGCTAGAGATATAAAAAATAACAAATTTCGCCGTAAAGTTGTCCAACCAATTTGTTAGAAATTTGTTATTTTAATAACTCACACAAACGGAGTCGAAGTTTGGACATGATATTTTACAAGGTTGTGTATCATCATATCATCTACATGTGTGATTTTTTTTTGATGAATTTACATAATTTTTTTTTGCCATGGTTTACATAGGTTTACCCGAAGATGGTGGTTTGCACTACATATTTTGCCAAAAGACCTAAGCTACGTAAGACAAATATGGACATCCCCGGGTCCGCACTTAATAAAGACGGACAACACCATCGTAGACGCTTTGTGGCCCTTAACAGATTATAATCTCCGCTGCGCACTTAGGTCTTAAGCTACTGGCCATGGCCATGACCGTGGCTCGAGACCTACACGGAGATTATAGTCCTACGCCACGCAGCCCCTCTCTTAGATGTTAAAAGGGACGATAGAGAGCTACCGCTGTTGTATATTCACTTGGACAAGCACCACAACTTGTGCCCACAACACAAGATCTATTATCTTCAAATTGCTCCAAAGAGGGATAGATAGATATGTATATGATCTTTCTTTGATCCTTTTAAAATCTCCCAATGAAGTTCTTTTTGTGGTTACCCGGGATCAACCCGAAAAAAAGGTATTTAAGACAACACAATTTTTTATACAAGTTAGATGGCGTGAGTCACTTAAATTTGTAACACAAGAAGATACCTTTCCCCGGGCGCTCACACGGATCCGATGCTAGATACTGCTTCCAAGGTCGCCCCTCATGGTCCGTGATCAACAAAGACGATGAGGGAGACATCTCCCTCACAGAGGCCTCCTCCCCCATTATGGGGCAAAAGAGTACTTAGGTGTGAGCAGGAGTGTTAATATTATCACCGAACATTGAAGAATTATTTTCTTCACCTTCCTCCAAATTTTCATCCAGTTTTTCGCCCGAAAAAAAATATAGTCAACAAGATATGAGTACGATAGAGAGTCGCTAAAACCATTGCTTCAGAAAGTTTTCATGTACTACAATTAACAATAAAATGACAAAGATCTCCCCGCCGTGGTGTTTGGTTGCGCTCTAATTTTGCGGGCGGAGTCATCTCCTAGAGTTTGCTAAACTAGTTTGCCATCCTTGGATTTTTGCAAAAAAGAAAAAAAAACTTGGCTCCAAACTGTAAGAGGTAGTTAGTGCCTAGTGGACGCCCATCTATCGCATATGGGAAATGTAAAAAAGACGCAGAAGAGGTAAACGAAGGGTGGAAATATAATTTAGTTTCACTCGTGGTTCCCCGACGTAAGTTTGCTAAAGTGGGAAGTTTATAGATCTGGGATTGGTTGGTTAGTGAAAAATGAAATGCACTTTGGGATTAGATTCGGGGTTTACCTAAGAAGAAATGTATTTTTTCAAGATTTTCTTAGGCCTCCTCCCACACTTTTATAATCTCCCCGCATAGATCTTTTGTGTTTATATCCGAATCAATCGGAAAAAGGTATTTAAGACGTATAAAATGAATCACATGTGATATGCAAGACAAAAACAAAACCTTTTTAGAGCCATTCAAAACAACCTTCAAAAAAAAAGGGTAATGCACTTTACAATTTAGATTTAGGTGTTTACCCAACAAGATGTGCTTTCTTTGCGACTTTTTTTCTTCGCCGCCCCAACCCACAAGTAAAACACCGAGATCCGAGCGGCCGGACTTCACAGACGACGGCGCCAAGAATCCCTCGCCGAACGCCGTGATAAACGCCCATTCTCCTGGGCCAAGGCCCCACGCCGCCGGATCCCCTGGCCAGAAGTCAAGACGATGACGCGACCTCACCGTAGCCGCTACCAGTGGGACACGGAGGCCCCGCTGACGGATCCCAGACTGCAACCACTAAAAAAAAAAAAAAACTTTTGTATTTGCCGCTTTGAAAACAACATGAAAAATCATATCTAGATCCATGGGTGTGATAAAGAGGTGCACCCGCTAAGGATGGAGACGCTGAGGCGCCGAGGACGAGGTGCATCCCTATGTCGGACCGCTTCTCTACTTTTATTTGGTAAGATTTGGTGAGAAGAGTTTGGAAGTCGCCAGTAAGAGGCGTAGAAGAGTGGTGGTACTACTAGTACTAGTATGGGAGGAGAAGGAAGTGAGAGTGACGAGAGACTGGGAGAGAGAAAGACAAGAACTTTTAGTAGAGTGTTCGATGCGGACACCATGGCCCCACGGCACCCTTTTCGGGACGCAACTTTGCTAAGAGCTTACTATAACTTGTGTAATACACGCACACCTAGTATTTCGAATTTAAACAGAGTTTGGAGGAGGGAGATGGAATGTTTTAGGCTTTTGGAGCCACGCCCCTCCGAATTTCAATTTTGAGCAGAGGGTGGGAGGAGGGTGGAGAAAAAGCAAGAGTGTAGTTTTGTTTCATTTCACTTCAAAGCAGGGACACTTGTAGCGAAAGTGTGGGTTGGACTTCAATATGTATTCAAATCAGAAATTTTCCAAAGAAAGGAAGACGTGACCTGAAGCTACGAAAAAAAAATATGGACGTCCCCTCGGGTCCGCACTAATAGGGATGACAACAACACCATTGAGACGCTTTATGCCCCGGGCAGATTATAATGTCCAAAGACAGTCTTAAGCCGCTAGCCATGTCCATGACCGTGAGCTCGAGACCTTTATGGAAGATTATTAATTATTATAGTCCTACGGCCACGAGCCCCTCCTCGCCGATGTTAGTAGGGACAATGAGTACCAACTACAGCCTACCACTACTATTCACTTGGACCGACCGGGTGTAAGGAGGCACACCAAATTTCTACCGCTTGTAGGGTTAGATCCTTTTGAGCACCAGAAATTGTGGAGAGTCTTAGCATCCAGCTTTTACACCTTAAAAAAATAGAATAGCCAACAAGATATGAGTACTACAGTGGAGCTAATAAACCATTGCTTCTTCATGTATATAATTAACAAGAAAAATATGTTACCTCCACAAGTTGTCGAAAATGTCTTTTCTTCACTTTCATTGAGTTTTTCACCCTAAAGAATAGAATAGCCAACAAGATATATGAGTACTACAGTGGAGCTAAACTATTGCTTCCTAGCAGCTTCATGTATACATTTAACAAGAAATGACATAGCATCTACAAGAGTTTGCTAAACTAGTTTGCCATCCTTGGATTTTATGCAAAAAAAAAAAAAAAACTTGGCTTATCTTATTTCAAATTTTATAATATTATTCAATCACCCAAAATCAATTTAACATATTCAATATGTAGTAGCAAAGATCAGAGAGTGTTTGATGTCGACACCATGGCCCCACCCGCACCCTTAATGTAGGGCTTAACACATTTTTGCATCTTAAATCTTGCTAAGGGCGATCAGAATTTGTGTACTATTTCGAATTTGAAATAGAGTTTGATTAATAGGAGGGAGAAAGACTGTTTTTTAGGTTTTTTGAGTTGCTCTACTCGGGTACAGCTTGTAGTATCCGCTCATACACACTCACACACACACACTACACACGCACACCGACACACACTACCCGCGGTACAACTGCATCTACTACAACTAGTACACACACTATCCCGAATCGAACTAGCATCCCGCTGCTCACTCACCGGCGAAGTTAACCAACCGAAGCTACGCCGGCCCCTCGATCGTTAGGTTTTTGGCGGCACTCAAGACTCCCTGCATTAATAATAAAAATCATTTTTTTTTTTTTTTCTTTTTTTGTGAAGAGTCGAGCGAGGAGCCGACAGGCCCCGGGGGCCCCCGGGAGTAGTACTGTGATACCCGCATGTAATCCTCCGAGTACAATAGGGCCCACGCCGCCTATCGCCGTTCGGCCCATCCTTGGTGTGTCGCCAGTTGTCATCCGCGCGACCGCATCGACTTTTTTTCCATGACCGCCCGTAGGGTCACATATGGAGTCATTTGACGTGCCCGCTCGATGCAAAGATCGGGAGAAGGAAGAGACAAGAGGCGATAGAGAGAGAGAGAGAGAGAGTTTGGCCAAGCTCCCCGAGATTCCATTTGATATAGGGTCGCCAAATTTGTTTCACACAATTAGTTGGTGAAATATTTCGGTTCGTTTCATCGTAGCACTTTTCGCTTGTATTTGGTAATTATTGTCTTACCATAGAGTAATTAGGCTTAAGATTCATCTCGCTTTTTTCAGCCTAAACTGTAATTAGTTTTTTGTTCTCTATATTTAAATACTCCATGCGCAAGGCCAAAAGATTTGATGTGCCGTGCATCGTAGCATTTTTTGGGTTGCATGGGAACTAAACACCCTCCATTTGCACAAAGGCACCATCGACCGCACACCTACTACTACTATTCACTTAGACCGCACTACAAAGATCTAGTATTATCTTCAAATTGCTCGAGCACCATAGATAGATGGATATGATCTTCTCTTTAATCCTTTTTATAATTTCCTCGACACTAGTTCTTTGTGGTTGTACAGATCAACCCAAAAAAAAAGATATTTAAGACAACACAATTTTTGTACAAGTTAGATTGAGTCACATACGTAGTAGATTTGTAAGATCTACACAACAAACCCTCGCTCCTAGCGCTTATGCGCTTAGATCCGTGGCCGGATCCGCTTCCAAGGTCGCCCACATGGTCCAAGATCCACAAAGATCATGAGGTTGGTAAGACAGATGACAAGGCCACCCTAGGTGTGGGCGTGGAGTGTTAGTATCGAAGTTTTTCATCTAGATTTTCGCCTCTAAAAAAAAATACGATGTGGAGTCGCTTGTAGTAGAGTAGCCAACAAGATATGACTACTTAAAGGGAGTCGCTTAGTAGAGTAGCCAACAAGATATGACTACTTTACGTGAGAGTCGCTAAAACCATTGCTTCCTAGCAGCCTTCATTTATACAATTAACTAGAAATTATGAAATTTAACCCATTATCGTGGTGCCGCTAGAAATATGACCGAATTCGCATGCCTTATGAAATATGACCCATGTCGCTACGAAGTTCTTATGAAACTGGATTTTTTTAGGATTTTTGTATTTTCTATAAATTTAGAAAATTTCTTTAACTGTTTGAGAATGGGAAAGGACATCATTACCCTTTCCTCAATTCCTCTTGAGCCCGCCGGGCTCATGGAGAGTCGACCGAAAGCACGACCTTCATCTTGAGTCCGCTGGCAAATGCACATGATAGCGCTGCCGCCGAACCGGCCCCACGCCTCTCAAGTCTACACGCCACGCGCTTCTCCATCGCCCTCCCGCCATTCTTCATTTGCCCAAAATGCCCCACATCCATAGGGTGGCCGCTACGTGGGCAAGTTGCAGCATCTACGGCGCAAGGCGCTGGTAGGCGCCCCCGATGCCCTAAACAAAGGAAAATGGCCCCCGTAATTATTGAAACTGAAAATTAAAAAGTCTAGATTTCATAGCACCACACAACATGGGTCATATTTCAGAAAGCAAGTTTAATTTTGTGTCATATTTCTAGCAAAGCAGGAATAAATTTCACAATTTCTCACAATTAAAAGTAAAATGACAATGCATCTCCAAGAGTTTGCTAAACTAGTCTACCATCCTTGGATTTTTGCAAAAAAAAAAAAAATTGACTCAATGCCTCTATTTGCTTCCCTTTAGAAGGAATATTTTGTCCTAGTCATCAAGATTCCCGCCTCAAGATTCATCGTAGGGCCCACTTGTAATTTTTTAAATATATCCATATGATATCTTGTTTTGAAGAATTAATTGAAACAAATTTAATGGTGTAATCGAATTTAATTTAGATTTTTGGTTTGTCGGGCTTAAAACATTTTTTAGGTATTTTAAATTATGGGGCCCCGCGGCCATGCTCTCTCTCATCTATAATTAATCCGATGCTTCGCGACAAGGAACCGTAAGCGTTCACGCTGGCACGGCCGGGCCGCTCACGCGCCGCACGAGTCCCCCGTGAGTATTGTTGGAAAAGGGTTTGGGTCAAAACTTTTTGGGAATATAAAACTCGCCGCTCGGCCCATCCTTGCAAAGGTCATCCGCACCAAAGACGGGTCCAGTAGAATCGTGAATCATGATGATGACATGCTCGAACACCGCGGTACGCGAGGTGTACTGCATACATCGTGGGTCACGATGGAGTCATTTCACATGCCTCGCTCGATCGATCTAGAGAGAGAGAGAGAAGGAGGTGAGCCGCTCGATGCCAAATTTATTTCAACACAAGGCCAAAATTTGCCTCTTTACGAACAAATCAAGCTGAATTGTTTTGAGCCACAATGCACAAACTAGCAATACAGTTCGATACGTATTCGAAAAGTAGGGAGCATCTGCTTAGAAGGCGGCCTCCTCCCGCCCGCATCGAGTAGAGACAACAAAGACCGCCGAGACGCTTTGCGCTCTTGGCAGATTATAATCTCCAAATAAGCAGTCTTAAGCTCTAGCCATGCGCATGATTAAGGCTCGAGACCTATCTAACCGCTTAACGCTTCTATACAAATCACCCAAGAAGCCAGGGAGAAAGAGAGGTCGAAAAGGATCCGCGACTGTGTGGTCCAAAGAAGCCCCGTGAAGCAAGGCGAGGCCACCGATAGCCCGCAAAAAGGAAAAATGGAGAGGTGGAGTCCGTGAAGCAAGGTGAGGCCAGCCGGAGTTCTAAAGCCCGCAACAAGGATAGTAGAGAGGTGGAAAAGGATCTCCGCCGCCAAGAAGATGTGCTTTTCTTTGGCGACATTTTCTTCGCCTCCTCCCCATCCTTTTATAATCTCCCCGCTGTAGGTCTTTTGTGTTTGTACCTAGGATGAATCGAAAAGGTATAAGACAACAAAATTATTGAGCAATGTTGTACAAGCTAGTAGATAGCATGAGTCACACAGATATGCAAGACAAAACAAAACCTTTTTATAGCCATTCAAAAACCCTTCAAAAAAAAAAAGGAAGGATAATGCACTTTACAATCTAGATTTCGGTGCTTACCTAAGAAGATGTGCTTCCCGCGACGGACCCCTAGATCGGCAACCACCAAAAAAAGAAAAGAAGATGTGCTTCCGCGACGGACCCCGTGACTCAAGAACCACCAAAAAAAGAAAAAACTTTTGTATTTGCCGCTTCAAAAACCACATGAAAAACCATATCTAGTCGCATGGATGTGATAAAGAGCACCACCTGCCTGTGGTGGAGACGAAGGCTAAGGCGAGGCGCCCCCTCGTGGTCGGACACTCAGACTACTCAGTTTGGTTGAGATGAGTTTGGAAAGTCGTGACGAGAAGAAGAGGTGAGAAGAGTACTAGTAGGTGTAGTATGGGGAGAAGGAAGAGACGAGAGACGGCGAGAGAAAACTGCCCATAGTAGCACTATAAAGGAATCCGAGGTGGCAATCGTAGAGTGTTCGATGCGCACACCATGGTCCCACGGTTAATGTAAAAGGGTGATCAGAACTTGTGTGCTATTTCAAAATTCCAAACATTATTTGGAGTAATAGGACTAGGGAGAATTAGGAATTGGGCCGAAAAAAAAGTTTGTCCTCCTCTATCCCAACTACCATCGTGTGGGCCCACCGTTAATTTTATCTAAATACTATATCCATGTGATGTCTTGTTTTGAAGAATTAATTGAAACAAATTTTTGGTGTAATCAGAATTTAATTTAGATTTTTTGGTTTGTCGGGCTTAAAATATTTTTTTAGGTATTTTAAATTGTGGGGCCCCTCAACGCGGCTCCTCGAACCATGACTTTGTTTCCTTTTCTATCTACCCTATCTTTATCTTTTTGTCTTGTGCCTTTTTTCGTTCTTTTATCAAGTATAACTGTTTCATATGGGTTTCATCTCTAGCCTACCCCAACTACTAGCTTGGGACTAAAGGCTACCCCCTCCGGCCCACAAATACTAGTGCATTTCTTTGACTTTCATCATTCTTGTTTGACCATTCGCCTTATTTTAAAAAAATATTAATTATTTTGTTATGACTTAATTTAGCATTAAAGTAATTTTATGTTTCGACAAAATAAGTTATATTTATTAATTTTTTTTAATAAGACGAATGGTCAAATAGGATTGATAAAAGTCAAAGAAATGCACTTATTTATGGACAGAGGGTGTATGTTGTTGTTGTTGTTTAAATTGTGGGGCCCACGGTGGCCATATGCTCTCTCTCGCCTACTATAATTAATCCGACGCTTCGCGACACAAGGAACCGTAAGTTCACATTGCCACGCCGCCGGCCGCGCCTCGCCGGCCGCACGAGTCCCCATAGTATTGTTGGAAAAGGGTTTGGTCAAAACTTTTTGGGAATATAAAACTCGCCGTTCCGTCCATCCTCGCAGTTGTCATCTCCACCACTCATTTTTTCCAAAGACGGGTCAGAGAATCATAGTAATCATGATGATGATGACATGCCGAACACCGTGTACAATAGGTGTACTGCACATCGTGGGTCACGTATGGAGTCATTTCACATGCCTGCTCGATCAAGAGAGAGAGAGAGAGAATGAGGTGAGTGTTCGATGCCAAATTTGTTTCAACACAAGGCCAAAATTTGCCTCTTTACTTTAACAAATCAAGTTTTAATTCGTTTGTTGAGCCACAATGCACAAACTAGCAATACAGTTCGATGCAGATTCTTGGAGAGCCAAAGCATTCCAAATTTTAATAATTTTTTGATAATATAACAACATTACGGGAGAATAGGTTGTTTTGCTAACGCCTGATTTTGGCTAATTTAATAGTATTCCGTGAGACACAACAAGTCTAAAACAAGATGAAGCAAGAGCAAGTTTAACATTGTCAAAAAGAGGAAGACCTAAGCTACAAAGGCATCAGAAGCGCAAAGAAGAGCCGGAGCCGGGGAGCCCCAAAATCGGCCTTCTCCCGGCTCCTAGCGACATGGCCCAATGTCGGTGAGAGGGAGAGGGAGGGAGAGAGAAAAGTGGCTCCTAGCTACGCTTGCGCTACAATGGGGTGTGAGGAGCCGAGCCAAAGCTTCTTTTCGCCAAACAAGGCCCTTAGTCTTGTAACACCCCGGCTTTAAGCATGTCATTAGCATCCGCATTTCATGAGCATAATCATCATTTAGTTACATGCAATCATGCACATGAAATGATAGATGTCATTTGTATGTTTAAATGCATTCAAATTGCTTGTTATGTTTTGCCTCGTCATTTTATGTATGAAATGCTTGCATAATTAGTTGTTCAATCTTTATTTATTCTTAGAAATGTTTATAAGATGTTTTAGAGCATAAGTCATGTTGGTCATGTTCCCTAATTAGATTTTATAATGGTAGTTTGACTTGATTTGACCTAGTTTGACTTTGAGTGTGACTTATCTTATTTTGTTTAAAAGTCCTAGCTAGAGTTTTTGCATGTGTGTGCACCCTTCATGAATTGTGTAGATAATTACGTGTAGAACAAAAGATCTCATAGGCTGGGTTGCGTGAAAATGAGTGGACCATGTTCGAAAAATTCAAAGTTTGTCGAATTTGGATGCAAATTAGGGTTTACTTGGACCCCTGAGTAGTTTGTCTTTGTTTGATCGTAGTTTCAAATCCAAGCCAAACTAGCTTAAAAAACTTTGTATAGGTGTTTTGCTCAGATTTTCGTGAGGATCATTTTGTTCAATTTGAGCTTTCGCTAATTCTCGCATGGTTTTTGAGGTTTAGAGCAAAACAGTTTGCTTAGGAGGTTTGATTCAAAAAAAAAAAGAGAAGAAGGAAACGCCGGGCCGTCCATGCTTGTCTCGACAGCGCCGACCAAGACGCCATGTGGTGGCGCGCCTCTCGCCTCCTGGCCAGCGCCGGGCCTTCATGTGAGGGAAACCGAGTCCCTTGCACTCCACTCCTCCCCTCCCTCACTCCCTTTCCCTTCCTTGCCAAGCAACGCAGCAGCCGGCGGCCAGCAACCACGCCGCCCGGTCGCCATTGGCGTCGCCGTCGTCCACGCCACACAACCACCGAGCCCCGGCTTGCGGCTCGTCCATAGCCTTGCCACCTTGTGCACCACCTCCCAAACCGCTTCATCGCCGTTTGGCAAGAAGGTATAGGGCGGGGGCGAATCCCATCACCGCCGCCTCGCGAACTCCGCCGTCTACGTTGTCATCCCGTGGCCCCCGCCTCCTCGGCCCACCTTCGTGCGCCCAACACATGTTCTAGACCCTGAGTCGTGCCCTAATACCTCGACCAAAGTTGCCAAGAAGTTAAGATCTCGGTGAGCCGAACGCACACGCCCGCCGTCGTTTGCCGCCATGGCGCCGCCGCTATGCTGGTGCTTCGCCCGGCGTTGGCGTCCCTTTGGCGCTTTCTTTGCACGCCTAACCCGCGTTCCGTGGTCCTGGTGTTGTGTAGCAGCTTGTGCCAAGAGGAATCGTGGTTTCGTGCCGCCGTTTGGCGGACCGCCTCCGCCGCCATTGCGCCGTGCCGCCGCCGTCGTCATGACCACCGCGGCGTCCGTCGTCGTGTATCACCCGCCCCAAAACCGCCGTTTTTCTCGGAGTCCTTCGTCGCCTTGACCCCGTAGAGCTGGTGCGACGCCAGCGCTGACCTCGCCGTCGCCGGAATCGCCGGAAGCGCCGACGGCCGCGCGGCCGACCGCCGCCTTTCGCCGTCGAGCACGCCACCGTCCGTTTTGCTCGGGATTTTGGTGCAGACGATAGATCTCGTCGAGCGGACTCGTAGGTATGCTCCGGTTCCGCCGGAGACCCACCGACGGCGAGATCCGCCTTCGCGCGCCGCCGGCAAGCGCGCTGCCCCTGCTTTGTCTCAATCGACGAGTGGGGCCCAGCCTGTCGGCCTTTCTATTTTCTCGGTTATTCATTTTCGGCATGCTTGTTCATCTTGTAAAAAATCCATATCTTGAGCTAGGAATGTGGGAAAATTGTGAAACCTGTTTTGTTGTGTTTCTTATCATTAGATCTGCGATAGAAAAATATTGCATGTTAGTTTTATGATACTTTTCTGTATAGTTTTATTTATGGCTTTAAATTCCAAGTAATAGAGAAAATGCATATCTAATTCTTGGTACATGATAAAATAGTGGTCCCTGTGTGAAATGTTCATGTTTTTGGATGTAGAGTACAGGAAAAATATAATATATGCCATGTTCTATTGTAGAAATGTGATTTTAGTTTATGTGCTATTTACCATGCTTTCTTAGGAAATTCATAGAAAAATAATTACTAGGGTTTTTGCCATGCTACTTTTTGTACATGCAATTGTTACTGTTATGTAGCTTTTCATGTTCATGGTTACACAGTTTCATACTTTTCATAGTACAAAGTGTTTTCATGCCTAGTTTTAGTGTTACCTTGCCATTTTTGCATAGGGCAGTATGTGCATGAGTTTGCTATGAAATTTTTTATGATAGGCATGTTAGACCAGTAGAATGCTCCTGTAATTTTTGTAGAACTTTCTAAGGTGGTTTCATATTTATCATATTTATGTTGCATGGAAATTAGCTTAGAAATGCATGTTTAGAGTAGAGTATTGTGAGTTGATAATTTTATTAGTTGTTCCTAGTATGGATAGGACCTGTTGGTATGCTTGGTTGGATAAGCTTGGCAGTTTGGTAGATTTTTATTCCTAGCATTTATAGGATTTAAAGTGTGCATGTGTAGTGTTTAGTTAGGGCATGTCATTTTATGTAAATTAATTTATCTTCTGGGTTAATCAGTAGGTTATTTTTGATGCTTTATGGTCTTATTTGCTTACTGGTCAAGTGTGGTGAAGTTTGGCGTAAACCGCTTGTAAGTTACAGGTGTTGCATGTTGCCCGTAGGTTGAAAATAGAGCCTCTGTATTTGCTGTTTTCGAGGCTGTAGATGTTAGAATCAGGTCGGGGTTGTATTGAATGTTTTGTAGATAATTTTGTTAACTTTCGAACAGTATTTGTTTGCTGGATTTGGAGTTATAGAACCCCTGTGTGACTGCTTTTAGTAAAAAGCATGTCTTGCTGCCATTTTTAGGGTAGTAGCGAAATAGGGTGTTTGCTTAATGCGGTTTATTAGTGTCTCTCATGTAGTTATAGTTATGTTTCTACGTAAGAGATATGCACTTATTAGTATCATTCATCATAATGCATTCATCCATCATTCTAGTTTATTTATATACAAGTTTGTCTTTGTGCATTCGTATTATTCACTCGTGCATGTGCATGCATCATCTCGGGATCGAGGAGTTGGTCGAGAAGATCAAGGAGCAGAGGCCAACCTTCTTCATCTCGGAGTGCAACCAAAAGACCACATAGGAGAAGGAGGACCGTGACTCAAGCTTCCGTAAGACTCTAACTTCTTCCTACTACTTTTTAAGAAGGCAAGCCCCGGTGCATGCTAAACTTACCTATGCTTTTCGAAAGTTAACTTGTTGAGTCTTTTTTGAATGCTGCATTAAGTATAGGAAGTGGTTGAAACCGTTGATGCACAGATATCCTTGCTGAAGTTGTTACCCTATCCTATTAGCGAGATTCTAGGTTAAAATGCTCGTTATAATGATTGCGGTGAGATGCGGTGATTTCCGGGCCAATCGAGAGGATGTTTGTGGTTAGTCACATGGGTGACTAACAAGCTGCTGCTGAGAACTTGGTTAATAAAACATGTTAAGATTGGATGGATATTGTGGTCTTTCCATCTGATCGATTAAGGACTCTCACTTTGTCGGAAGGCGGTCGGAAGTTGAACGTACTGTTCATATAGTAGGCACCGCCGGGTCGTGAGCCACGGCTTGTGGGAAGGTTAGGGGGACAGACTTGTACGCTTTAACGTCCCCTCCTGGCGTGGTCGGTTGGGTTTGATCGGGCACAAGCGCAGGCACTCGGCGGCGTTCGGTCGGCTCACTTGGTGGCTCAAGACGAGGGGGGTTGCCCGACGTGTCCGGAGACTTTACGCCCCTAACATCGCCCAGAAGTGATTAGGTGCGCGTCGCGACGTAGACCAAGTGTTTGACAGGGGTATTCGCCACTGGTTTGCAAATCGATTCGAATCGCCATCTCTCCCGGGTCGGTGAGAACCCAGGGATGCTTCCGCGGCATTGTAGTCTAATAGTACAATAATGGTTACTATATTCATGCCTGGCGATGTTAAAATGTTGATCCAGTTATTTATCTTTGTTATTTATATATTACCGAGCATATATTTTAATCTTGACTATCTGAGGGACTTATGGTTATGTATATAATAACAACCTTTTAACTTGGAAGAACTTGAGTAGTATGTGTAGGCGCACTAATCAACCTTATTTCTAAAATTAAATGTGAGTCGGCCGGCTACGGATAAAGCCAAGCATAATCCTTGGAGTCTTTTCCTTATTTTTTCGGTTTAAGGCGGGTAAGTCTTGTGGAGTACAATTGAGTACTCACGGGTTAATTCCCGATGTTGCGGGTGACTCCGTCTAGCATGATTCATTCCGGTTGTGATGTCTTTGTGGTTGAAGAATAATGCCTAGGCATGGCGATCTCTCCATATTTCCCATTTGTCTCTTGCTATTACTGGGGGTCGACACTATGTTGGCACTATCTTATTTTATTTCCATTGTACAACTATCTTGTTTTCGAAAGCTATTGCTTCCGCGACTCGAATCACTTTGAAATAAATGTGTACATCGCGACTCGATTAATATATATGGAATTTGGTTTGAAATACCCGCGGATTGGGACTACTGAGCTCAACAATCTTGGTTGTATTTGTTGATGAGTTTGAAATCACTCGGAGATTTCCGGAATACCGGGTTTATATGGACTCAAGTGTAGACTGCGATTACTTGGTAATTGCGTAATTATACTTGATTTCTTATAAATTGGTCGGCTCTGTCACAAGTCTCAAAGCGCGACTGGGAAAAAAAAAGCTGTATTTCGGCGAGGGAGAGGGAGTGGCCCTTAGGCGACCTCCAAAGCACCCATACATTTATAATCTCTGCGTAGGTCTTTGTGGTTGTACAAGCTATAGCATGAATCACACAAATATACAAGACCAAACAAAACCTTTTTAGAGCCACTAAAAAAACTTCAAAAAAGAAGTGCATTTCAGAGATCTCAGCGGTGTTTACCCAAGAAGATGTGCTTCTTTTGCGACATTTTCTTCGTCCTCCTTCTCAACCCAACACTAGCTAAAACACAAGATCAGAGCGGCCGAGACTTCGAGAGACCACATGAAGTCAAGATCTGAATGGCAGGGACTCGATCCAGATCCGCAACCACCAAAAAGAAAAAACTTTTGTATTTCTTTGTTTCAAAAACCACATGAAAAACCATATCTAGCTGCATGGATGTGATAAAGAGCACCACCGCCGGGACGGAGACGAAGGCGGCGAGGCAGGCCCCCGTGTCGGATCGCTCTGTACTCGGGTTTGGTTGAGATGAATTTGGAAAGTCGGGGCCGGAGAAGAGGTGAGAAGAGTACTAGTAGGTGTAGTATGGGAGAAGGAAGAGACGAGAGGCGCAAGAGAAAAGCGTCTTTCGCACTTTTGTAGAGTGTTCGATGCGAGACACCATGGTCTCACGGTTAATGTAAAAAAGGCGATCTGTAACTTGTGTGCTATTTCAAAATTTCAAACATTGTTTGGAGTAATTGGACTATGGGAGAATTAGAATTTGGCCCTAAAATAAGTTTGTCTTAGGAATCGGCACCATTTTTTTTGAATTTGGGAATCCGCCCCTAAACGAAAATTTGTTAGGAATCCGGCCTTTCGTCACTTTTTGGAAAATATGCATGGTTACGACTAACAAAACATCCAACTTTTCATCACGCATGTGATCGATAGATCGATCAATCCCATTTTAAAACTTGCTCATAGTGCCCACACAACACCACGGAAGAAACTTTCACACTCCTTTGCGGATCCTACACTCCTCGCTACGAGAACATCCTCCACGCCCGAAATAAATCTGTCCATCCATGAATGGCGATGCACGGTTTAAGCCCTGCACCGATGCCGTCATGGCGAGGCACGGTGGTCTTGGGAGGACGGTATTCTCTACTCCAATTTGGCGATATATGTGTCGTCATCAAGTCGCTCTCAAGAAATCCCATGCATGTCGCCGGGCCATTCGGTAGAGTTCCGGTTCCTACGATTCGGCGACGCGTCCGCCCGGCCGTCGCCCGGCGTCGCGCCGATCTCACGCAACACCCGCCCGCATAGTAGTCGTCGTTTCAGCGGCCGGTGTTGGCCTGCTGAGCACAAAGGCAAGAACATACTTGGCGGTTTCATGCCCGTAGCGGCGGCGGCGCCCGCCATAGCTTTTTCGGCGATGGCGTGGCGGGTGGCGACGCCGGCGAAGGCGGCGGCATACATGCGGCTTTGAAGCACGCCGCCTCCGGGTTGCCGGCGGTGGCGAGCTTGGTGATAAGATTCTCGCGATACTTGGCGAGTAGTAAAACCACCGGGCCCCGCCTACCACAAGACAAAGAGCGGTCCATTTGGATGCTCCGATCCCACTGGGGGGGTCGCCCGCCGCCGCTTTCATCTATGAACAGGTGGCCGCAGATTGTGGAGGTCCTCCATGGGATTTGAGACCTTGGCGACACCAATGTAATCTCTACAAGCATGTCACGCGTAAGGTTTTCCATGGCGGCGTGGCGCGGGTGGAGCTTTTTTGGTGGGGGGCGCTCTAGCTACTTTTGGGTTGCGAAGAGTTGGTCGGCGGCAATAATGCGAGTGCGACGGCCGTGGTGCGGGGCGTGGGTTATGGGCGGGCGCTGGCGGGTGCACTCCGGTGGAGGTGTCGAGCCAAATGGGCAGATGAACTATCCCGGTCTTGCGTCAGAAGATAAATGTTTTCAAACTATTACATGTTTTCCCATGACAAGATGATCTCAAATCAAAATGTTGTAAGCTATAAAGTTTCATGGATATTTGAGAACTACAATCATTATGTTGGTGGTTTGTCTATCCGACGTCACTTAAAAAATTTAAATTTCAATTTCCAATTTTTTGAAATTGAGACCTATATATATATAGTTTATCTTTACAAGATAATGTGAAACCAAAAAGTTTTCAACTAGAGAGTTTCACAACTTAGCAAGACCTACAATTCTTATTTTGGTTGTTTCCCCATCCGACATCGTGCTAGTGACATTGTTCACGAATCTTAGAAATTTGTCTTCTACTTTCATAACTCTATGACACATGTGTAAATCTCGTGGACAGTGTTACCGCGACATCATCATATGAATAAATGACCTACATAAAAAGATGTACATCTTAAGAAGTTATACAAGTTTTGACCATAGATTAAAAAAGAAAAAATTAGGGTTCTTGTTGGAAGCTCTGGGCGTGGGGGGAGGTGAACAAAAGTTGGCGCTTCGGCGAATAACGGTCGAGCGACGGACATGACCCGCGGGCGCGGAACACGTCAAGGAAATGGGCAGAGACGCCTTTTTCTTGAGGACGAAACTATATATCCCAATGCGGCGTCTCTAAGCTAAATGTTTTCAATACATTTACATGTTTTTTCCATGACAAGATGATGCCAAATCAAAACGTTGTAAACTACAAAGTTTCATGGATAATTGAGAGTTACAATCGTCATGTTGGTGGTTTGTCTATCCGAGGTCACTTAAAACATTTAAATTTCAATTTTTTTTTTTTGAAATTGAGACCTAGATTTCCTTTACAAGGTAATGTCAAACAAAAAAAAGTTTTCAACTAGAGAGTTTTGAACTTAGCAAGATCTACATTTTTTTTTTTTTGGTTGTTTCCCCATCCGACATAGTAGTGCTAGTGACATTGTTCACAAATCTTAGAAATCTCTCTCATAGTTTCATCAACTATATATGAGATATGTGTAAATCTTGTGAACAATGTTACCGCTGACATCGTCGGATGAAGAAATGGCCAATATAAAAGGTGTACATCTTTAGAAGTTATACAACTTTTATGTGCTTGACTTCTTCTGCTGAAATCATTGGATGAACCAAAAATGTTGTCTGAAGTTATAATTTTGAAATTCAAATTTCAAATGTTCTCAATAAAACATGACAAAAGTAATAGCAAGAAGAATACAATATCTTGATACTGACATTATTCTTTAAAAAAATAGAAAGAAAAACTATCACATTTGGAGTTACTATGAGGGAGAAAGACTAGTTACAAGTTTTTGGCCATAGATTAAAAAAAAAAAATCGAGTTCTTGAGTCCGAAGGCCTACGCAAGCATGTCTCCATATGCAGTCCGCGCTCAACGATCAAGCGCTCGGTTGGGCGGCGAGCGGCCCGATATGCGGGTGAGTTAAACCTAGTGCGAGGCTGCGAAGTGCGAGGCGTGGGATTTTAAGGCGTGTTTGGTGCCCTGGATATGCCCCGACCCGGGCTCCCGTCGTGCGGTGTCCTAGTGTTTGGTTTTGCTCTCGTCCCCGAGCGGGCTCCCCTTTCGTGCAAAAAGTGCTCCACGGCCGGGCTCGAGAGGCGGCGGCCGAATTGGCGTTCCTCCCCCCGGCCGGGCTCGCTCGGTGCTCCCCTCGTGCGCTGGCGCTTCGGCGATTCGGCCGCCTAGAGATGACAACTCTCTAGGGTTTCCTCCTCCCTTCATGCCAATCTCTGCCTATATATCCCCCTCGCTCCCTCCTCCTGCTCTTTCCCGCCGCTCGAAGTTCTTCGCCACCGGTCGGTTTTTTCTCTCCCCTCTCAATTTGTTCTTGCTTTGTGAATCGTGGATCGAGGCCTCTCTCTCTCTGTTGTTGTTGTAGTAGTGGATCCGGAGCCCTCTCCCTCTCGAGGTGATTTTTTCCTCTCTCCTTGTTCTTCGAAACCCTAGCCTGGGATTACATATGCCTTATTGCCTGTGATGTTTTTTTTCATAAAATCTGAGCACATGCCCTATATGCCTGTGATGTTTTCCTATACTTTAAGCACATGCCTTAGGGCTATGATCATTGTTCCTATAATCTGAGCACATGACCTAGCCAATGATGTTTCTACATGAACTCTGAGCACATAAGCCATGTTGTGTTATGTTTCCTACAATTTGTTTCTTTTGCAGCAATGGCATGGTATGTGGTTCATCATGGCGGGGAACCTGGGGTGTACTCAACACGGAAAGAAGCACACGAGCAAGTACATAGGTTCGGGAAATTGCTATAGGAAATATAACACAAAAGTGGAGGCCGAGCAAGCTTTTTGCAATTTGGTCTTGGACGGCCAGGTGGATCCACCCCTTCTACAACCACTTGTTAATCCCACGTAAACCAACTTTGTTGGAGATCGGTGGCCTTTGTTTACTAGTGCTTCGTAGTAGTCCTAATTATTGTTGTAGTCATAGGGTTTTAGTTTGGAAGCTATGGTAAAAGACTAGTAGTTACTTTTATTGTGATCAGCTTGTAGCTTGTGACAATTTGAATGTGATGCAACTAGCATGTATGCAGGCAACCAAACAACAATCATGCATGCACAAATTTGAATCTCACGCAAATGCACGGTACCAAACAACAGCTCTAGCTAGCTTTGGTTGGGTTCATGCGGGCAACCAAGCGAGAGGGGCCCGTTGCATGCATTTGGCATGGCCAAAATTAACTGGCGGTGAGCCATGCAAAGCGGTTGGGATGCCACCGGGCAACCAAACACGCCCTTAATGATCGGGCGGCGGTGCACTCCGGCCGTAATGGCGACATGATGCGTTGCGGCGAAAAATTGGGGCGGCGCCTTTTCCTCTGAACTCATCTATACTTACACAAAGCGGCGTCTATACACACCCTTGCATGTGAATCCTTTTGCGTATCCTACACCTCATTTGTAGAATGGGGCCCATATGCGCCACCGTCGTTCCATCCATCTTTTGTTGTAGGCCCGCGCGGTGTGATACGTAGTGACTTTGCCGATCTTTTCTTTGGTTTGGTTCAGCCACCGACCAAAAGTGCTTTTCTCTCACAAAAGCGGCCCGCCCGGTAATTTTCTCACACAACAAATCGGCACCACCCGGCCCGGCCGAGGCACCGGCGGGCGGCGAGAATGAAGGACGGACGCCCCCACTACTGAGACTCCTTGTTCCCGGCGGGCAGAGTGCAGTTTTTTTTCGGCACTCTATTCACTAATTCTTATTTTAATTTGGTTGTTTCCCCATCCGACATAGTGTTAGACATTGTTCACAAATCTTAGAGATGTCTCTCGTAGTTTCATATAAACTCTATGTGGATGTGTAAATCTTGTGAACAATGTTACCGTGGCGTCGTCGGGTGAAGAAATGACCAGTGTAAAGGTGTACATCATAAGAAGTTGTACATCTTTTATATGTTCATGACTTCTTTTCTGAAATCATTAGATGCTCCAAAAAATGTTGTTTGAAGTTGTAATTTTGAAATTCAAATTTCAAATGTTATTGATGAAACATGACAAATAGTAATACAAGTAATAATAATACAATCGCATTTCGATAGAGCATGATTTTAAAAAAAAAATAGAAAGAAAAAAGCATCAATTTTGGAGTTACTATGAGGGAGAAAGACTAGTTACAAGTTTTGACCGGAGATTAAAAAGGAAAATTAGAGTTCTTGAGCCTGTAGGTCTTCGACATGGCGCGGCACACGAGGAGATGATGTCTCTAGCGATGGGAGGACCAACACCGTGATCCCCGAACCTAGTGTTCCTATCTATGCTATCGGATGAGCGGGTTTGAATGGGCTCCGCCTACCGCGGCTTCGGCGCCCGGACGTTGGCGGGCGGGGGCGTGCGGAGGGCGAGGAGGCGACACTCCGGCGGCCGAGGGGAGGCCGAGGTTACATGGGCGGGGACCGAGGCATCGGTATGCGGCGTAAATGGTTTTCAAAACTTCGGTCGGCGAGGGGGGCGGGTCGCGAGGGGTTGTTGCCGTCATGGTGAGCGCCGAACGCTGCCCGGCCCGGCGTGAACCGCGGACCGTAGCGTTCAAAGGTGACCTCAAGCGCCGACAGAATAGCGCCGCCTTCAAGCCGACGAGCCTCGAGGTGCCAAGGTAAGAAAGAAGGGAGAGAGTTCAGCCAGAGGCGCTAAGCGTAGCCATGCCGGCGGGGTGCTCACGGCGCCATGGCTGCGTGGCGTGGCGTGGCGAGAATGGTAGACACCGAAAGCGAAGTGAGCATTATAACACTGGTCTTCGTTCCATCCGGATCTCATGCATCTAGACTAGCTAATATATACGTTCCTTGAACATCAACGCTAGGTAAGGATCGAACATATGCACACCATATATGCATCACCTACGACGCGTGCACACTTCCAAAAGCTACCAAAGTTGTTATATCTAGCTGGCGTCACCGCGAAGCGTGAGCAACTCCCCCGCATTGGAAGAATGAAGTACACTCATGCCCACAAGCCATCAACGAAGAACAAAGTAGACTCGTCGGCGATCACCGCTTTGCGCCATTGCGGTACACTCCCCGGTTGACTTCCACGCTCGACTCCGACCATCCAGGCAATGTCGCCACCCGGCCCGCCGCGGCGCCGGAGATGCAGGTGTTGGTGAGCTGCCGGCGGTTGGGCGGCGAGAGAGGCAACGGAGAAACCAAAAACCCGCGGGATGCGGCGCCACCACCGGCTGTTCGCTCAACACCGCTATTGCACGTACGCGGGCGTGCCGCAGTTACTAGTCTTGCGTCGTGCGTCGCGCGTCGCGCCGATCCCCGCGGCGCGCCCGTGCGATGTCGTTGTCATCGGCCGGTGTTCATCTGTGAGCAACGGAAGGTGTGCGTGCGGCGCGTTCATGCCCGCATCCGGTGGCGTGTGCGATATCTTCGGCGAAGCGCGGCGGTGCCGCCGGCCATCAACGAGCGAACGGGCACGCTTCTGGCTCTGCGCCTCGGGTTGCGGCTGATGGCGTGAAGGTGACGAAGTCGCGCTATTCCGAGTTGTTGGAAAACCCCACTCTAGTGGGATCTTTCGAATCCCACCATGGCGTCGCGCACACCTGCCGCGCTTCGGTGCGGCGGAGAATGGTGAGGTAGATCCATGGGATCCTCGCCTCCTTGGCGGACGCGGATGGCAACCAATGCAAGCATCTCCGGCGGAAGCTGCTGCATGGTGATGGTGCGCGGGCGGGACGGCCTTGGGCCGGCGGTGGTGGTGCGATGGAAGGCGGCAGCGTGAAGCTAAGCTTATAGCGGCGGCGGCGGCGGCGAGCCGGGCGCGGAGGTGAGTTGGCGCTCAATTGCGCGGTACGCGAGAGGTGGCGGACGGCGTTGTAAGTAGACTCAAAGATACGGGCGGTCACTTTATTACTCACGCACTTTTTAGTATCGTGTGTGCGTAGTTGCGAACCCACGCGATCGACAAGCGTGTAGTACTCCATGCGTCCAACCAAAAAAAAATTCTTTGACCTTTCAAAATCTAATTTGACCATTCGTTTTATTTGAATAATGTATATAAATATTATCAATTTTGTTATGACTTATTAGATCATTAAATATAATATAATAACAACTAATTTATTTTGGAATTTACACAAATATGTTGAATAAGGCGAATGGTCAAATTAGATTTTGAAAATGTCAAAAATTATGTTTTTTTGTTGGGCCGGAGGGTATCACTCACGCCTTTTACACAACGCGGGTCAACGGATGACATCCCTATTAAGCAACGGAGTGGATCCACTCCACTTTCGGTTGACTTTTCACGCGGTGCAAAATCTTGACACCAAGCATTGCCGGGACGCCAGCGTTGTGATATTCGCAAATTACCACAATAATAACATTGCATCGGGCATTACATGTTTCTGACATACTACATCGAGAACACATCCAATGACAACACGGACAAGAGACGAGAATAATAAACATGTTCGTCTTCCTCATCAAGTCCCTCCAACATACGCTCCTAGTTTTTTCTTCTTGGTGTCACCACTTGGACCGCCCTTCGAAGCTTCTTCTTCATCCACACGGCTCCTCTTTCCAATTCGAAGGGGCGAACAACTATGATGCCAAGATCCTTCAAGACCTCCAGTATTCCTTTTCAAATCGGTAGTAATGACAACTGCCGCTATTAGGGTCTTGAAAAACAGGCACACAAATTAGTGCAAAACTAGGGGCGGGAGGCCGGGACAACAAATCAACACTACGTGAGCGAAATACTCACCCCATTTCCTAGCACACTTGAAGTAGAGTCGGCCGGTTATCACCATCCTTCTTGGTCCGCGCCTCCACCACCCCGAGCAAGACCAAGTACCCGGACATCCGATGAGCGGGGAACCGAGCTCACCAACTTGGATCCCATTGAAGCCTATTCCTCGCCCGCCCACCTCCGGATCACTCCGCCAAAGGAGGCCGAGACATCGGCGTCTCGATTTCGGTGGGAGAAGAAGGGATGGAAGAGGCGAGATGGAATGAATCGCGAGAGGCGACCGGCACGGGGAGGGAGAGCAAGCGCGGTAGTAGATCTCCGAGAGGACGGCCCCTCCACTGCGGGTGCACTATGACCCTAACGGGACGGCCCTACCGCGCGCCCGGTGCGGTGAAGTGGCTTCTCTTTCCACGAAATACCATTCAATTAGCCAAAATCGGTAGAAACGACTTATTATACGTTTTACTTGTGCACGCCCAATTTTTCGCTACGATTTTTACGACCGAGCCTTTACAAAACTCAAAAAAATTTACGCCTCGTCCAAAGTGGTGATTCATTTTGATCGGGGTGTTTGGTTCCTAGCCACACTCCTCGCAAGGCGACTCTAGGGTTTCCGGCCGCCTCATCGGCCCGTCGCCACCGCCGACGCATCCGCGCCATTCAAGCGGCGCCCGCTTCCACCGGCGACCTCCTTCTCCAACGGCTTCTTCCTCCACCCGGGCCGGCGGCCATTCTAGGGGTTTGATATCTAGCCCATCAATCTTATGCATTGCCTCTGATTCTTGAACTTCTGATTTGTTAGATTCCACTATTCTGAACTAACTTTTTATTTTTTCCGTGATACGTGCCTCAACGAAGCTTTGTTCGCTTGTGTTTAATATATATATAGTATTACATGCGTGAGAGAATAAAATTTGAAACAAGATGAAGCAAGCACAAGCGAATAGGTCGACTAGTCCTCACATCTTGTCTATTACGTATAGAATTGAACTATAATTTTATCCTCATAATATGGATATATTGAGTTGTACATCTTGAACTTGACACCTCACGCTTTGCTGCCGATTTGCTACTATATATAACTACAATGTTGTTGTTATCCCCTTGCTGCTTATTTTTCTTTATAGATGAATATCGTGCTCAAGTAAACTCTGGCGCCTGTAGAGTACTACGGTATCTTGTCATACAAAAATGTGCATATTAAATGAACCGCCACGAAATTATAGTTTCTTTATACTCCACTATTCTGAACTACCTTTTTTTGGTGATACGTACTTTGAGAGCCTGTTCGCTTGTTTAATAGTATCTGTGTGAGAGAATAATTTGAAACAAGATGAAGCAAGATTGCAAGAACAAGCGAACAGGCTCTCGTCTACTCCTCATAGGCGCCTATTACAGAATTGAGCTGTATAAGCGTATCCCGAGATGGATGTATTGAGTTGTACATCTTGAACTTGACACTGGCTACTACATTAATGTTGTTACCTTTGTGTTTTTGTTTTTTAGGAGGCTGCAACTACTCTTGCTTATTTTTTTATAGATGAATATACATGCTCAAGAACAATGGCTGCTCCTATTAAATGAAATGTTACTAAACTGGCGGTTTGTCTATACTATTCTATTCTTTGAACTACATTTAATTTATTTTGTGTTACGTGACTCGCGTAGTTCTTGTAGTCCTAATAGACTGCCTATTGCGAGAATTGAACTATATAATATTAGCCTCACATGGATACTTGATGATTTCCATCCAACGGCCAGGCATCAGGCGCTATCCGGTGTCGCTGAATTTTTCGATCGCCGCGAGTGAGGAAAGGTGATAATTTTGCCGCTTATTTTCTTGATAGATGAATACACAAGCTCGAGAACACTACGGCTGCCGTAAGTACTACTATTATTTTGTCTTACAAAAAATTTTTCTGCTAAGCTTAACCGTTGCTAAACTACGGTTTGTTTATATTCTTCTATTAAGTAAACTACTTCCTCCGCTTCGGTTTGTAACCCGTTTTTTTTTTTTTGTACATCCATTTAGCTATGTATCTAGATACAATAATATGCTGGATACATAGCAAAATGGGCGAACCAAAAAAGTCAAAGCGACTTACAATTTGGAGCGGAGGGAGTGCAATTTTTGTGATTTGTGCCTCTGTCCATTAGAGTGCCTATTTTTTTTGTTGGTTCGCCAAACTTAGCGCAACCCTCCTCCTTTACCCGGGTTTGGGACCTCGTTCGGAGTGTGGCTTCGCCGGTGATTTCCATCCTACGGCCGAGCATCAACGCATCATCCGGTGTCACGAATTTTGGTCGCCCGAAAGTGAGGAATGGTGATAATTTGGCCGCTTATTTTCTTCATCGATGAATACACAAGCTTGAGAACACTAAGCGCTTTCGTCGAGCACTACTATCTTGTCTTACAAAAATTTTTCCCACTAAACAACTTTGTTGCTAAACTACGAGTTTGTTTATATTCCTCTATTCTGAACTACTTCCATTTTAGTTTGTAAGTCTCTTTGACTTTTTTGGTACATCCATTTAGCTATGTATCTAGATACAATAATATATGCGGATACATAGCAAAATGGGATTGAACAAAAGTCAGCTTAATTTACAAAAAGGAGGGAGTGCAATTTTTGTGATCTATGCCTCGTGGATTGTGTAGTCCTCACAGTTTGCCTATTGAGAATTGAACTGTATAATATATTAATATTAGGGGCCTTGCTAATTTCTAGGTATTTGAAATTTTCAAATCTGTTCGAGGCGATGAAGCTTTTTTTTTTTTAGATAATGGATGAGAAAAACATCAGAGCCTCTACATCCAGAGGATGTACCGCGACCAATTATTACAAGTAGTGGCTAAAAGGGTAGAGCAAAAACAAGTCTCTAAAAGCGGATAAAGAGAACTAAAGCAAATGATAAATGTGCTTCCACCCTCTATAGGGAAACTCTAAAGTAATCATTTCTAGTTTTATGCTAATTAGCGAGTGTGTTCTTGTCTTGTTCATCACTTGGCGCAAGCGGGCTCAATACCACGACCAATAGGCTCATCACGAAAATAACCCCGACAGCGAGAAAACTTCCATTTTGTTAAAGATAATATCGTTTAGACGGCCAAATGGCCCGACTTATAGGCTGTGGCGCCAACCCAAATCAAGTTTATAATCCTTTTATTCGATTAGTAAGCCTTGTACCAAACATATGGCTTGTATAGATCTAGGCTACTTTAGGCGATAGAATAAAAGATGATCCTCCATACCGTTTTTCGAATATGGACAATCTAGGAAAAGGTGTTGGATGGTCTCATTCATATTACAACCAACACATTTCGGCTTCCTTTTCGGTTTTGCCTAGTGAGGAAAGGCGATTATTCTGGCGCTTATCTTCTTCATAGATGAATACACAAGCTCAAGAAACAGCGGCTGCTTTCGGCGAGTACTACTACTATCTTGTCTCACAAAATTTTTCCTACTAAGCGAGGCTGTTGCTAAACTACGGTTTGTTTATATTCTTCTATTCTTTGAACTACTTCCTCCGCTTTAGTTTGTAAGTGGCTTTGACTTTTTGGTACATCCATTTAGCTATGTATCTAGATACAATAATATGTGCGGATACATAGCAAAATGGAAAACGAACAAAAGTCAAGCTTAATTTTACAATTTGGAAACGAGGGAGTGCAATTTTTGTGATACATTGCCTCGTCCATTAGAGTGGCTATTTTTTTTATTTGGTTTTGCCAAACTTAACGCAACCCTCCTCCTTTACAGAGTTTGGGACATACATTTTCGGTGACGAAGCTACGCCCGGTGATTTCCATCCAACGGGGGGCATCAGCGCATCATCGATTAATGCGCTGAATTTTTCGTGTCGCCCGGGGAAGTGAGGAAAGGTGATAATTACAGCGCTTATTTTCTTCATAGATGAATACACAAGCTTGAGAACACTAAGCGCTACGTAAAGTACTACTACTATCTTGTCTTACAAAAATTTTCCCACTAAACGAACTGTTGCTAAACTACGGTTTGTTTATATTCCTCTATTCTGAACTACTACTTCCGTTTAGGTTTGTAAGTCACTTTGACTTTTTGGTATATCCATTTAGCTATGTATCTAGATACAATAATATGCACGAATATATAGCAAAATGGGCCGAACCAAAAAGTTAAAGCGACTTATAATTTGGAACGGAGGGAGTGCAATTTTATGATCTGTGCCTCTGTGTGGATTGTGTAGTCCTCTGGGCGCCTATTCTGTGAATTGAAGCAGTATAATATTAGGGCCTTGCTAATTTCGGTGAGTGAAATTTTCAAATCTGTTTGACGCGACGAAGCTTTTTTTAGATAATGGACGAGAAAACATCCGGCCTCTACATCAGAGGATGCCTGGCGCCAATTATTACAAGTAGTGGATACAAAGGTAGAGCAAAACAAGTCTCTAAAAGCAGGATAAAGAGAACTAAAGCAAATGATAAATGTGCTTCCACCCTCTATTGGGAAACTCCAAAGTAACCACTTCTAGTTTTACGCTAATTAGCGAGTGTGTTCTTGTCTTTGTTCATCACTTATTTGCAAAGCGGGCTCGTCACGCATGACCATTAGGCTCATCGAAAATAACCTTCGACAACGAGAAAACTTTATTTTGTTAAAGATAATATCGTTTCGATACGCCAATGGCCCGGGATATATTTGTGGCGCCAACCCAAATCAAGTTTCTAAACCTTTTATTCTAATTAGTAAGCCATGTACCAAACATATGGCTTACGTAGATCTAAATTTGGTTTAGGCGGTAGCATCAAAGATGATCCTCCATACCGTTTTTCGAATCACGGACAATCTAGGAAAAGGTGTTGGATGGTCTCATTCATATTACAACCAACACATTTACGGCTTCCTTTCTAGTTTTTCCTAGTGAGGAAAGGCGATAATTCTGTGGCTTATCTTCTTCATAGATGAATACACAAGCTCTAGAACAACGGCCCTTTCTCGAAAGTACTACTACTATCTTGTCTTACAAAATTTTTTCCTACTAAAGCGAACTTTTTGCTAAACTACGGTTTGTTTATATTCTTCTATTCTGAACTACTTCCTAAAGCTTGGGTTTGTAATTCGCTTTGACTTTTTTGGTACATCTATTTAGCTATGTATCTAGATACAATAATATGCACGGATACATAGCAAAATGGGCCGAACCAAAAAGTCAAAAGCACTTACAATTTGGAAACGGAGGGAGTGCAATTTGTGATACGTGCCTCGTGGATTGTGTAGTCCTCATAGGCGCCTATACTGAGTGAAGCTGTATAATATTAGGGCCTTGCTAATTTCGGGTGGGGGAAATTTTCAAATTTGTTCGGCGGCGTAGCTACTTCGGTGATTTCAGGCACCAACGCATCATCGGTGTGTCGCCTAAATTTTTCATCGCCCGGTAGTGAGGAAAGGTGATAATTACGCCGCTTATTTTCTTCATAGATGAATACACAAGCTTGAGAACAACGGCCGCTTTCTGAAAGTACTACTACTATCTTGTGTTACAAAAATTTTTCCGACTAAACGAACTGTTGCTAAACGCCTAAACTTCAGTTTGTTTATATTCCTCTATTCTGAACTACTTCTTACATTTTGAGTTTGTAAAGTAAGCTTTGACTTTTTTTGGTACATCGATTTAGCTATGTATCCAGATACAATAATATACTGGATATATAGCAAAATGGGCCGAACCAAAAAAGTCGATTTACAATTTGGAAACGAGGGAGTGCAATTTTTGTGATCACGTGCCCTCGTGGATTGTGTAGTCCTCCGCAGACGGCCTATTACGAATTGAAGCTGTATAATATTAGGGCCTTGCTAATTTCGAGGTGAGTGAAATTTTCAAATACATTCAGGCTTAATGAAGCTTTTTAGATAATGGGCGAGAAAACATCCGGCCTCTACATCCGAGGATGTACGCGCCAATTATTACAAGTAGTGGATAAAAAGGTAGAGCAAAACAAGTCTCTAAAGCAGGATAAAGAGAACTAAAGCAAATGATAAATGTGCTTCCACCCTCTATTAGGAAACTCCAAAGTAACCACTTCTAGTTTTTACGCTAATTAGCGAGTGTGTTCTTGTCTGTTCATCACGCAAGCTGGGCTCGATCTGCGACCAATAGGCTCATCTAAAAATAACCAACCGACAACGAGAAAACTTTCATTTTGTTAAAGATAATATCATTTCGGCGCCAAATGGCCAAACATATAGGCGTGGACGCAAACCCAAATCAAGTTTCTAAACCTTTTATTACGATTAGTAAGCCATGTACCAAACATATGGCTTGTATAGATCTAGGTTGGTTTAGGCGTGTAGCATAAAAGATGATCCTCCATACCGTTTTCGAATACGGACAATCTAGGAAAAGGTGTTGGATGGTGCATTCATATTACAACCAACACATTTACGGCTTCCTTTCCGGTTTTGCCTAGTGAGGAATGACGATAATTCTGGCGCTTATCTTCTTCATAGATGAATACACAAGCTCAAGAACAGCATTTGCTACGTAAGTACTACTACTATCTTGTCTTACAAAAATTTTCCTACTAAGCGAATCATTTGCTAAACTACGGTTTGTTTATATTCTTCTATTCTGAACTACTTCCCGCTTCAATTTGTAAGTCACTTTGACTTTTTTTGGTACATCCATTTAGCTATGTATCTAGATACAATAATATGCACGGATATATAGCAAAATGGAGCCGAACAAAAAAGTCAAAGCATTTTACAATTTGGAACGGAGGAGGGAGTGCAATTTTTTGTGATCTGTGCCCTCGTGGATTGTGTAGTCCTCACAGATTCACCTATTCTGAGAATTGAAGGCTACGTATAATATTAGGGCCTTGCTAATTTTCAGGCGACTGAAATTTTCAAATCTGTTCAGGCGATGAAGCTTTTTTAGATAATGGATGAGAAAAACATCAGGCCTCTATATCCAGGCTGTACCGCGACCAATTATTAGAAGTAGTGGATAAAAGGTAGAGCAAAACAAGTCTCCAAAAGCGGATAAAGAGAACTAAAGCAAATGATAAATGTGCTTCCACCCTCTATTGGGAAACTCCAAAGTAACCACTTCTAGTTTTTACGCTAATTAGCGAGAGTGTGTTCTTGTCACGTTCATCTTATTTTGAAAGCGAGCTTTCGATCGCGCCAATAGGCTCATCTGAAAATAACCCGACAACGAGAAAACTTTATTTTGTTAAAGATAATATCGTTTCGTTAAACGGCCCAATGGCCCGGGGATATAGCTGTGACGCCAACCCAAATCAAGTTTCTAAACCTTTTATTCATGATGAGTAAGCCATGTACCAAACTTATGGCTTATATAGATCTAGGCAGTTTAGGCCACTAGCATAAAAGATGATCCTCCATACCGTTTTCGAATATGGACAATCTAGGAAAAGGTGTTGGATGGTCTCATTTATATTACAACCATCACATTTCGGCTTCTTTTCTAGTTCTTCTAACATTTTATTTGTTCTCCTGCCTCGATGGGTTTGTTTAGTCCTCTTAAAAAGCCTATTCAGAATTGAACTGTATAATTTTATCCTCACATGGATATTTTTAGGTTGTAGATATTGAACTTGACACTGAGTGTTACTATAATGTTGTTATCACGTGTGGTTTTGTCATAGGAAAGCGCAACTACTCTTTGCTTATTTTATTTATAGAGATGAATATACGTGCTCAAGATAGAACAATGGCGCACCTTTTCCTAAGCCCCAAGAACTACTTAGGTGAAGCTTTGTCATGTGTCTTTGGTACGTTGACGACGCTCGAAAATGGTAAGGCTGCGACTATGTGATATACAAACCCTACTTATTGTTAGCTTTTTGCTTAGTGCTAGTTGTTGACTTCTCTGTGTTTCCTAAATCTGTTTGATGTAGGTGTCGATGGCACATTTACAACATCATCGGCAAACGAAACAACTTATTCTCTAGAGGATGGCCGAGAGCTACATATGAAGAGACAAAGCAAGAGATAGATGATGGTACCACGAGGAGGGGCAAGAGAGAGATGATGGTACCATAGGGGCGTTCGGGAGTTTTACCGAGAGAGGGAGCCATCTGGCTTTTACTACGGTGTGCGGAGGGGTCGGGACACACACAAGGTGGCGAAGGCAAGATAGTTGTCGGCTCAAAACGGGTTTCCCAGCGAGAAGGTGGCCATGCTAAGAATGAAGAGACTTGCTGGTCGATTGCTGAACAAAGGGTCCCCTTGCTCACATATTCAGTCTCTTCCTTAAGTCTTTGCAACAAAGGAATTGTTATTTGAGAACCGTGTCCGGAATTCATTGGGTTTGTAGGCAACTTAAGGCCCATAGCATATAAGAATTTTGTGGCGGTCGGTAGGGCAAAAGTTTTAGGACCTTCAAAAGCGATCTAGTGCGGAATTACGTCATGAAGGGGTTGGATGCCGCATTAAAAAGCACCCATACATCACCAAGGACGATTGGGCAACTTTTTGCCGGGCTAAGAGCGACAAAGAGGCACCGCAACAAGTGAGAGAGATACAAGCGACTTAGGGAGAAGAACAAGCATGACCACCGCACGGGGGCGAGGAGGTTATGAGGCAAAGTTCGAATTGTGGGAGAAGGAGGACACTTACTTACTCCACAATAGCATCAAGAATCCCTTGGCATGAATTTCCAAAGTGAACCGCGCCGGCATTTTTGCGTGCGTGCAGTGCGGTAAAATTTGTGTCGTAATAAGGCTGCAATTGTTTGGTCGGTGAAGAGTCTCGGTCTTTATCCGAGAAGGTTTTAGAAGACCGCATGTTGCTTCCGGAGGGCACCTTGGTGTAAGGGAAAGAGATATGCTCACCAGAGGTCACAGGCACCCGGAGAGCATTGCAGGCGTGTGCGTGGTATGTCTAGTATGGCCGGTTGGAAGTTTTGGGCGGCTTGCTTGTAGACATGTACGAGAAAAGAGGAAGTCCCTAGGTGCGTTGGTAGAAGCATATAGAGAAGAGTTTGGACCTCAACTAGATGAGCTCATAGCTAAGGTGGCGGCGTTGGAATCGAGGAGGACATGGTTCAGCGCCGCCAACACCCCTGTAGCGTGTAGGTGGTGTGAAGAGCATTTGCGTGCGAAGCCGATTCGGCAGAGCGCAGCTTGGTTGAGATACTTTCCACGCCGGCACCATGTACCCTTGCGGTGAAGACTTCGAGGTTATCGGGTTGAGGTAGCAAGGGGAATGGTATACCCGAATCAACTACATCTTAAAGGTCAACCAATCTTGGAAGGACATTCTATTGTTTCTATTGATCATGTAACTCCGGTTTTGAGGCTACACTACTTTTTGGATCCGCCCGACAGCGCGAGATTAAAACTCTTGGACGTGCTATGTGTAAGATGATCCAAAGGGAGCGAAACTGTCTTCTTGTAGCATTCCTAAAGCTCTCTTCTTTTTACCGCCCCCAAAAACCTCTTGTGCGTGCGCACGCCTCAATGAAAGTCAATCTAAAGGGGCGTATGACACGCAAATGATCGAGTCCCTCTCGGCCGCAATGGATGGGAATCGGGGCGATTTCGCCGCATGCCAATGACGGTCGAGTGCCTTGCGAGTGCATCGGCTAATGATGTGGAAACTGGCTCTCAAGGCAAGGGGTATTTGGAGTGCCTCGCGAGGCTGCGGGGGTGAGAATGCGGGGGAGTGGCTCGCATGACAAGAATGTCTAGAGTGCCTCTCCGGAGTGCGGTTGCCGAGAATGCGAGCGTGGCTCAACAGCCGGGGCGGCAAAGGTCCAAACAAGCATGTTTCGGGCAAGAAGCATGGAGGTCCAAACAAGAATGTGATGAAAGTAGTGCTTCACTTGGAGTTACGCACTGCACGTGTTTCCATTCGATGAATAACCACAGCGTGTTTCATATGTTTGTAGTGCCCGCCGCTAAGCGATGAAAAGACATGTGGGTTCTACACGACCCACCACTTCTCGGCCGCGATGAAACAAGTTCATCACGGGTACATCCGCGAGGTAACTTCGAGAAGTGCAGCTCCATCATGTGCCTACCTTTGTTTGGCAATAAAGACCATGTGTACAAGCGAACACTTATGCCTACCTTTCTTTGTATTAGGATTTCGATTTGTGCGGAAATTGATTAATTTGGAGGATATTAGAGAGGAGATCGCCAAGTTTGTTATGGAAGAGATCATCAGATACGGCAGTATTCGTTTTAGTGAGCCGTGAGCTCCTTCTATTTCCCTTGCCGCATGACGATCGGGTGGATACATGCATTTGAACTGTGTTATTTGTGTTGTGAACAATCATTGTGGCGTGCCACGAATAAGCGGGTATATGCGTGTGAAGAACATCTCGAGATACACATGAATTTTCGAGAGATACACATGAATTTTCCATCTTTGCGGCGTCACGCCATTTGTTTGTGATCGGACCGTGTATATGTATTATATACGTATTAATAGTACCAATGCTTTGGTCCGAGGCGGTTCTAAGCGGCGTCTGCGGCGTCATCATTATCTGAGCGTCTCGGTTTTCTCTGGCGTCTATAGTCGACGCGAGTCTGAGACCCATCTTAACACGCCTGTAATAACCGAATAGAGCATGGACCACCGCGGCTAACCGGCGTCGTGGGTTTCGGAATAATTTCGTCGCAGAATCCGTTTGTAATATATCTAAATAATTAACGCATGATGTTTTGATGCGTCGCGTGAACCACCGTCGTAGTCTCGGCGTCGGTTTAATCGAGCATCGAAACGGCAGCTCGAAATAGAAACCCTCGACGCAGACATGCGAAAAGGGACACGCATACGTAATTTCCTAGGTAGCTACGGTCGAGCCGCCATGTACAAGCGTGCGAAGATGCGGAGCGATTATGATCGGAAAAACTACGCCGTAAACTATTTAAAAATCTGAGCGTTTGGACAAAATAAACGTCTCGTAAAGAGATAGGAACTACAGATGTAATCTACACACGCTACGTAGAATGCGGCGAAACCCTGATACGGTATGGTACATGTCGTAATTTCTCCTTATTATACGGTCTATCGGCCGCGCAGACGGGCGTATGTTAATAATCGCTAAGTACAGTTCCGCTTGGTCGATCGCGGGTGATGTACCGGTATAGGCGCGTGGTGCGAGCAGCGTCGACATCTGCCCGTAATTGTGAGCACGCATTTTGTAAAATGGGTCGTGCGGTAAAGCTTCTGATCGTATGCCGCTAAGGCGTCACTACTTTTTGATGCGCGGGCTGATCGATTCCGATGTCAGCGGTCTCGTGAGGTTTCAGTACGGTCATCTTAGACAATAATGTCTGTGAGATACTGTGTAGACCCACGGTCGAAAGCAAAACCTAGGACACGAGGAGCGTTCCACGAGCGTGTGTAACAAGGGTTCACGTACCGAGGAAGTTTGAGACGCACTAAATAATGCGTATTAAAGCACATTTGCGATGCTTTCGCTTCGGTTAGGTTTGTAAAAGTCGGACATTTAGAGACCCTAATAATGGCGCCGCCTTGCTATTTGTAGAGGCCTTTTTTTTTTTTACATAGTGATTAGTCTATCCGGTCAGGAGTTGAGTCTCTTTTTGAAAGCATGTGTACTCTATAACAATGAAAGTATCTTAGCAACTCGATCCAAGTTTGTTTTATAGTTTATATGTTTTGCTAAGGGACTAGCAAAAGGTAAGCTTGGGGAGCTTATTGATGGTAGTTATTGTCGAAATTAAGTAATTATTCTCCTACAAAATCATGGATAAATAATATAAAAGATTATTATTACTAATGGATTCCACGAGTTTTGGTGCACACTTAGTTTTACAGGTGAACTTCGGAAATATTCGAATATTAAAGAAAAGTGGAGAAATAGAGAAACAAAAGAAAAGGACCAAATCGAGGCGATTGGTATAAATTCTAGGGGTCCAAATGAGAAGCCAAGACAGCTCGCAAAGGGACGGGCCGACATTTGTCGGTGGGGGTGGGCGGCATGCCCTCGCATGCCAAGTAAACACCTGGGAAGAACCACGTGTCCAGCTTCTAGAACCTTCCTACAACCCGACCTATGGAGTAGATCTAGTCCAGGCCCAATCAAGTGGGTTTGATCCAAGGGCTGAGATTCATCCTATGGGGCTATAAAAGAAGGGCGGGGCTCCCCCACGAAACCCTAATTCATTAGCTAATTCATGAGCTATCTCATCTCATTGATTAGAGAGGGGTCCCAATGTGAGGAACTCTCTCTCTCTTCAATATAGATCTAGGATTAGACTTTCCAATGTAATAGATTAGATCTAGTTGAGAGTAGTTAGGAGAGCGGAGTTGCACTCGGTTACGGAGAGTCTTGAGTTATGGTATGTCTTTGTATCTTCACTCTACAAGACTCATGCTTTGATATATATATCTTCTATATTTACTTTTATGCCTTTCATTTATGGTTAGTATAGTTATTATACTTTTGCAAGAGTGCTCTAGTTATTCGGTTAGCTAGAGTAGTAGTTAATAGTGTAGACATGGTGTCTAAACTAGAGGTTACTTGAGATTGCACCCAATCCCACGGATAGTTTGTGGTAGCCCTAGGTGGTGACGAGCCACGATGCAGGCGTATTCCACCATGTTCGGGTTGGTGTTTGTAGGACTTTAGTCCAGATATTCCTAACCCCTTCTCATCCTTTTACGTGGCTAGTGTTGATGTCCCGAAGTGTTATTGTTTGATTGCTATATCTATGCATACTTAGGTTACTTAGAACCAAAGTATTAGAGAAGTAATTAGGAACCTCTGCCTCTCAGTTGTCCTCTTGATTAGCTAATCTATTCATTTATCATAGTATTCTTTAGTTATTATTAGTAGATTACTTTTATGCTTTATTACTCATAGTATTATTTCATTTATCATTTATCACTTACCCTCTTTAGTCTAGTTGGTTTGCTAAGTTAGTAGATACATGATTGTGAGTTATTAAATTCTTTGCCCAAAGCTTCCTGTGGATACGATACCCTAGAATACTCCCTAGGGAAATGCTAGATTGATGTTACGTGGCTTGCGGGAATCTTCTTATTCTTATAGCACTTAACAAATGTCAACATCGTGCTCTAAGGCTGGCGAAGTCGGAACTAGGGCGAGACCGTGCTCCTCGGCGCCTTCAGGGCTTGCCTTGATATGAGCACATTATCGTTTCCGTCGGGTCATTGGGCTTCATTGCGTCCATTATTATGAACCCCAACACTATGTGACAAACAAATTATACGAAGTTGGAGGCATCCTGTAATAGCTTCAAGAAATCTATAAGATATCTTTCAGATCCCTGTAACTTCTAGCCCAAATAAACCATCCTATAATTCACATAGCAAGTAGGACTCTATGTATAACAAAGGGCCATCAAATTGTATAACTATGTGACATCAAACTATAAAGAAGTTGGGGCGAGGGGTGTGAGTTGGTCAGTGCATCCATGGCAAGAAAATGCCAATTGCATTGCAATACAAAAGACTATCGGCGGCAACAACATATCGCTATGAATGTAGCCTTTTTGCCCCGACCGTCGCGCCGCGAAACTTTTCGAGTTCATAGCAATCCTACATGCTGGGCTGCCGTCTTAGGACCTACCTCTTCTTCTTCTTCTTCTTCTTCTACTACTACTACTACTAAAGCCAAACACGATGACAAACATGTCACTCCTCAATCCGGGTATAAAGCAAGTTACGCGGTCGCGTTCAACCTGAGTCGAAGAAGACCTTGACCAAAACAATGAGCGAAGGAAGAAAAAAAGGCGCGCCTCTAAAGGCAAAGCGGTTGAGGAGGAAGCGGGCGAAGGTGGGGAGCGCGAGGGGAAGGAGGTAAAATGCGCCGGGTAGGCCTCGCGCTCCGGTCCCACGGCCGCTAGGAGCCACCCCGTCGCCTCACCCAGAGCTTTGCCCGGCCGCGGCCTGCCCCGCCACCGCCACACGCCTCTTGCTTTCGCGTGGCAGCCTAAGAAAACCCTCGCTCTGCCGTGGCGGAGGAGATGTGCTCGATAGATATCGTTTTTCTTTCTCGGACCGGAGGAGGCCACCTTTTTTTCCATCGCTTTTACCCAAACTAAATGTAAAAATAAATGGGCTCATCATTAATGCAAACAATAAAATTCAATTTGGGTTATTCTCAAAAAAATCAATTTGGGTTAAAAAACGCTCGTGTAATTCACAAGTGTTTTGGCCCGATTATAGCAGGTTTTCAAAAGCGATTGCCTAAGGCCTGTTTGGTTCGAGACTAGGGACTAGAGACTAATTTTTAGTCCCAATAAGTCCCTAATTTTCCAAACATCGGGACTAATAGACTAATTTTTAGTCCCAATTAGTCCCTAGTCTATTAGTCCACGTTGAGAGTCTAATTGGGGACTAGTTGGGAAAAAATCAGTGGATACCCTCGATTTAAGCCAGCTCTCCCGAACCCTCGCTAGCGGGTCGCCGCCATGCGCCGCCCCCGCGAAGCCCCTAGCGCATGCGCTCGCGAATCGCCGCCACCGGACTCCACTTGCCCATAGCTCCCATATCCTCTCGCCATGCGGCTGCCACCGACGCCCGTTGCTAGCGGCCGGCGCTTCGCCTCGGTCCAGCGCTCCGAGCACCGCTCGCCGGAGCGCACCATGGAGCCCCACCGCCGTCTTCCTCTCCCACTCGCCGGCGCCTCCCCCCTCCTCCCACCACGCATCCACCATGGACGGCCGCCACTGCCGGCCCGCTCACCGCCCGAGTCCGGTCCTCCCCATGTCGGCGCCGCCGCCCGATCCACACGCTCCCGGGGTGCATCCGCCATGGGCGGCCACTACAACCAATAGGGGGCGAGATTTCTTCGGTCAAGCATCGTTTTCTTCCTATGCCGCATCGGCTCATCTGTTTATCCTGCCTACCTCACCGCCCGATGAGTTCGGCCTCTCTTCCCAACCCCACCTTCTCCCTTTGCCTCCAGCAGCCCGGTCTACTCCCCTCGTGCAAATGGACAACACGGATTTGAATTCCCGGGTTGATTCCTTCCTGACTCGACATCTTCCCGGACCGGGAGCGACTACGGGTAGATGGACCTCGTGATGACTATGGCCTTCCTTCGCCGCCCCTGGCGGCAAAGGCGTCGCAACAACTTCAACCCTCCACGGCCAAGCGAGGCTCGTGGCGATACATCTTTGGATCCCGTCGGGCGGGGAACACAATCCGTGACACGAGTCTTCCAATGGGTGGAATCGGCGGTGGTGGCCGCAAGGGAAGGGTGGCCATCCACATTGAAGATGATGAGGGTGGAAGCGGTAGTGGTGGCCGCAAAGGGAAGGGTGGCCATCCGCGTGAAGATGATGAGGGTGGAAGCCGTGGCCGCAAGGGAAGGGTGCCCATCCGCGTGAAGATGATGAGGGTGGAAACCGCGGCGCAAAGGAAGGGTGCCCATCCGCGTGAAGATGATGAGGGTGGAAGTCGTGGCCGCAAAGGGAAGGGTGCCCACCGCGTTGAAGGCGATGAGGACAACTCGATGACAATGAAGAAGGTGGCGACAGCGACTTTGATCCACGCTTTTCGGTCGGTAAGATCCACCATTGTGCTACGCTTTGTTTATTCGATGTTGTGATTGCTTGCTAGTTCTGTTTGTGATCCATTCTTTTCTTTTGTGATATGATATAAGTACAAGCATTTTGTTTGGCTCTAGAAAAAAATTCTCTAGGACTGCATGTGAATTGGTAGATCCAATATGGTATAATGATCGATGCCTCTCCTATCGGCTAGTATGTAAACAAATTCAGCCCTTGTAGAAATTAGTAAACGAGATATTATATTTCTTATTATGTTAATTCATAGTGTTTACGTAAAAGGCGGACAAAAAATGTGTCCGTTGGGAGGCGACCCACTCCCTTTCGTCGTCCCCAGAACGCCTCCTCCCAATCCTCCAAGATCCGCCCGGACCTCGCCTTCCCCCACCAAATCAGAGCGGATCCGGCACCACCGTCGCCCAAGCTCTCTCTGGTGGGTCTAGCTCCTCCTTTCTGCCCTATTCGCTAGAGCTCCGGGTTCTGCGCCCCCATGTCGTCCATGGTGACCTCCGGGGTCCTCCCTCGCCGTCGCCGTCGAGGGCTGCCGACCCGGCGCTTGTGCCCCCCTCCGCTACCTCTCCCCTCTCGGCACCCTCCACGCCCGCTCCCTCAGGCCGTCTGGTAGCCTTGCGCTTGGGCGGTTGCGGGTGCCGTCTGCGCTTCCCGTGCGCCTGCGCCGTGATGCGTCCTCCCCCACGCGGCTGCTGCGCCGCGCGCCCGCCTCGGGCGTGGTGGGCCGGCCCGGTGAGGTCGCCACGTGGCGCCTGGCTGGCGGGCGGCCACCTCGGACCCCGCGCTCACCGGACCTTGAGGAGGGTGAGTTGATTCGTGAGGCTGTGGGACGACGATGCTCCTGCGGCTCCGGCGAACCCCCGCGGATGACGGATGACACGCGACGCCCGCGCCGATTTGCTGGAGAGCGGTGTGTAGCGGCCGCTTTCGGCCGGTTCGGTGCATGGCTTCACCCGTCGATAGTTCTGTTTGTGTTGTCCCAGGCGACACGCCCGCGCCCTACCGTCTTCGGTCACCGCCTCGCCCGCCACTCGCTCGGCAGCGCGGTTGCCGCTTCAGTAGCGGATCGTGCGAGGTTTCGCCATCGGTGGGTGCGGATGTGGTGCTCGTGTGTCCTTCTGCTCCAGCAGCGTCGCGCTTGCTTCACCGCGGATGCTTGAGTCTCTGACCCGCTGCTCCGACCCTCACCCCGCCCCTCCGTTGGGAGACCCAAGGGTTTGCGGTGGTAGCGGCTCCTTCTCCATTTCCTTTCGGATAGCGACGGGCGCGTTCGTCGAGCGGAGGCCCCACCACCGTCGGCGGCGTGCATCTATCCCACACTCGGGCCGGGGGCGTTCACGGACTCCGTCGACCACGCGGAGGGTTCGGTGAAGCCCCTGCGGTGTCTGCGCGGACGCGCCCCTGGCGCGGATCCTGCCGGCCCGGGCACGGCAAGCGTCGCCCCGTCGTCGTCGGCCGCCCGGTCTCCATCTTGCCAGCCTCGGCGGTAGGGCGTGGCCGGTGCGGTAGCCGTGCTGCCCGGTCGGCACGGGCGGTCGTTGTCTTGGCGACCGACGCCGGGTGTTGTGCCTCCCACCCGCGCGTGCAAGCGCCGCGATGCGTGGCGCGAGGTGGAGGACCTGCGGGGACCCTGGCGGGGTACGCGTGGCGTTCGGCTCGGCGGCCTTAACGGCGTCTTCGCTCGTTTTCGTCTCGGGCGCGCCGCGTGCGCCCACTGCCGGCGGGGGCGGTGTCGTGGGCGGCCGTGCCGGATCGCTGCTCGGCCAGCAACGCGTCGTCCACCACGTGAGCACGCCGCGCGTCTGCGCCATCCGCCGCGCTACCATCGGCGCCCCGATCCGCCTACCTCATTGGACTGCCTTCAAGCGCCTCGCGGAGGACCACGTCGGCCGCGACTTGTCACCTATCGCCTCCTTTGCCTCATTCAGATGTGCCGCCACCGGGCCCGTGGATCGCAATAGGCGGACGCGGGTCGCGTTTGTCGGTCCACTGCTACGGCTCCATCTTCGCCGCACGCGGTAGAGCCCGCACTTCTGGTTGGAGTCACCTTAAATCCTGCACCACCGCCACCTACCACCGACCTTGCGTGGGCTCCGCCCAGGTCAAGGCCGATGTGGCCTCCACCACATCAAGCTCTTTGCCGGAGGATCGCCTCGCAGATCTTGAGTGGGACCCAAGGTCGCAGCAGTGGTCGTCTCCTCCGTCGATGAAGCCGTCGCATCTTCGGACTCGCGCTCATCTCGTGTGAGGTTGCGGTGCCCCCACTTTCGGGTGGACCCAATGCTTGAGGAGCTCGTGGCCTCCCTCGTCGCGGCACCGACCAACCGGGGGCCACCCTTGCCCTTCTTTGTTGGAGCCACCTTCACCTCTAGCATGGTCGCCCTCCGCCGCCGAGGCGGGATGCCTCGGAGGCCCTGGCCGCGGGGCGGATCCACCTTCGACACTCCGCCGCCCCGGCCATGCCCCTCGTAAGGGTGGGACCTTCCACCCAACAAACCATCTTGGGAGGTGCGGGGGTGCGAGGCCGGACGGTACCGTCCACATCGTCGCCGCCGCCGCCGACCCGCAAGCGCCCGACTTATCAGATGCGGTTGTGCGAGCCATCGGGTGCTCTCACTCCTTATTTACCCGGTGGATGTTCCTCCGGGCCGCCGCCTTCCGCGACCGGTCCGACATTACGTCGACTCGTTGGCTGCCTTTTGCGGACCCGGTACGCACCGCAAGCGGAGGACACGGGTCGCCGATGACGGCGACCGGTACAGCGTCGCAAGCGGCCGGTGGCCGGGTAAACCGCTCGCGTGATCACATCCGCCGAGGAGCGAGGCACGGCGTGTCGGCCCGACAAGTGGGTGAGGCGTCCGTGCACAGCGGCGCCTACGGACCCCTCGGCCGCGTGTGAGGTTCAGCGACCTTAGGGATGCCGAGCCGTCCTCGGCCCGGGAGAATGTGCGCAAAAATCCTTCCACTACTCGTCGCTTCGCGGGGATGAGTCGAGTTCCCGGCGGGGGACGCAAGCGCCATCGGACCCGATCGCCTCTGGGGGATCGGTTTGGGATCTGTTGCGCCTAATCACGCTTCGCCGGGGACTTCATCGCGTCGATCACCCTCGGCTCGGCGAGCCGTCCTCGCGACCGCGCCCCGCCCTCCGCTCGTCCAAGGTCCCGCCGAAGATTGGAAAGCACGACGGCGTGCTCGTCTCCGTCGCGGCCACCGAAGCACGACCCTCCGTACGAAGCACCGGGCGGCGTTCTTTGGAGATGCTCAACAAGCTTGAGGGACGCTTGGAGGCGGCGCCGCCCGAAGCTACGAGTATGCTCCGAGAGCACTGCGTGAGGCCGCTTCATCCGCCAGCGTAAGCGTATGCGTGAGATCTTCCCTTGATGCGGCTGGTGGTGCTTTTCGCCAGGGGAGATTCGGATTTGGGCTGTAGCCGCCGGCAGCTTCAACACTTCGTCGCACATTAGTTTTACTTTTAGTACAGCGTAGCGCACCACCCCGTTTAAAGCCAGGTGACTCTTGTATGTGTGTTTTTTTATGCGCTTCGGCCAATTATTTTGGCTAAAGTGTGCGGCGTGTAAAACTCTATTTTTCCTTAATGAAATGCGTGCCAATGGGTGCGCTTTCAAAAAAAATTATGTTAATTGATGAATTCTTCTTCTTTTGTACATGAATTAGTAATCCTTACTTTCTCCTTGGTGAATTACTAATCATTTAGAAACGTAATGTATACTTTGCCACAAAGTCGTACTTTTGCCACCTCTACTTTCTCCTTGAGTGTATTATTAGGTAGCTGTTGAATTGGTTAGAATATACAAGATTACATCCAAATGGGCTGCCGGCTTGTGCGAAACTCTCAATCGGCTATCACGTGAGACATTTTTGTTGGACATGAAGCCAAGAATAAATGTTATATGGATATAGATGGTCTTAACTTGGAATGTATTATTCCATTGTAACTTTGTGTGTTGGTCCATGATGCTAATGCGGCAACACTTGAGGGAGATGGCACCTCTGATTTTAAGTGTCGGTGCTAGTTGAGGAGGAAGATGATGATTTAAGTGTCGGTGCTAGTTAGGAGGAAGATGATTCAAGTGGATAGTGAAAGTTAGGATGATGAAGATGCTATCATAGAAGAGTATTTCTTGAGGGCTCAAAAGAGGAGGCGGCAAATGGTTCTTCTTGCATCCTTGATCGGTATGATTCACTTCAACAAATATATGGACAAAGCCTGAGTATAGAGTACCTAAAGAATTTGGATATGAGTGGGTCATGAGCAACCTAGGTAATAGGAATTTGCTTGTTACAACATGTTCGAGAATGCATAGAAATGTTTTTGATAGGCTTCATTATGTCCTTGTGAAGTGGTATGGATTAAAGTCCACAAAAAAGATGTCATCGGTGGAGGCTTTAGCGATTTTTTTCTTATGGATAGTTGGAGGACCACAAGGTGTTAGACAAGTTGAAAATAGGTTTGTAAGATCACTTGAGACAATAAATAGGAAGTTTAACAAGGTGTTGGCTAGTGTGTCCAAGCTAGTAGTTGATATCATTAGGCCAATTGATCCTAAATTCAGTGCGTGCATGAAAGGCTACAATCCCTCGGTTTTCTCCCTTTCTTTGATAAATGCATTGGAGCCACGTAGGCCGGAACACATGTCCTCTGTAGTTGTGCTAACTAATCGTAGTAGTACAACATATGGGGAGGCATAATTACACTACTCTTAAGCGTGTTGGCAATATGTGACTTCAATTGTATGAGGTTTACCTTTGTTGTGGTGGGATGGCTGGATACGATTTCATGATATGAGGGTATTCAAGGATGCAATTGAGAAGTATGGCAACAAGTTTCCACATCCACACGAAGGTATTGATGCCTTCTATCATCTCTTCTTTCACCTAGATTGATATGAGGGATCTTTTTGCTCTCTCTTGTATTAGAATGTTCTTCTACTTGAATCGAACTTGTTACCTTTTCCATGTTATTAATTTTGTAGCTATAGCTCTCTCTTGTTTATGTTCTACACCCGGTACATGTATAATATAATACAGTAGGTAAGTTTTCATGTTACTAAAAAAAGAATTGAGATCACTCCCGATCGGCATGAAGCCTGAGTCCTATTAGTTGCTATTTGTCATGCCCATATGGCTTGTTTATGTTACGCACCCGGTACATGTATAATGCGAACTTGTTACCTTTTCCATATTACTAAAAAGGAATTATGATTATGCGGGAAATTTTATCTTGTTGACTCGGGTTATCGAGGCCGAATAGGGTTACCTTGCACCGCACAAAGGGAACCAAGTATCATCTACGAGTTTCGAGGAAAGGACCAAGGCCAAGAGGTAAAAAGGAGCTCTTTAATTGTGCATTCTTCACTTTCAAAATGTTATCGGCGATCTTTTGGGGTATTGAAGATGAAGTGGAGAATCTTTGTTAGACTTGCCAAGTTATCCAATGCGAAAGCAAAAGTCAAATAATTATGGCTTGCATGGCCCTTCACAATTTCATTCGAGAGAGAGTGCTTTTACAGGATACTGAATTTGATATGTGTGATCAAGATGAAAACTACAATCCAATGTCCCAAGCACGAAGAAGGCGTAATGGTCGCCATGGGGAAGAAGATCCAAGTATGAATGAGTTTCGGGATTGGATAGCCGATGGTTTATTTAGGAGATCATAGATTTGATGATTTGTAATATTGAACATTTGTGAACTGCATGAACACTCTTATGTATGAATGATTTGGGTCTTATCAATATATGAATGATTTGGGGTGAGGAAAGCCTGCCAGCAGCGTAGCAATGCTATCCCGTATGTTGTCAATTCATATGTGCATGCAATAAAAATTATGAATTTTTGTGCTCTTGTCGGTTGTAACTGGCTGTACAAGGCTGTATGAACATTGCCAACAACCTGCCAATACAGAAAATGAGTAGCCGATGGTGTTCAAAATGAATTTTTGAAAGCAGTCGTGGCAATAAAATTGCTGCTTTGTGCAGTGCAGCGGCAAGTAGGAGGAAAAAAAAAAAAAAAATGGCACCTTCATACTTTTGTCAATTATCAACTTATTTGTGCATCTGATAGTCTCTTATTAGTCTTTTAAACTAAACACTTAGACTAATAATTAATCCCTACCTGGCCCCTGGCCACAAGGATACGCGCGACGGCGGAACGCGAATTCCCTACTCGGTAAGCGCGACTGCGCCAACATCTCTCCCCTCCGTAAAAAATCCAAACCCTAGACGAAGCAGCCCAATCGCCCCTCCAGCGAGGCCGCGATGATGCAAATGCTAGGCCTCCGCGGCTCTGCGTCCAAGGACCGTGGCCGCGGTGGCGACTCGTCCCCGTCCCCGTCCTCCGCTGCGGCCGGGGCCAAGCGGTCGCCGTGGATCCCGGCTTCGGCATCGTCGCCGCGCTCGCCGTTCGCGGCGGAGGCAGGCGGCGAGGGCGGGGGCGGGCGGCCGCTGCGGCTGGTGTACTGCGACGAGCGCGGTCGGTTCCGGATGGACCCTGAGGCCGTGGCCGCGCTGCAGCTCGTCAAAGGGTCCCGTCGGGGTCGTCTCCGTCTGCGGCCGCGCGCGCCAGGGAAGAGCTTCATCCTTAACCAGGTTCGCCTTCCCTCTCTGGCCGCGGTCGAAAGCTGGCTTGGCATGATTTCAGTTCCCTTTCGAGTTCGAAGGAAACATGCAAATTTTGTGGGTTTTGCAAATTACAGATCATCTTTATCTATATCTCTATCTATACTTTTTTCTTCTTTTTCAAGATTCCCGTCAGAATTCTGGTTATCTTTTCTATGGAACCCGTCTGGAATTCCATTTTTCTCCCTTTTCCATTTTGTTCCGTAGGTTTTTCTATCATTCCTGCAGTATTTTTCTTTTCTGTTTTTCTAATCCTTTTCAGATCCGTGCATTTCTGTTTTTGTTTTCTTTAATTCTGTTTTTTCTCTCCCTCCTCTCTCATTCCGTGCGTTTCGGTTTTCATTTTTTTCCTTTTTCCTGTACTATTAGTACCTTTCTTCCTTCCTGTTATATGCCTTTGAACTATTGACTTTTGACAAAAAAAATAAACATTTTTACCACCAAGTAATATTTAGATGTAATAACAAGAGAAAAGGTCTACCAAGATTTTATTTTAATTTGGTACAACTTGATAAGATATTGTCATATTGTTGATAGCATTTACTTATATGACGGAAATCATGGTCATAGTGAAATCAATTTTAAATTTTATAGAATATGGAAAACATAAGTAGATACTATTTCTATGCTCATTTCTTTTATGAAAGTTCGAGAGCCTTTTCTCGCCTGTTATAATGTAGTGGTGTGTTAAGAGCATCTCCAACAATGCTACCTAAGACACACCCCTACTTCCTCATTTGGATAGCTACCAATTTGCATACTACTTATATTTCACACTTCGCTCCAGTAGCACTACCTAAAACTGGCCATCACAGAGGATGACAGGTGGGACCCACATGTCATCCTCTCCCATCTCTCCATGTTGATAAACAGAGCAGACGGTAGGGAGGCAAGGATTCAGTGGCGGGGAGGCAAGGCCACCAGCGTCGGGTAGGATTCAGGAGCTGAACTGGCGCGTCGGCGCCGGGGAAGGCCGGGCGGCGGTGGTGAGGAAGGCGACGGTGGTGGCTGGGGAGGGGGCCAGGTGGTGGCTAAGGGGAGGGGGCCGGGGCCAGGGCAGTCGGGGTGGGGAGGAAGAAGAAGAAGCGTGCGAGAGAAAAAAGTAAGGGGAGGGGTAGCGACCCAACAGAAATAAAGGGTGGGAGGGGAAAAGTAGGAGGCCACCAAACTTGGGTGGGTCGAGCAGTGCGACTGCAACACGTGGAGGGGATTGCAAAAGTTAATAATAGGGTTGGTGGTTTGGGTTCTAGAATGTTTATGTTGTCTCAACCTAGGTTGTGTTGGGCGGCCTCATAGACAATCAACGCATTATAACATTTTTGGATCTAGCAAATCGTTGGTGATCGGCAGTGAAGCTTATCCCCCATTGTCTTAGTGGCTGACCTTGACCCCTGTTTTTTTGGGTCATATCTAGTATTCAAAGTTTGCCTTGATTTGGTACCTTTGGCGCAGCCGCACGGAAATAATGCTTTACCCTAGATGTCCGGTCAACTCGGCGCCTCACGCGCATTTCGGGGGAGAACCAGCTAGCTCGGGGTTCGTGTGGCATTCACCCTCACTTAGTTTCATCCAAGCTTCATCTTGGTCATGGATAGATCACCTAGGTTTGGATCCATAGCGGTGACAATCGCCATATGAAGACTTCGCTTTCGCCACGGTTCCGATGGGTTCTAGTGACTTAACCAAACCACTGCCTACGCAGTCGCCCGGCTCATTCTTTAGCAGGCATGTGGTTAGAGATCACTTTCCCCTCCCTTTGCTTAGGGAGCTTAGCACGGGTGCCAACAGGGAATCCGTGATGGGCGGACGGAAGATGTAGTAGGACAGGTGCTTCAATGGCTATAGGAAGAAGAAGCAAGATAGTTAAAAGATGCTTCAATGTCTATGGAGATGGATGCAGGAAGAAGAAACAAGAGTCAGACACACAAAAAGCAGTTTTTTTTTTTTGACCAACTCACAAAAGCAGTTAGACCGGACAAGAAAAATTATGTGGAGATGCTAAGGACAAGTGGGGGAAGGTTGAAAGTTGAGAGTAAAAATAAAAAGGCATAGGACTCGGTGATCATCTAACAATAGATAACATTTTGGCTGTTATGGTGGTAAAACAGAAACTAAAAAAATTCATAAAAAGGAAAAAAAAATAGTCCAGCTATGTAGCGATCCTATCGATAGTTTTTTTTTTCTCCGTTTACTAACACACGGGCACATTTCCTACCAAATCTTCAGTCGATTAAAATTAGTATATGTTTTTATTAACCCGTTTTGCAATACGCGGGCAATTTTTCTAGTCAGAAAAAAAAATTGCAAAGTCATGGATGGTGAAAACCAAAAAAAAAATTGCTTAGTATTTCTGCTCTGCTCTATATGCTGTCCTGGTGTTTTTTGGACGTTCTCTTTTTATTAATTAATCAGTTTTCGTCAAAGTGCTGGACTGCACAACTGACAACCCTACAGCTTTTATTAAAACAAAACTCACAAGATGGTTACTAGTTCACTTTCTGGAATTGCTATTGAAAGAAAAATCTGAAAAACAATGCCTATCACCATATTTTTGTGATAAATAATTTTTCTCCTGTGGGTATTTGATATGAAACTTGGCACATTGTCTGATCAAGTGGACATGAACCATTTGCTCATGTGTGGATATGGAGCTGTAAGCTGTGGATATTTGGTATGAAACTTGGCACATTGTCTGCTCAAGTGGACATAGAACATTTGTTCATGTCCTGATATGGAGCTTAAGGATAGGAAGATTGACAGAAATAGGAGAAATAGTATCATGGTGACCTTGCTCAATTTTGATTTAAGTTGATAAGCTCTAGTTGAAGGATGCTCTTTTTATATATGGTGACATGATTTTTGTATAGATGTACATGATTGCAAAATGATAGCTGAGCTGTGTCATTTGGTTTTCTGGTAGAATAATCTGTTACAAAACAACAGTAGTTTGATGTTTTAAACTTGCTTTTTTATGTATGTATCATCTACATTATGTTTAATAAAATAAAATTATCCCACCATTAAGATTTGTTATTTTTTTCCAAAAACGGAAAAGCCCTGTGAAAGATGAATTTTGGGTTTATTTCTGGGCTTATGATAGCTTCTAGGAAGAAGTAGCGGGTTTCAAGTGGCAAGTACTCATCGTCCCTGCACCAAGGGCCTTTGGATGTGGAGTGCCCGATAAAGAGAACTGCCCTTGACGGAACTGAATATAGTCTTTTGCTGCTTGACAGTGAGGGCATCGATGCCTATGATCAGACGGTATGGCGTACCTCAATGATTTCCATGCAGTTTTCCCTCTTTTTACAGGGCACTTTTTCCCCTCGAACTGGAAAAACACTAACCATTGCTGGCATTTCCCCTCCTCTTTTACAGGGCACTTACAGCATTCAGATATTCTCATTGGCAGTCCTACTATCGAGCATGTTCATATATAATCAGGTGTGAGCAATGGTTTTTTCTTTCTAACCCTTTTGTAGATTTGTCTCGTGTTCATCTCTAATAATGTTGGAAACTGTTTCATGTTTGCACTTACATTAATTGATAACATATGGCCATTATAACAATAACACTAGCATCATCAAAGGAAGCTCAAATACATATAAGGAAATGGGCTTTGTGTATCTGGTTATCTACATCAAACTGCTTTTATGCCCTTCCAACTATGTTTCACCTTCCAACTCACGTTTCACCAGAAAGTAAGGTGGGTAGCAAATAAATTCAGACAATTGTCTTGTTCAGCAAAATATGCTGTCAATCAGTTGTCCCTTTTCTATATTGTTTAGGCTAGATGGGCTTCTTGGTCGTGATGATATCAATGGCCTGACTAATGCATGTGAGAAGGAAAGTAATTGGTCATTGTGATCATTGCTAGGAGGAAAGAAATAAGGATATATATTTTGTTTAATTGAAAACAATGGTTATTTCGCCAAGTTGTCTGAATATGAACCATTTTATGAAGCGATCTAATGGCTAGGAATAGTATCTATCCTTGTATTCATTATTTGAAATATATGATAATGCAACTATGTGAGCACATGGATATGACATAAAAAAACTTTTATGTTGCACTCTAAAAAAAAAAAAAACCTTCATGTTGCAATGTGATTAATCTGTTTCATGAAACATGTTGAAAGGAATAAGAAATATTTCTTATTGTCCCTTGCAGATGGGTGGCATAGATGAGGTAGCCCTTGATCGCCTTTCACTTGTTACTGAAATGACCAAGCATATCCGTGTGAGGGCAAATGGTGGGAGGTCTACTGCATCTGAACTTGGGCAGTTTTCACCTATTTTCATCTGGCTACTGAGGGTAACTGGTTCCCTCACTTTGATAATGTCGTTTTTATGTATTTCTTTGATAAACTACCAAAAGAGTTTTCCCCAGTCTTAACAAGATATCGCTTTATTAGGATTTCTATCTAGATTTAGTGGAGAATGGTAGCAGGATAACTCCACGAGATTACCTGGAAATTGCACTGAGGCCTCTTGAAGGCAGAGGAAAGGACATATCTTAGAAGAATGAGGTATTCTGTCATAGAATATTCCAATTGATTAATTCCTATAGTTGTTTTTTTATTCTTTTTTTTGGATTTTGTATGCCTTTTATTTTATTCTGCTTGCATTTCTATTAACAATTTCAATTTCATATGCAAATTGTCTTAGATCGATGAGTCCATCCGTGCCCTTTTCCTGATAGAGAATGTTTCACACTGCTTCGCCCATTGAACAGTGAAAATGAACTTCAAGCGTCTTGATCAAATCCCTGTAAGCTCCATTCTCTTGTAATTTCATTATGCAACGTCTTGATCAAATTTCTATAACATCCATTCTTTTGTATTTTTCATTATGGAAATAACGCACATCACTGAATAATATGTTACTCATTTGACACATTTCAAATTGGAATTTACCAGCTTGAGAAATTCGCCCTGAATTTCAAGCTGGACTGGGCCTAATTAACAAGGTTTATTTTTGAGAGGACAAGGCCTAAGCAAGTTGCTGGTACAATCATGACAGGGCCAGTACTAGCTGGTGTTACACAGTCCTTCCTGGATGCAATAAACAATGGAGCTGTGCCTACCATTTCATCCTCTTGGCAGGTGTTATCTCTTGAGCCATGCACCTGGGCACTAATCATGTCTGTAATAATATGTAAACATGCATATTGAACCATGTTTTTTTAGATTGATGTTGTCTCTCAACTGTCTTTCTATGATCACTTCACAAATTTAAGCTTAAGAAAACACAACAACAACAAAGCCTTTGTTTAAAAACAAGCTTGGGCAAGGTAGAGATAAAACCAATGCTACTCTAGCAAAACATGACTACCAAAACAGAGAAGTATGAGTAAAAATAATAGTTCATCGAAATAGACAAGCGCCAGTGGCCATAATAATGGTGAGAAGATTTGTCGTTGCATCGTTTGGAAGTATGAGGAAGTAATGAACTGGTGGGGTATCAATAGGAATGGGGATACTTTTATGCAAAAATTTCTGCCACAAATGAAATCACGGTGAATTAATGTTAGATAAAAATATTAACTCTTCTTGACATTATAATGAACAGTGGTAGTATGTTGTGAGGCTGTTGTTAAATAAAGAGTATTAAGAAAAATACAATGTTTGTCGCAGAATATTGGACCTGTGGTCCATATTGAGTCAGTTACAATCATATCAGATACTTTCTTAATAATAAATACTCTCCTTGTATCATCCTTGAGTTTAGCTGCCTCCTATATTTGGCTGCAGAGCGTAGAAGAAGCAGAATGCGGAGAGCATATGATTTAGCTGCTGAGGTTTACATGTCGATCTTTCAGCCACAGCAAATTAGCTGAAGAAGTAAGTTAAAAGGTCAATTATGCAGCACATACTCATACATTGCAAATTGTTAACTTTGTAAATTTAGGATGATTTAAGGGATGCACACGAAGCTGCTTTAAGAAAAGCACTTGATGCATACAATACTACTGCTGTTGGAACTGGTACTTCACGTGCCCATTATGAGAAAGTTCTTAACAATTTCTGCAGGAAGGCATTTCAGGTACACTGTAGACTTGCCATTTTCATGTAGCAATTATGTAGACCCTGATTTTTTCATCATGATATAGTTGTGTGAATCTTTGGTTGCTTACAGTTTCTGCAGAAAGTTAGCTAATGCATTCTTATCTTTTGGTTGATTACATAAACAAAACATAGCTTAATATATCCATGATATAGGTGTGCGATCATTTGCTTACAGTATTTGAAAGTTAGTTTTCAGCTCAAGTTTGTGTGAATTTCATATTTCTATGTGAACCGTAGTAACATGTTTTTTGTTAAGCGTTGCACCTTAAGCACAGATTAAGGAGCGATTAAATAGTTCTCTCTTATGAGCTGTAGCCAATGTGGCCAGCTTTTCAAAGGTTAAAAATATCTCCATAACATTGCTCTCTCCAGTGGTCTTAAAGTTAACTATCAGAAATCCTGCTTGATTCCTATCAATAGGGATGCTGACAGGGCGTTGACCCTTGCTACCCACTTTGGCTGTTCTCTTGGCTCCTTCCCTTTTACTTGGGGCTTCCCCTCGGCCTCACCAAACCTCAGGTTAAAGACTATGCTCCTCTCATTTGCAGAATTGAGAGAAGGCTCTCTGCCAGTTCTCTTTGGCTCACTATGGCTGGTTGGCTTCAGTTGGTTAACTCTGTGCTCTCTTTGCCTACCTACTACATGTGCACCCTCAAGTTCCCTGTTGCTGTGATTGAGATCATTGACAAGCTTAGAAAGGATTGCTTATGGGAGGAAATAACTGCAGGAAAAAGGCAACCTTGCTGCCTGGGATTTAGTCTTGGCCCCTAAGTCTAAGGGTGGGCTGAGTGTTATTAATCTTACTCTGCAGAATGATGCCCTTTTGCTCAAGCAGTTGGATAAGTTTTATAAGAAAACAAATGTTCAGTGGGTCAAGCTCATATGGAATAAATACTACAGCACCGAGGGTTCCTCATTTGGCAAGAGAGAAGGGGTCCTTCTGGTGGAAGGACATCCTGAGACTTAGTACTCAGTTGCGTGGTGTGGCATCTTGTATTCCTAATCGTGGGATACAATAGGATTCTGGTGTTATCTTATTGATGGAAAGCTCTTCTCTGAAGAGTTCCCTAATCTGGTGGGGTTTGCCAAAAATGCCAATATTTCTCTTTGGATGCTCAGAAGTGCCTCTAACCTCATTGATTGTTTTGAGTACTCTATGTCGAGGCCTGCTTACAATGAGTTCCTGGCTCTTCAAGATTTTTTTTTTCTCAGCTCAGTGATCCCATCTCAGATGCTAATGACTGCTGGGTTTTATATATGGGGTGCCTCTGGTTACCCTTCTAGCAAGTACTACCAGCAACACTTTAAAGCTTTGCAGCCTCCTCGTCCTATTCTTTGGATTTGGATGTCTAAGTGTGTTCCTAAGATAAAGCTCTTCACTTGGCTCTTTTTCATGGACGCTTGAATACTAGGAACATGGAAATAAATTCCTCCAGGATGGTTGTAACTGTGTTTTGTACCAGGATGGCACTGAAGAAACGTTGGAGCACCTATTCTTTGATTGTTCATCGGCTGCCTGCGCTGGTTTTGCTATTGGTTTGATTTGGCCAGAGGTAGATAATGTTCATCGGCAAAAAGTTTCTCACAACCTTTCTTTATGGAAGTCTTTATGATTGGTGCTTGGTGCATTTGGAATGAAAGGAATGCCCTCATTTTCAATGGAGAGCCTCCCTCGATCACTTCTTGGGAAAGTGTCATTTAGAAAGGAGGTCGAAGCTCATCTAATTAGAATCAAACCTTCGTTACATCAAGCAATTTTGTCCTGGCTCAACGCTCTGTAATTAGCTTTTGCTTAGCTTTGTTAGTTTTTTTTTTCTTCTTCTGTTTGGTTCTAACTGCTGGTTGGGACCTCTTGTAAGTCCTCTGTAGTCCTTTAATTTTTTAATATATATTCCTGCCGCAGGGGCTCTGCCCACGGTTTTCATTCAAAACAACAACAACAACAACATAGCCTTTAGTCCCAAGCTAGTTGGGGTAGGCTAGAGATGAAACCCATATGAAAAGCGGTATAAAAGGGCGTAAAAGGCTGAGGAAGACAAAAAAGGTAAAGATAGGGTAGATAGAGAAGGAAACAAAGTCATGGTTCAAGCATGTTGATAGCTAGCCTCCATGCGCTCTGTCCCAAAGCTAAATCCTTGGAGATATTCTATTCCTTAAGGTCTCTAACCTTAGGCTCGTCCCAAAAAGTCGAGTCTAAAATTGACCTCTACCTCTCTTTTACATTATCTACCCACTCTAGAACTCCCTACTGATGGAAGGCCTCGGCCTCGGGAGGCCTCCGTTGAACATGTCAAACCATCTCAACCGATGTTGAATCAATTTTCTCCTCGATAGGAGCCACCCCGACCCTATTCCAAATATCTTCATTCGAACTCTATCCCTTCTAGTATGGTAAAACCAGCGCAACATACGCATCTCGATCACGCCACCGCTTTGGACATGTTGCCTTTTTGTAGGCCCAACATTCCGGCACCATATAGCATCGCATAATTCTTTGTCCTATAGAACTTCCCTTTCAACTTTTTGTGGCACCCTCTTGTCACATAGGATGCGAGCTTAGCGTCACTTTTAGCCAACCTTCTTTGTGATTCTATGTCTAACATCTTCATCAATGTATCGCCATCCTTCCGTAGCATAAATCCTAAATACGAAAAGTATCCTTCTTGGCCACCACTTGTCCATCCAGGTAGCGTCCCCATCCTCGTGCCTAGTCGGGGCTAAAAGTCGCACATCATATACTCGGGAACCCTTTCGACTCTAGCGTGTGCCTCCACGGCTCCAACTTCCTATTTACCCTGCTCTACTCTGTCCACTAGCACCACATCATCGGCAAAGAGCATACACCAAGGGATATCACCTGTATCTCATCCAAATAAATAAATCATCCATCTTTGACCCTTGATGTAGTCCTATGTTAATTGGAAAGTCAGCGGTTTTCGCCATCCCATGTTGAACACATGTAAATAAGCATCCTTGTACATATCCTTGATGGGGGTAATGTACTTAGTTGGGACTTTGTGTTTTTTCAAGGCCCACCACATGGCGTTACGGTACTTTGTCATACGCCTTCACCGAGGGTCCAATAAAGACCATGTGCAAGTCTTTTACGCTCCCTAAATCTCTCCATTCGTACTAAGAAAATTGCCTCCATGTATTTGACATCCGGGCATGAACCCAAATTGGTTTTGGGTCACACTTGTCGACCAAAGTAGGCGTGCTTTCGATAACCACCTAAAAAAGCTTCATCGTATGGCTCATCGGCGATCCCTCATTAGTTGGTACAACTTTGAACATCTCCCTTATTCTTGAAGATTGGTACTAATATACTTCGCCTCCATTCTTGAGGCATCTTGTTCGACCAAAAAATGAGGTTAAAAGCTTTAGTCAGCCATACTACGCTCTCGCTCCCGGACATCTCCACACCTCAATGGGGATGCCATCAGGGGCCCCATCGCTTACCTCTCTTCATCCTCTTCAAAGCCTCCACGATCCTACGCCTCTGAATCCTCCTCACAAAGCGTCTACGGTATCAGTTAGTAAGCAGAAACATTCTATGTTAACTGAATTTCACTGTAAAATATACTTACTGATACCCTGTTCACCACATTGAGGAAAAAAATTGGTGTTGTTTCTCAAGTTGTATATAGTATACCTCCTTTTTTGTGTGATTATGCATTACATGGTTCAATAAAAATGTGTTTTAGTAAAAGGTTTTGCGTATGTATCTAGTATGCATAATGTGGACACATGGTGACCTTGCATTGCCTTGAGAGAGATACTGGACCTTGGCTAGAGGAAGGAGGGTGGAGAGTTTGCGGAACAATCTTGGTATCTTGTGGTGGGCGTGAAGCCAGTGGGCATGGCTCGGGTTCTGATTCTTATCCCCCCCTCCACTTGAGGGAGTTCCATCCAGCATGATATGAGGGGAAGCGGGTGTAGGAGGTGGCAGCAGTTGATTTGTAGAGAGGGATGATGATGGGCTTGAGCACTATAGTTCACTGTTCAGAATTGGACAGATAAGCATCTTCTGTTAACCCTTAACAACCATTGTGATAATGGAACCTTTGGTTCCAAGGCCCAACTCACCTGACAGAGTATATTAACTCAATTACTTGTGTCAAATTGCTAAGGTGTGGTATATTTAATATTTGAAATTGTTAAATGTTTTACTATTTAGTTGAGAATATTGCTCAATTCCTCTACTAGAATGTTAGCTGTTCAATTTATATTTCTTTTAAGCTAATGACTTAGATGTTTTATTTTTTATTCTTGTAAACACTGGCACTGATTTACAACTGTCTGCTGGTTCAGGATTATAAAAGGAACACTTTCTTAGAGGCTGACAAGCAGTGCTCAAATACAATACACAACATGGAGAAGAAGATCCGGCGGCATGCACTACTACTGGTGTCAAAGTTTCTGCTGTGATTCAGGTATTTGATCAGTATGATGTACATGACTAGTGATTTTAATGTAATCTGTGGCAATAACAGTCAAGTGGGGCCGGAGTTTTCTGTTTGCTTCTCTTTGTGCCTGTTTATTTGTGTACACAACTTGTGCTCTGAGTTCTGGCAATTGAGAGAAAATCCATTATTTTTTTTCTAGTTAGGGCTCTTATAGCTAGTTAGATTGCAGCCCTGCACAACTTTTTGGTGTTCATTTGTGTCACTAGTTATTTATTTAGGTTACTAGTTTCTGATCTACCTTATCAGTTCAGTTGTTCCAGTCTTTATTTCTTCTATGTTGAGTTAACATAATTTTGCAGGTCCTGGAAACTGCACTTGCTGAATATGAAACATCTTGTACTGGCCCAGCCAAATGGAGAATGCTTGCTGCCTTTCTAAGACAGTGGTTTGTCCTCAAGCCTTACAAAAATTCATGTTCATTCATATGATCTTTTTGGTTTAGTTGTTTTCAGTAGAGCACAGTTTCCTATGTGTCACTAGTTGTGTGCATGACTTTGAATTTTTTATGCTACAAGCCTTTGTTGTTTTCATAAGTGATTCAAAGTATTCTTTCTGTGTTATTCCTACTTATCCAATATTCTGATTGAACTTCTCTTGATTCTACTATATAATAGGGATACCTATTGTCTCTTGTGAGTTTATTGCTTGTGGGGTTTTATGTTTCTCGTTGAAATCAGAACTGTTTCTAAGTGATAATTTTATGGATGCTTACACTTCAGTTTGTGACTTTAAAACCCATTTTGCAATTGTGTATTGAATCATAGTGATTTAATAATAGACACTATGGCTACACTATTGCAACTATTGCATATATCAACTGTTTGTGGTATCTGTTAATAGAAATTGCGACAAATAAAGCGGGGCAAGAGCCATTTTGTTCATAACCTAGCATTTTTACTTAATTCTTTTCATCAATTGTTCGTTTATTGTTTTGAAACTTTTGAATGAAAAGCTTGGCACTTTGTTAGAGTTTCAATGTTTTGTTAATTTATTAGCATCTCAAGGATCTGATAAAATGCTTCTTCAGTTTGGAAGGGCCTATATTGGACCTCTGCTTGAAGTTAATAAATGAAGCAGAATCAGAGAGGACTTCCTTTTACTTTTAAGATGTCGGTCAAATGAAGACCAACTAGAACTTCTAAAGAAGCAACTTGAGGTTAATGATGCACACAAATCTGAATATCTAAAAGCTCTGGCGGCTATAAGTGAAAAACAAAGAAAGCCACTGCTGATCTTAATGGTAATCTTGCAAACCTGAGGACCAAGTGTAGCACATTAGAAGAAGCAGCTGTGTAAGCATATCTAAAAAGAACTTGATCATGTCCGACATGAATGCACTGATTGGAGGGTGAAGTATGAACAATCTGTTTCTCAGCACAAGGCTGAACAAGATAGATTTATTAAGCTCAGTTGGCATCTCTTGAGTCTAGGCATAGCTCTGCAGAAGGAAAGTTGGGGAGCAGCTCAGGAACAGGCAGCCTCTGCTCAAGGCAGGCTACAGAATGGAAGAAGAAATACGAAATGGCTGCTGTGCAGGCTAAAACTGCATTGGAGAGACTAGCATCAGTGCAAGAACAAATTAACAAAATTGCACAAGAAAGGGAAAGTGCTATAAGGGCAGAGTTTTCGTCACATTTGGAGGAAAAGGTTCTCTCCTCTCTCTCTCTACTATCATTTTTTTATCTCTTTGATGCCTTTCGTTATGATTTTTAAATGTTATGGCGACATCTAGATTTACTGACAGGAAGAGGAAATCAGGAAATTAGTTGCAAAGATTAGAGAAGCAGAAGTGAGGAAAGTGTATTGACTGAGCGCTTGCTGGTAGTGATAACTTTTCTGTTATTTAAGTCTTCCCTTGAATTGATGCATTATGAAATGTGAAGGGTAGTTTTTGTAATGCTTGAACATTATTCAGGTTGTGGAATCAAAAGCGCAGGGCCATAACAAAGGAAATTGCAGGCTTGAAGGATGAAATCAAAGAACTAACAAGCAAGTTAGAGTTTCTGAGAGAGAGAGAGAGCAGTATCATATGAAAAGCAAGCTAGAATGCTTGAACAAGAAAAAAACCATCTTCAAGAGAAGTTCTTATCTGAATGTAAGAAATATGATGAGGCAGAACAAAGATACAAGTCTGCAGAAAGGGAGGATGCGAAGAAGGCTACTGAGTTGGCTGATGCAGCTCGAACAGAAAACTATTGCATCCCAGAAAAGAGAAGGATGAGGCACAACGGTTATCGATGGAAAAGGTAGCAGTTATAGAGAGTTCAAAAGACAGGTAGACAGACTGGAGCAAGAAAAAGTTAATCTGTTGGGTGAAGTTCAGAGAATGCGTAATTCTGAATCTGGCGCCTGGACCAAGGTTACCTTGCTTGAGAGTAGGGTTGCTGAGAGGGGAAAAGAAATGGATGATTTACTGGGCCGTAGCAATGAACAAAGGTCCAGCACGGTTCATGTCCTTGAGAGTCTGTTGGCAACGGAACGTGCAGCTAGAGCTGAAGCCAATAAGCGTGCAGAGGCCTTATCCCTACAGCTACAGTCCGCCCAAGGTAAACTTGATTATACTCCATCAGGAGCTGACATCAATTCGTCTTCTTGAGACTGCACGTGATAGCAAGCTCGGACCACTACCTATGGCAAAAGGTTAAGAGATAATGAAGTACGTCTAGATTCTATCAAGATATGGACATTGATCCTCCAGATAGGAGCAGAAAGAGATCCAAAAGCAACACTAGCCCGTTGAAGCCTGTCCAAACTGAGGATGGTGGTTCCGTTCATATGAGAGAAAACAGTGTTACAGTTAGCACGGACTTAAAGATGGCAATCCAGATGGTTACAGAAAGTTCACCATTGCTAAATTGAAAGAGGAGCTAACTAAGCATGGATTTGGCGCCCAGTTGCTTGAGCTCAATCCAAACAAGAAAGACATAATTGCACTTTATAAGAAGCATGTTTTGTGCGAGTAAATGGCGGTGTGAAGTAACAGTCTGCAATGTACATCTATCTAAACTAGGATGGGAATCAATATAGTAGTCTGTCAGTATATTTAACAAACTGATGCCTCATTGTTTTCCGGGGCATTCGGCTCAGCTGATTGGTCTGTATTTTGTTGTTACATTGAATGGTTTCTTAGGCATGTGTATTGTGCTAGTTTAACAAGCTGGGTCCTGACTCCTGAGTGCTAAATGACCTCAGATTGCTAGTCTTCGGCAAGTTTGTGGAACATAATTTTTTCTATTTTTTTGAGAATCACATGGTGTTCATTTGGCAAAAAGAGCAATTCACCCTTAAATACACATGCGATTTTTTTTTTTTTAGAAGGAAAATGTATTAATCTTGGTGCATTACACCGGCTTTACAAACTTGTGAATCCCAAGAAAAGAAAAAATTACATAGAAGTACAAAATTCACATTTCATTTTCTCCGAAGCCTTTAGAGATCCGTTGGTCATCGCCCGTCGGCCGCTTCCCACCGCGCAAGACCAGAGCCAAACTTCACAAGGTGGAGGCCGCAGAGAGGACTTACTTCAGCGATCACCGAATAAACCGCTCAAAGACGGCCAACTCCCGTGATCCATAACGCATCCTTCGACCTAATCGACGGCAACCCAGCAAAGCTCGATTGCCACCAAAGAACATCTTCCTTGAGATTAACAAGGTCAACAACATCATCACCGAAGAAGACGACGAAATGCCGGCCCTCGACTCCTCGACAGTCTTCAAATTTCTCCGTTGACGCCGAGAAGATCGCCATCTGAGAACGGAAGAAGTTGGGAGAATTTATTCCGCTACTGCCGTGCGCTTCGCGCCAGCGGCGTCGCCCGAGGAAAAAGCAAACCGCCGAGCCACGCCTCCCAAGACGACCTTAACTCCACCACGAACATCGTGGCGAGCAAACCCTAGACTGGACTCACCAAGACCCTCTTAAGGCCGGAGGTTGAAGCCGGACCCCGCTTCGTCACCACCGGCGGGAGGCCTATGATTGTCGGGCTTTTCATCCAACCTCATGGGCCGGACTTATCATTTGGTATCGAGCTAGGCCCTTGTTAGGGGTGAAATGATGAGGACATCCTCCACTATAACTTGTTGGTAAAGGCGTAACACTAAATGGGCGGTGGTCCGGTTATAGTCGAATTGGCTAATCGTGTGAGCCTTTAAATAATCACACCTTGCTTATCTTGGGAGGAAAAACCACCTTAAAAAGAAAGATCCACCCTTCCCTATGGCGATTCGTCCTTTCCCTTAGTGGGGGCCTTGCTTAGGAGTCGCGGTGCTAAGATTCTTAGCGGCGCAACAAGAGGCCCTAGTGGCGTTCTTTGCCTTTGTCGGTGCGTCGATTTCAAAATCGAATCGATGTGTCGGGCCTTTCATCCAACCCTACTTGGTAGGACTCATCATAAACCTATCACTATAAGCACATATGGTGGATTTTTGTCGGTGGATTATGAAATTTATGAAGCCACAGTAGGCGTCTTGCTGGATGTAAACTATTACGACTAAAAAGCATAAGCGCCATTGTGAGGCACCATGCAATTGATGTTACAAGCGGATAAAGCCTTAGTAATATCTTTGTATTCATGGTGAGCTTCGTCAAATTGTTGTGTCCCGTCTTGAGATTCTCTTCATGCACCCATGATGAAGATTCACATACACCCACAAAATAATATCAACTCTTATCTTTGAGGTTGCACACAACATGCATTTTTATCAGCGAAATAAATGTTTTACTCCTACATTGGGATTGAACAAAGATGTGGTTATTAGGTCCATTCAAAATAAATGCTCTATATACATGTTGACATCTCTCTCACAAGCTTTTCTTGCAAAAAGGGACATTCAAAAAAAAGGAAAGAAAAAAGGGAAAAAAAAGGGGAAGAAGAAAAAAAAAAATAGGTAAAAAATAGAGAATAAAAAAGATAGCATATGCTCTCATAATTTTTTTCTAGATCCCACTACTCATAGCACTTTCGAAAATTGTAAGGAGCTAACTCTACCCATGGGCTAAAGCTACTAGCTAGCTTGTCATTAATAGGTCATACAAAGGCTACTTTGTCGGGTAATGGGTCATAACTTACTTTGTCAACACCCGCATATATGATAGGTCCATGCTATTGGCCCAAAAGAGCCATCGAGGAAGCCCATGAGGGTTACGGTAGGCGACCAACGCGGTGGTACGACATGCTAACAACATCAACACCGATGTATCTAGACCATATAGCTAGGATCATTGATTACACCTTGTTACGCGATAGAATAGGAATTCCTAAAAAAAAAAAAAGAAAACCAATCACCATTGTTATAACCTTGCTCCCCTCCATCTATATAAAGGGACATGACCTTGGGCTGTGATCACCGACTAGTCATTCATTCCATCTATCTACCACATAGCTCGGGCAACAACCCGGGTAATCAAGTACATGAACATCAAAGATCGGCAATAGGGCCCTTTGGACTGCGTGTTTAGAACACGTCATGCCGGAACCAATATAAATCCTTGCGTCCTCGTGTTCTATCATATAATTCGATCTTCACGACTCACGTTGTTGTAATATTGCTTGAGCAAATAATTTGGATGGCGCTTAATGAGGACATCAACATCAGCGATCGTCCGCAAACACCCGGTACCTATTGCGGTCACATTACTCATGCATGTGCTCGTGCCGTGAACCCGGCTTGATCATCAAGTGAGTACCCTCTTGAGTTCCTATCTCTCTTGTTTAGACCTGGAGACCCGTGCACTATTGTTTTGCTTAGGAACCAAGGAGAACACCAAAAGGGAAAAGAACTCCGCCTTAGAGGCTGGATTCGAGCATTTGACATCTCCAACTTGTGGCCGGTTGCCACGGTCACATACAAAAAGTCCGATTTAGGCGGTTCCGGGACTCCGTGGAAAGCTCATCAAGCCATTGCTACTTCCTTGTAGGCAGCGTTGTTAATGCGCTAGACCATCCGTTCTACTTGATTGAGAACCCCACACATTTGATCAATCGATTGAGTTCTTCATTTCTCAGCCGATAAAATAATCGGCCCGCGAACATTTCTAGCCCAAGAAGGGCGATGTGGCCCACTCTTTACCCTAGAAGGGATTCGGCCCAAGACCAACACCGGGCGGATGGCCGCGGTCACGTCCCCAACTGCAAGCCGGTAGGAAAAGGAAGAATAAACCAGCCTGATCTATAAGCTTGGAGGAATCAATAAACATATAAGCCTTCGGCCACTAAGCGACCCATGGCGGCCGTCCACAAAGGCTCAACTAATGGGCTCAACACAACTTACCGTATCTTTGGTAGATAACCCACAATTTGGCCCATAACGGTCCGAGGAAACATAGAGCTAGCCCAATACGGGTCTTGTTGGAGTCATCAAGAGCGTGGAGAAGAAGGACCAAAGGTGACCACTATATCACGGACTGCGGAGAAACTAGGCGCCCACGACCCGGTCCAACCTCGCCCAAGGGGTTCTTACTCAAACAAACCAACTCACCTCGGCTCACTCCGCCGCGAGGGCGGGAGGTCCCGGCGCATAACCTCGTCTCGCCTCGAAGGGGCGGGGGCCTCGGGTACAACATCTCCTCGCCCGGGTAAACTGGCCCGAAGCACCTTTGGAAACACCGGCCGGTAGTAGGGGCAGCCGCGTAAATGCATATGCTTCACAAAGCCGCGATGACCCTATCAATTCTTTTTGCTCGTTACCTCCTCGCGTCCCGTTGATGGGCGTAAAGGGCTTGATTATTTAACACGCCACCCGCACGCGGAAACCATGATCGCCTTTGTTCGCTGCCAAATGCTCCACCTCCCTCGCCACGTACTCGTCGGCCCTCGGGGTCTTGACCGCCGCAACCGCGACTACCAAGAGAGAAGTCCATCCACCGAGGCGGGATCGGGGGGACCCTCGCCGGTGTTCTTCTTAGGGATGGGACACGCACCCCGCATCTGACAGAAGGGCAGGCCCACAAGCCAACGCTCCAACCGGTAAAAGCCGAAGGCCCCGGCCTCGGGCATGCATCCACTTGAAGGCACAGGCAAGAGACACCTTAGCACATGTACACGCATTAACGTATTGTACACATTATCTCTCCTTTGTACTATAAAGGGGAGTAATGACACAGAAAAACGAATCGACTCTTTAGGTATTCACACTTTAGCCATCTCATATCCGGGGTTGAAGCTCTCTTCATCCCAAAACCGCTAGAATCGCTTTGGTTCCCGTGCACATTGTGCGGGTAATCTGAGAAGTCGCGAATCGCTGATCGAGGGGCTGATGGCTTTGAACGGGATAAATCCCTTCGTCTCCATCTCGCTGCATACCATTTGGTGGGGGCGCATAGCCTATAAATTATTGCCGGTCCTTAGGATACCGGTTCTCAAAACAGTTGGCGCGCTTGAGGTAGGAGGCTTTGTGCGTAAACGCCGCATCCTAGTGACCTAGATGGCGTTTTCTCCATCTTTTTTTCCACCCTCGCTTTGGAGCCCACGAGCTCGCCAGGGACGCCGCTGCGGTTGCGACCTTGAGTTAAATGGGCGCTTGGCGCGACTACGAGCGATCTGCTCGACCGAGTTGGCGAGCAACGTCTCCTCTCAGAGCGAGCGCACCCGCCACCATAGCCGCCACATGAAGAAGGCAGCGCCCGGTCGGCGTGCAAGGCGCAACTTCTTCTCGACCTCTTCTCGGTGTTTGTTGCCTCCGACAAAGAGCAAGAAGGCCTCAGCTCAGCGGCACGCGGCGGCAGCGGCGCACCAGCAACGTCCAAAGGCGTCTTGAGCCGTGACCCCGAGGCGGCGGGAAGAGCGAGCTGGCCGGCGGCGGCGGCAGGGGAAGGACCCCAAACTGCTTGACGCGGCGGCGGGCTGGCTGCGGCGCTTCACGGCGATGACCGGGAGGCGGGATTGCTGTACGAGGCCGGGATGGATAGTGGCGGCATGGCGCGACCACTACCCCAATGCGACTAGCCCGGTTAGGATGAACTACTCCGTCGTGGACGGTGGAGCCTCCGGTAGGGGCGATCGGCGCCTTTGCCAGGGAGATCACGACTAGCATGCTAGTCTAGGGTTATGTTCAAAGCGCCGTGTACTCTTTTGGTGATCGATCTTGATCCCTTGATAGTGATTATTATGATCCAACTTTCGAGAATGCTATAGCGTTGAGCTCGTGGATGGACATCTCTCGGATCTTAGAAGAAAGTAGTAACGATCGCGAAGTTCGCCCAAACGGCGTGCTCCTCGGCACGGCGGCGTCCACCCAGTCGTCGGTTGCGGTTCCCTTGAGTCGTTAGGGAGCCCCACTGCCCGAGGACATCAAGCACGACTCCAAGTCGAGGCTGGCAGTGCGATGGTTGGAGCAGACCATCCATGAGGAAACAGCGCAATGGGAGAAAACCGGCCCGGCGCCGCGTGCTAGCGGGCCAACACTTTGGGAACGTTCGCTTCCCAGAATGCAGGCTCCCTTCAATACGAGTCTCAACATAGCCGCCCGCTGCGTCTTTCGTTCGGAAATGCGAGCCCTCGACAAGGCGGGAAGAAGTCGAGGAGATGGGCTCAAGAGCTCCTTGGCAGGCAGCGATCTAACGGGCGAAACTCGGCCTTTAGGAACTACGCCAACCTCATTACATCGGGGAGTAAGCCCTTGCGGGCAAGCCTCCGTCGAGCGGGCAAAGCCATGCAAACACGTACGTCCGTCGAGGCGTCGATTGGCAATCGTGTCAGCGGGATATGCAGGGCGCCTTGCCAGGAAACCGTCAAGCCCGAAGCCCGGCGGGATGACCCAAGGGCCCACGACTAGCCGGGGGAGAAATCCCGAACAACGCCGAGGATCTTTGCGGCGTCGCGGCCATTCTCGACCGGGGGCGCAAGCATTCACCCAGAGATATCGGGGGAGGCACCACTTCCGTCGGCGTTTTTCGACCCCAGAACCATATCGAGAAATTACTCCGTGAGACACGCCGAGTATGGCTAGGCGATTATCGATTTAGCATGTCAATTCGCGGGTGCCCTCGCTGACAAGGTCATCATCTCGCAGCTTTGCCGCGCACTACATGTCCAGAGTCGCTGGCGGGCATGGCTCGATCTACCACCCGTCGGATCGCGGTACGGGAGGACTGGTGAGAGTGTTCAAGGGGAACTTCCGGGGCACCTATCTGCGTAGGGCTCACGGAACCTCGAGGCTATAGGTAGAAGTTTGGTGAATCCTTGCGCCGTGCATCGGCCTTCTCCAAGCAACGCGAGCTCGAGCGTGGCGGACTCAGCGTCATTATTGGCACTGTTATAGCATAATATTATAAGTCAATTAACA
>JADLZK010003269.1:0-235115 GCA_015847255.1 Hyparrhenia diplandra
CAAGGACCGTCAGGCTATCTTGCCCCAATAAGGTACCACTTAGAGTTACCTTTGGCAAGGCCATCGCTGCCTTTGGCCAATGATTCGAGAAGCTGCACTCTTTCTGTGACTCCATTGATGGTTAAGCTCTCAAGATGCCTGGGAGTTTGTGTTGACCAATCCTTTTGTTGTTGCTGCTGTCTGCTAGAGGGGGTGTGCTTGGTTCTGCTGTTGGATATAGTGATTGAAGAGAAAAGGCTCTCACTCAGGTCACTAATCGCTCGAAACAAATTGCTGAGGTGGTGAACCCCTGTCTTCGATAACCACACCGAGCTCCCTCAACTGCCATAGATGTCTTATGTCCTTTAGCTCATTCCCAGCTCGTGAAGCCCCTGACATTTGACAGCACCTCCAAGTTTTCCATCTTCTTGATCTGCCAGGGAATCTGGACAGCCGAGCGTAACGGCTTGCCATTCATTCCTGAACTTTCATCCATGCGATCAGCCATGAACCGCCTCAGCTTCAGGAGCAATACATGTCTAGTTTCATCTTCAGGCAACTTAGTTTGCCGGATATCCAGCACCTCTAGCTCATGGAGGTTGTTGATTTCACTGGGAAGATGGCTGACATTTGTTCTCCTTAGGCTCAAAAATACTTGAGAAGTAATAATTTTTGGCAGATGTACTTGAGGTAGCGGCTCTTGTCAAAGCAGCTAGTGCCTTCAAGATCTAAAACCCTGAGCAGCGGCAACTGAGGTGGTATTTGGGAGCTTGTGCACAAAATTGTCAATGCTATCAGAGGTGCGAAGACGCAGACCACTGAAGATGGAGAAGTGGCGAGCCATTGATCTGACAGGCGTGCATCCAAAATATGCTGTTTTTGTTGGCAATCTTGGTGATAAACCCATGGACTTGATTACCTACCATGCAGCTCTTGACCTTTCCAGCGGCACCAATGTCATGAGGCAAAACAAACCCCCGTTTGATGAGAGCGTCGAAACAGCGCTCGGCATGGCTCACCGCAGTTCGCCAGTCTTGCTTAGTTATTAACCCTTCCGTAACCCAGCGTCCCGTTAAGGTTGACCGTCTTATGTTGTGGCCTTGAGGGAAGATGGCTAGGTACAGCAAGCAAGTCTTGTACTCTCTGGGCAGATCATTGTAGGAGAACTTGAGAATCTTGTTTGCGTTACTGCCCAATGTCTTTTGGGGAACTAGGTCTTGGTGCAACTTATGCAGGTCTTCATAGTTCCTGTTGGGATTAGCGTGAAGAGCCTGCACAAAGATCTTCATGCAGAATTCATCTGGATGACACATATCCAAGATGTCACGGAGAATCTGGGCTTTGTATCCATCATCTCCATTTTTCACCCGATGCCCTGTGAACTGGAGAGCGATATCATGGTAGAGTCCAACAAGAGAACAGGTTATGGGCTCCGCCGTTGGATTGCAGTATTCCTTGGCTTTTGGGTGTTCTTCGTGGACACAATCACTGCGCTGCCGGGTGCACACCCTAACAGGTTCAAAAGCATATCTGGTATACTCCCACGGGGATACATCGTCTTCATCACCTGCTTCGGTTGAAATGTAGTCTTGATCATCCTGGAGGATAATCAGGGTCTTCTTATTTTTCCAAATGAGGCCTAATCTTGTCAACTATCCCTTTTAGAATCAGATGGCCACTAATTCTCCGCATGATCTCATCCATCTTTTCTTTGTTGCACTTATAGCAGTGGCAGTGGCACTACTCGTCGCCTTAACCTCCCTGAGATGTCCTTCATTTTCTCCATGATTTCTTTGATGGCGGCGGCAGCATGAAACAGTATTGGGCACTTGATCACGGTCACCCTGCAGTGTGGCTTGTTCCTTCTCCTTGGTTTCTTTGATGGCGGCGGCGGTGGCAGTGGAAACACTATTGTTGGACACTTGATCACGGTCATCCTGCAGTGTGGCTTGTTCCTTCTTCTTGGTTTTTGATGGCAGCGACGGTGGCGGCAGCAGAAACACTATTGGGCCCTTGGTCACGATCACCCTGTAGTGTGGCTTGTTCCTCCTTGGTTTCTTTTGATGGCGGCGGTGGTGGCAGCAGAAACACTATTGGGCCCTTGATCACGATCATCCTGCAGTGTGGCTTGTTCCTCCTCCTTGGTTTCTTTGATGGCGGCGGTGGTGGCGGCAGCGGAAACAGTATTGGGCCCTTGATCACGATCATCCTGCAGTGTGGCTTGTTCCTCCTCCTTGGTTTCTTTGGTGGCAGTGGCAGCGGCAGCGGCAGCGAAACACTATTGAGCACTTGATCATGGTCACCCTGCATTGTGGCCTGTTCCTTGGAAGAGTTGCCTTCTTCTAATAGATGCAGCTTGGGAAGCAGGTCCCATATGATGCCCAGTGTAATCTTGTGACTCTCCATTATTTCCTTGATGTGATCCTCGCCCAGGCTAGCAGCAATGGCATAAGCCTGCGGCTGCTGTGGTAGCTTGCTTGACGGGGCCAGGAACACCTTCCGAAGTATATCTCTATATTGTTTCGAGCTGAGACGAATCGGGGGCTTCTCATCTGACTCGCTTGATTCCATATGGACTCGAAGCATCCAGGCAGCGTCGTGCAAAGCCTCATCCGTGGATAATGGTAGATTTGTTTCAGGCACCATCTGCGCTAGCTGCAGCGCATGAAGGAGCACAACTAGGCGTTTATCAAGCTGGGTCATCAACCTCTTGGTGACCGCTTCAACCTTCTTGCCATCAACTTCTCCAATCTTGTCCTTGAGTTGTTCAATCTTGTCCTCAACCTTGATACTTTCAACAACCGTATCCTCTATTTTTGCATAGATATCATCTTTGTAACGGCAAGCTTGCAACTTAATATCCTCGTTGCTCTCCTTGTCGTGTACTGTGCCTGCTTCTGCTTGCTTCTTGGTCTCGCAATCACGCAGGACATAGGCAAGGATCTCGCTGGCAAATAACGGAAGATCCCATGGGAGGTGCACTTCCGGGAGGTTGATCCACACTGTGCATGTGAAATGGTTGGTTGTCTGGGTTAAAGATTGATGTGCGATAGCCCAAGGCATTTGGATCATCGGGCACCACAATGGCAATGGATGCCATCTCCATCTCCATCTCCATCTCCATCTCCGTCTCGGCTTCGACCTGCTTTTTGACCCAGTTGACTAACTTCTCTTCACAGTACTCCTCCAGAACTCGAGGCTCTTGAGCTCTTTGAAGGCGATCAGAACCGTCGGCCACAGTTGCCCCTTGATTTTGGTTCTCCTTTTCTTCATCTTCGTCATCATCATCGTCATCTCCAGCGGTAGGCAGCAGCTGAGAAGACGACGACGGCATGGACGACAGCCCAGGTGGAGGTGTCCCTGCTGCCCCCGTTTCCCCCACCACCGCCTCCTTCCGTGGGATCTCTACACCGTACCTCAACCTTCTCTTGCCGACGTCGCGCGCCCGCTCCTTGAGCTCGCCCAGCCGGATGGCCGCGTTGTGCTGGGCGACCATCTTCTGCACCAACCAGGAAGCCCACCAGAGGTAGCGCCAGCGGCCGGCCCTGGCACGGTATACCTCGCGGTCACCGCGCCGGATGTAGAGGTCGATGCAGTTGCTGCAGTCGTGGGCTAGGTCCCGGACCTGCTTCATCCACGTGCGCACCTGCTCGTCGTGCCCGCCGGCCGGAGGCGCCGTCGGGCCAGGTGCTCCAGAAAGCTGTACATGCTCTCCATCTCCTCCTTGATGAACTCGACGTCGCTCCCGACATGGCTCAGCAGCAGCGCCTCATTCCTGAGGAGGCTCAGCAACGAGCTCACGGCGCCAGACGCTAGCTCAGCCATCCCGGCACAGCAGCTGAGAGCCTAAGACCCCGCGCCCTTTGCCACTGGCCGGCGCAGGGCACGGGCAACCCGCCGGGCGCCGGCCGCTGTATTATCCAGCAAAGCTAGCTAGATGCTGGTTAGTTCAGCACTTCAGCTTAGCTACCTGAGCGGCTGTCCGTCGACTGAGGGAACGGAGGAGGAGCCTAGCCACCGCAACTTATCTGCATGGAGGTCACATCAAACTGACTCAGCATTTAGTAGGGCAAACTTGCAGTCCTTTTCGTTGCCCTATGGCAGATAAAAATAAAACCACAGCTATCCTATGCGCACCTAATTCTACTTAATAACTCAATCATTTTTTTATTCTCTACGGGCGACCGGCTAACGGAGGCCGAGCGGATGGGGAAACCGGAATTGAGGCAGGGGAACGGACCAAGACGGGCGACGGACCAACATCGCTGGTGCGGGTGGGGGAAGTGGCAGGGGAAGATGTAGTGTCGAGGTAGTCGAGGAGGCTGCATAGTGAAGGGAGACGAACCAAGATCTTCATTGCGGACGGGGAAACGGGAGGGGAAGAGGCGGAGCCAAGAAAGGAGAAGAGACCGCGCGGCTCTCGTCGTTGTGGATGGGGAAAAGGCAGAGGAAGAGGCATCACCGACGGGGGAAGAGGCCGTGGGAAACGGCAGGGGGACAGGCCGCGTCGAGGAAAGAGAAGAGGCCGCACTGCTATGTAGGAGTTAGGAATGATGTGGCTTAACGGACAAGCAGAGAACTTTCCTAGTGGGGTTCTCCTTTATAGGAGTTATAGATAACTCAATCATTTTTATTCTCTACATTATATTAGGACTAAGGCCTTGTTTAGTAAGTTCCAAGTTTTTTTTTTTCTCTCCATCACATCAATTTTTTGGGCGTATGCATGGGCATTAAATGTTGGTAAAATAAATAACTAATTGCACAGTTTGGTTGTAAATCACGAGACGAATCTTTTTTGGCTGGTTAGTCCATGATTGGACAATATTTACCAAATACAAACGAAAGTCTTCAGGAGTTCGAGTTGAAAAAAATTTACAATCTAAACCAGGCCTAAACTCCAAAAGTGGTGACACAGATCCGACTCAGCATTTCATTTGTTTGCGACTTTTACTAGTCCTTTCTTGTTGGGTCAAGCCGTCCAGTTTTAAAAATATAAGACTAAGTATGTACTGTACGTCAATTTTAAGGTAAACCACCGCAAGAGAAGACGTTATCATTCATTGTATTGGTGAAACACTCTTGCCGTGTTGTTCGGGTGTAGCAGGTGGAGACATTTGTTTTGTTCATGATGAAAAGCTGGTTCTGAATTAATTAACTGATTAAAGAGTTGGTGGTGGTTCACCATCTCCTTGAGTATCGTCGTATACATCCATTGTCTGCTTCATGCGATTAAGGCTGTGTTTAGTTCTAAACTTTGGAACTCCAAGCCATGTCACATCAAATCTTTTGCCCTATGTATGGAGTATCAAGCGTAGGTAAATAAAATAACTAATTTACAGTTTAGATGTACTTTTTGAGGCGAATCTTTTGAGCCTAGTTAGGTCATGGTAGGACAACAATTACTATAAACAAACGAAAAGTGCTACAGTGCCAAATTCAGTGTTGCAGTACCAAATTTCAGGTAACTAAACACAGCCAAAATCGAAATTGCCCGCCTGGGAAACGTTTTTATGTAGTACTGCTAGCTGACAGACCTGCTGCCCGTACTTAGCGTCATGGTCGCTCGACCACGCCTGTGCCTCGTCCATGGCTGTTTCCTGAAGGTCTTATGGGGGTGTTTAGTTGGTGAAATATTTTGGGTTAATTTCTTTGTAGCATTTTTCGTTTGTATTTGGTAATTATTGTCTCACCATAAATTAACTAGGCTCAAAAAGATTTGTCTCGCACTTTCCAGCCAAACTGTGCAATTAGTTTTGTTTACCTACATTTAACGCTCTCCATGCATGCGTCAAGAGATTCGATGTGATGGCAACTGTGGCACTTTTTTTGAACTAAACACTCTCTGAGTTATACATACCTGAACACATGTGTTGTAATAATCATTATGGTCTATGTGAAGTTTGTTTATGCTTTAATGTCTTGGAGTTTATGTTTATGGCTTTTGAGTTTGTTAGAGTCAGAAGTTAATAAATTCTCTCTATTTATTGTTTAATCAATTCAATGGTTGAAGCTTCTGCGTACTCTGTTGTTGGTGTGGTGTGATGTGGTAATTCTCCAGATAATTTTTTGTTGCGTTTTGCTGGGGTCTTACTTACATTTGCACGGCCATGTATTATGTTCCTCGTAACACAGTATGGGATCACGCGTTGTCAATCAAACGTGTGAGAGTGTGTCCCGTTCAAAAAGAAAAAAAAACGTGTGTGTGACAGACGACTCTTGCGAAATAAAAATTCTTAGGCATTACATCGGATGTTCGACCGGATGTAGGAAGGGATTTTTGGATACTAATAAAAAACTAATTTCATAACTCGCCTAATTAATGTCATTAGCACATGTGAGTTACTGTAGCACTTATGGCTAATCATTGACTAATTAGGTTCAAAAAGATTCGTCTTTGTTGTTTACCGTCAATTTGTATAATTAGTTATTTTTACTTATATTTTTCTATTCCATGTATGTGTCCAAAGATTTGATATGATGATGTACTATGACCGCCACCAAGACCGTACAGGTACATTAGCGGAAGTTGGTGACAGGTAAGATACGGTTTTGGTGGCGGAAGTCGATGATGAATCTAGCCTAGTCGTCCGCCTGCCTGTGTGACAACAAGTCAACAATTAATTGGACGATGCAATGCATGCATCTTAGGCCTTGTTTAGTTCGCGAAAAGAACTTAAAAAGTTTCAAGATTCTTTGTCACATCAAATCTCGACGCACGTGTATGGAGCATTAAATGCAGATTGCACAGTTTGATTGGAATTTTGCGAGGCGAATCTTTTTTGGCTAGATTAGTTCATGGTGGGATAATAATTACCAAATACAGGCTGTGTTTAGATCCTGAAAAAGTGGGTGAAAAGTGAACTGAAAAGCACCGTAGCATTTTTTTCATTTGTTTACAGTAAATATTGTGCTATCATGGCCTGACTAGGCTCAAAAGATCGTCTACATGCAGTACATCCAAACTGTCTAATTAGTTATTTTATTTACCTACATTTAATTCTCCATGTAAGTGTCTTTTTCTTTATATTTAATGATTCGATGTGACGGGAATTTCAACCCAAAGTTAGGATCTAAACACAGCCACAAACGAAAAGTCTTCTGAGTAGCCAGCCTCAAAATATTTCGCGAACTAAACAAGGCCGCAGTAGTAGGCGTGGGTCATTCCCCTTCTTGTGTGTCCTGCTGCACAGCCGCACTGATTGTTGATCTACAGTACGTGTCGGGAAACCAGGTAGGTAGATCCAGCGGCCACAATATGTACACCTTACATGCTAGCTGCGACGCGCGATTGTGATGGCAATTGTTGTCCTCGCGCTCTGCGTAGGTCTTCTCCATTCACACCCAGCAAGCGGCGGGTCCCCTTTTGCATTGGGCGCTCTGCGTGGGTCTTCTCCATTGACATCACTTTTGAGTTATACTGTACATACCTAGACACATGTGTTGTAATAATCATGCTGGTATGTGCTGAAGTTTGTTCATGCCTTAATGTCTCGGAGTTTATGTTTATGGCTTTGAGTTTGTTATTGAAGTTAATAAATTCTCTCCATTTATTGTTTAATCAATTCAATCTTTGTTGTTATGTTCTTGTTATGGTGCAGCGTGGTATTTTTTCAGAAGATTTTTGTTGCGTTTGCAAACCGGGAAATATAATGCGGCATATTTGTTCTTCAAGAAAAGTTTATGCAATAAGAGTTGATATGTAAGGTTCTTAATCTAGCTAAGGATACAATTTAACATATATCGTTCTATTTGTTTTTAGTTCGGTAGGGCCTACTTTAGAATTTGGAAGAAGTCCCACGGCCCTGCATATAGGTATGTTTATGATATAAAACGATTTTTTATATATAATCCGTTAAACTCAGAATATTTTAACTTGATGTAACTATGCTAGAATTGTATTTTTTTTTCTGAATAGAAGAGATATCTGCGAGAAGAGAATGAAGTGTCACTTGTCCTCCTAACACATAATGGATCACGGTTGCAAATCAAACGTGTGACCGACGACGTACTCTTCAACCGTGACGTGACAACGTCTACATTGCCCGCCACCACCAAGACGTACCGTGCCAGCTGATAGCGGAAGTTGATGATGAAGCTAGCTGGCCGCGCACTAATGGAGTGACGCTGTGTGACAGCAATTGTTGGATGATGCATGCATCGTACGTAGTGGTAGTAGGTGTGGGCGCGTGGGTCATCCTTGCCTGTTTGTCTGTCTCGCTGCACCTTCGCACTGATTGTTGATCTACAGTACTATGTGTCAGGAAATCAGGTAGGTAGATCCAGCGGCCACCATATGTACACTCTGCGAGGTACTCCTCTGTCCAAAAGAGTGTCGTTGTGTTTGATTATCCATCTTATTCAAATTTTTATATAAATATTATCTATTTTGTTATGGCTTATTTATAATTAAAGATATTTTATTATTAATTTATTTATTTTATAATTTTTTACAAAATTTTGAATAAAACAAATGATCAAATAAGATATGGCAGAAGTCTAAAAAGGACGTTCTTTTGGGCGGAGGGAGTAGTTACGACGCGCGGTTGTGAACTTGTGATGGCATTGTTGTCCTCGGGTCTTCTCCATTCACACCCAGCAAGCGGCGGGTCCCTCGGCCGTTTGCATTGGGTGCTGCCAGGTGGGAAAAACCGAAATACTAGACGCAATACTCAATTCCAATACAACTTACTACAGCCAAATATCGTGTGCATTGTCGTGACTCGTGAGGTACTGTTGCCTATATATCCGTCCACATCAGCGCAAGGCAACGGTCTGCATCATGTGCTCATATGCCTTCCCAAAATGTGCATTGCAAAATGAAACCAAAAATATAAGATGCGACGATGCACGCTGTTGCAATAAGGTCGTTGAAACTGCAATTGAGAAAAAAAAAGAGAAAAATGAATATGCAATTGAAATAATTCGCAGGTCTAGATGAACAGTTGGACCCGACCCAATAATTGCATGCCGATTTTTCTCTCTCTTTTTTTTCTGGCATAAAACCTTATTCACCCTCAAAGGTTCCATGACCATTGTGTCACAACGTGAATATATCGAGCACGCCACGACAACAACGACCCTGGGGGTCGCTTCCGCTAACTAGTAACCGATAACAATGCAAGGCTCGGCTTAATTGCAGATCGACGATGTCTACCACAGACCATCAACAAGGTCATTTCCGCTAACCAGTGGACCTCAGCTCGCTTCTACGTGCATCGCCCTCGCGTGCCTCTCTCCACCCGACTACCCTAGCCGTCTCATCCGCTTCCTCATCCAGCAATCGGTGGTGTCCACCAGAGCAGGGCGGCAAGCAACACTACAACAGATTCGTACATCATCTGCGCCGTCGTCCCGGAATCCAGTTCACCGGCGGTGATGACCAGGTTCCGGCATGGAAAAATCAGAAAATCCATGGACTCAACCAACACCGGCGGTGAAGATTTACATCACTACCGGGTTGAATCGTTCCCCGGCAGTAATCTTGATGGTCACAGATCACCGTCGGGTTTGAAATAAAAATCGGTAGCGATTTGAAGATTGACACGCATCGGATAAACCGATAGACAAAGAACAGTAAAACAAACGACAGAAAAAGAAGATTGACACGCATCAGATTAACAAACGACTCGATTCATTAACAAAGCGACACAAACCAAATATATAGTATCTTACAAATACATAAATAATATACAAGATCTTACTATTACTAATTGAGGCTCCAACGGAGGCTTCACGTTAATTCTCACCACGGCGCTCTAGAAAAAAAAGATAAATTCTAAGAAAATCTCACATTAATCGAAACATCTAGCCATCAATCAAAAGACTTACGCATCAACAACCATTGGATCTATTTAACTTTATACAAAATTACCCACCTCTGCCATTATATTAAATAAAACATTTTTCAGAAAAATAATAAATAAAACGTTTCTAAAAAAAGAAATACTTTTGTACGGCAATGATTGAATTCTAAAGTGTTACGTATTTTCCGAAAACGTGGAACCCATCTAATCTAAACTACAACATCGGCGTTCCAAAAAAGTAAATCCTCAGCAGTTGATAATCCTTCCGTGCCTACACCTCTGCCATTATATTAAATATAAAACGTTTTTCAGAAAAATAATAAATAAAATGTTTCTCAAAAAAAGAAAAAAGAGAAATACTTTTGTACGGCAATGATTGAATCCTGAACTGTTACGTGTTTTCCGAAAAGGTGGAACCCATCTAATCTAAACTACAACATCGGCTCGGCGTTCCAAAAAACAAAAGTAAATCCTCAGCAGCGGTAGGGTTCCGTCGTTGATAATCTTTCCGTGCCTACCGCCTAGCCCCCATCCTTGCTAGCTACCGCCGCGGGGCACCCATGGTTTTCCTTGCTGCTGAACTGCTGAAGCCCCATCCCGATCCCTCGGCTACGAACCGCGCGACGTACATGTCTTCCTCACCGCTGAAGCCCCAGCCCTGACGTCGCTCCTCGTGTTGTCATGCAACGTCAACCCTTGAGTCCGTCCCACACTAATGGTTACGAAGGGCTTGGGGTCAACGAGATGATGCCGTCGGGCAGTGACGTGGAGATGAAGGAGCTGTCGTCGTCAGCACCGCACATATGTAGCAGGTGACCTTCCGTATAGACATTTCATCTGACGCAGAGAACGGTGCTGCCTGTTCTGATTGCTTTTCATGCTGCTTTAATTTTACTCCTTCGAATTGTACTCCATCCAATGGTAGAACATAATTAGAAGAGAAAGTTTGTACCGATGCAGTTTCTTTTTCGGCATGCATTCCATATAGGCTTAGATGGATGTTGTGGGTGCAAGAAAAACTGTCGGTATGTGGCTAGGAGTGCGCATGAAAAACTTACGAATGCATTAGTGATCTCCTACTGGCGTTTACCATGCACATGTTGAGAGACAGACACGATCAGAGGGCACCCAACACTAACCTGCATGCATGTCTCATGTGCCAGAAGCAGCCGATTAGTATCCCTGCCCATGGAGGCCACACATTGTGACCTCTTAAACTGGGCAGATGAAATCTCATAGGCAATGGCAATCTCTGCAATCGTATTGTACCCGAGAAAATTCTGCATATATGTGCATAAATCTTTGCATGGTGGCATCCTAGAAGGCCTGGAAGAGTCGATTTCCATCAATTGGGCTCACACTAATGAATATCTTCAATCTTCATCCAAGACAACTTCCATTATTTATTTTTCAAAGGCATTCCATTCTACTACCGAAATTCAGATGCTTGATCTGAAGGTTGCATCACTATGCATTGCATCGACCTCTAGGATGGGCAAGGCACACCAAATGGGTAATGGCACAAATCGATCAAGAGCTTGGTTTGATTGAAAACCCATCAAGATCAAGCATGACAAATTTTATTGTGCCCTTCCTCTATCTGTAAATTAGTATTTTTATAAATAACGTGTTCTTACTATCTTATGCTTATATTTTCTATTTCAGGCAGAATTTGATGCAAACATGATGTAAAAATAGAAGGATTAGAGATTGGCCTTAGGATATATAATAATGCTTGATTTGCAATGAGTGTACATCATCCGAGTCATCAAGGTAATGCATCCATGAATCTTATATATACTTTTGTCCAAGTTACAAAACCTTTGGTTGCTCAACAGCTTGGGTGTTTTATATCCTTGAGGTATGAGTAAGCTTTTACTACTCTTCAAGGGAGGCGTTGTCGAAGGTAATTTCACCCAATTGCACGTCCGTCAATAAAAATACCCAAAAAACTTGGTATCGAGAAGAATCTATCAACTACCAAACAAGGCGAAAATTTCCATCAAGCACGTGAGCATATGGATGGATGAAGCAGCGTCTAGCCATGCACCGTCCACCCACATCTAGCTTGTAAGTGGGTGTGTCTAGCATCGTGGGAACGAAAGGACAAGAGTGAGTGGGTGTTCGTCAATGCTTCCACAATCTACTTAATCCACGATGGTAGGATGTCCGGCGTCCATGACATCAACATCAATGTTGGCATTGATCGCACTTCAAGAGGAAATTAAAGGTATGGCCATCTTGCTAGATCTCATAATTAAAATTTTATTTTTCACATATGATGTACTATGTTCAGTCATCTTGCTAGAACCTATATTAAAATTCAATTTGTTCTCAATGACATAATAATTTTAAAGTAAAACTTTTATGTGGCGATCACAGCGGGGAAAAGAATAGTAAGAAATTAAAGCAAGAGTGATTATAGTATGGAATGCAATTTTACTTTGTGGCCAACAAATAAGTCATGATATGCCCACCACTAGGTAGTATTTTCTATTTTAATTTTAATGTCCTCAAATTAGTTTGAACAAATAAGTCTTGATATAACCCTTATTGACCATTCAATATAATTTGTTTGTTCCAATATTAATCTCATTGGGTTTTACTATTTTGGAATGGTTAGTAAAACTTAAGTGACATTTTTCCAAATAAATGATTGTGAAACATCAAAGCTACAGCCACATTAGTATGGGATAAATATTAATTGTGGTGAACAAATAAGTCATCATACTATCCTTAATAATTAACCATTAGACATAGTTTCATTTCAATTTTAATGTCCTTGGATTATTTAAAAAAACATAAGTCTTGCTATAATGCTTATTAACCATCACAGGTTTTTCTTTTTTTTTTTTCAATTTATTAACAATAATATCATTGGGTTACATCGAGTTTGCATGCTATTGATGCTACAAAAGTTAGAGGACAATTAACCATTAACTTATCAATAAAGCATACGTCAAAAAACTCAAACCTCCACAATTATAAAAAAGATAGTTGAACTAATCCCAAACTATTTTTAAAAATTATGTACCTCTAACATTATGAAAGATACTACGCATTATAAAAAAATAATGTAAAGAAATATATAACAACATATTTTGTGCCAAAATTTGAAATACACACTTCGGCAACTATTAAGTTGAAACTACGCATGGACCTATGTTCCATTCCATAGACCAAGGAAATATGTCTAGAATAAATAATTATTTAATTATCTTATTATCAAGTGTGGAAAAAACCATGTAGCAATGACACTTAAATTCACTTTAACTTATATTAACAGTCATGATAATCAATTTGGGAAGTCGTTATCTTGAAAAAAATTTGGATGTTTTCATTAAAACATATATCATATGAATATTAGTAGTTTGTTTCTAATAAAAATATAAATATAATATAAGAAATTCAACATATTTTGAATGCCATAGTGCATGTCATAACGACTATTTCTGCCATTTTAAGAACTAAGATGGTAGTCTAGACACTGGATATTATTTTAATAAAATAAAAAATAAAAATTTTGAATATATGATACAATATAACCATTTGAATTTCTAAGTATAAAATATTAGAACAACTATATCAAATGTTGAAAGTTAAAATATAGCTAAAAGAATAAAATATGGGTTTATACACTTAGGTTTATGTTTCAATCAAATTCATATCATGCTAGGAAAAAGATTTATATACAAATTATTACTCGAAAAACCACAAGAAATAAGAAAGACAAATGCTAAAAATTTTTACAAATATCCAAAACGTTGATGCCATCAAATAGATCGAAACACTGCAATCTCCATTGTAAATAATAGTCGTCGTATGTGAGCAACTAATAAGCATATAATTAAGGGGAAAATTAAATTTTGGGTTCATGTTGTCAATAGAAAGATAGCAGCTAAAAGCCATTAAAGTTTAAGAAAATTATCAACTAAATGTATATTGGAGATATACAAAAGTGCAATGCAATTACAATAGATATTCTGAAAAATACAAATAAATCAATAATTGATAGATTATCATTACCGGAATAGACTATAGGGTACCTAATATAGCTATTATATCAGAACAATATAATTTGAAAAAATATTTAATATAAGTAAGTTTTATTAGTTAGTATTTCTTAAGATTCTAACCGATGCGAGAGCACGGGTTGATGGACTAGTAATTGATAAATTAACATAAAATAAAAGCGGCCTAAGCCGCCTTCTTAGCTTTTCTTGGCCGCCCACTGCCGGCTTCTCGGCGGCCGACTTTCTGGCGGCCTCCTTGGCCTCCTCCTCCATCTACTCAGTTTGGCGGTATCCTCGGCGAGGATATCGGCCGGGAAGTCAATCGGATGGCGTAGAAGTTGGCCTTCTCCTCCAAGGGGAGATTCACCCTTGGTAGGCCAACTTCATCGGCCAGGCTGTTGAGTTTGTTGAGGGCGGCGTTGAGGCGCTCCACGGCGAACTTCATCTCCTCCCAGTTGTTGGCGGCCATGTCGATCGTCGGTGGCGTCGGCTACCCGGCTTCTGTGAACGGGGTTATGGAAGAGAAGTTAGTGTTGGAACGGAATCGGGGGGTGTATGCGACGTATAAATAGGACTCGCCCACGACATTTCCCAAACGGGCCACTGGGTTCGGCGCCCAACAACCGGCGAGTTAATGGTTCATTTTTTGATCAATTTTACATTGAGCGGTGCTCAAGTTTAGATTCAAATCAAATTTAAATGATATTTATTTTAACCATCATATAGATATTGAAATACCAACTGTTTTGTGCGTATTTAATTTAAATCGCTCTTGAACTGAAGCGAAAGCGAGAATCTAGGGACGAGAGGGACCGAGCAACACACAACATTAATATATATATAATATTTCATATATTGATATAATATATATTAAAACATAAAAAGAAAATACAGAATATATTAATAATTGATAAAAAAAGAAGGCGGCGGTAGGCTAGTCCTCGTCCTCATCCTCCTCCTCCTCCTCCTCCTCCTCCCCGGCATCGTCCTTCTTGGCCTTCTTGGTGATAAGGCCTTGAGGAGGATATCGATAACTCGCCACTTTCGGGCGTAGTGATTGATCTTTTCATCGAGGTGTTTCCACCTTTGGAAGAAAGGCCATGGTCGCCCCGCCCGACTCCTTGATTTGATGAAGGCATGCTTGAGGCATTTGGAGGGTGAAATCCCTCTCGAGGATCTCTTGCATGCGAAGGTCATTAGAATTGGTCGCCTCCTCCGGCCTTTTTTCGCGGAACCTCCATGGGGGCCGGCTTAGGGGGGGGGGGCGGGACGTAGTCATCGGTCGTCGTCGGACGAGGCTTCGACCTTGGGATCCGCAGCAGCCGCGACCTGATGGTCGGCCGCCATCGCCTCAAACTCCTCCCCCCGCTACGCTTGTGCGATCCGAGCCCGAGCCCGAGGCATCCATGGTGTTGTCGGTTGCTTCAATAGTGTAATGCCGAATCGCCAAATGATCGTGAGGGCTGCTTAAATAGTGAGTAAGCGGGTCTCTCCACTTCCCCCACGAACGACGCCATTAACGCAACCGCTTGAATTTGCACGACCACCGGTTGCGTTTCCAATGGCTCCTTCGAATTCCTCGGCCGTACCGCGTTTCCCGAGGGACGGTTGCGCCAATTCGTAGCTGCGTTTTCCATGGCGGGCGACAAACGATCTCCACCTTCATTGATCACTGTCGGGGCCCACACATAAACCGGTGATTAACAATACTGATGAAAAAATAAATATATAAGTTAAAATTACTCCTTTATTGAAATCACTCATTTATTTAAATTTCTTATACAAATAATAAAATAAATAAATCAATATGAAACTATCTCTAATGATAAAATAAACCATAACAAAATAATTAAAATTTCTTAGTTTCCTAGAATATTAAGCGAATTTTGTTGTATGTGAAAAAAAATAAATATATAAGTTAAAATCACTCCTTTATTGAAATCACTCCTTTATCTCGGTGTTAAGGCATTAGAGTTCAACCAACCCGATTCGATGCCCCCTTTTGCCAAGTCTTTTTTAGACTTTTTGACAAATTTGAACTTCAACACAATATCAATTTTCATTTTATCATATAAAATGCACGCCCTAACGGATCTGACGTATAGCTTGTCACGCGATTAGTACGTAGGTATAGGTGCGATCTTCTTTGCTCTATGTTAGTGATAGGTCATGGCTGCGGCGCTCATGGAGAATCAGCGTTGCTCTAGTATTCACTACGGTTACACTTAAATCAACCGATAGTGTCTTTGCTTCGATGAGAAACAGTTGTGCGGCACTGCGGCGTCGGCGGGTCATATCAATGTTGGTATATTATATGCACACAATAAAGATAAGAAATCGCAAGCGCCGCGGATAGAAATACGATTGTAGCACTTCACCAAAAGATGAACTCCGGTTTTAATATCGAACCCAAAGGAAGCGAGGGTGAATATAACTAAGATCTAACTTAATCAAATTCACAATCAAGGCACTTAAGAAACTAGCAGATAAAGGAGAATCCTCAAGTATATCTAATTCAAACACTCATAAACCTTATTTTATATTATCCTATCAAGGATGCTAATCCCTAATAAAGTAAGGTAAAATTACTTTTACTAAAGGCAGGACTAATGTCTACCATTACCTATCAATGGAGAGGTGGGCTACTGAGAGGATTCAATGAAGCAATAAAGTCACCTTCATGATTCTACCACCCGGATCTCGGCCAATAGGGGGGTAATTACAAATAACTCTAGTCTAAGCACTACGCTTACACTATAATTACTCCCTTAATCAAGAATAACCAAGATTAAAGTACTCAAAAAGAGAGTTACAAGCAAGAAGAATAATATAAACCAATGCTTACTTTGATAAGAAGTCGACTTACAAGAGAATCTACGGAGCAAGTTCTTCTCGTGAAGAACTTGATCCCTTGAGGCTACATTAGAGAAGCACCAATAGGCGAAGCTCCTCTAATCCACTCATTACTAGATCTAATCTATTTCTAATCATAGACTAATTCTAAGAACTAGTCTAAACTTGATTGCTAATCATATCTATAGTAGCTAATTGAAATTATGCTCTCTAGCTCGGCGTAAAGATAATGACTTTGGGTTTTGGGGGGTGGTCTGCGCCTCTTTATTTATAGTCACGAGGGATGAATTTGAGTAGTTGGATCAAACCGACTTTAAACCGAGCTTAAATCAACTTTGGATATGATTCTCCACGATCCCATAGGTCGGTGGAGGAATCTTCCGAAGGCGGCGTCATTTGGTGATGTGGCGCGGTGATCGGCCATGTGGGCCCGGTGATCGGCCGTCATCCATCTCTGACCTGTGGGCCCTGCCGGTGAGGTGCCCCTCGGTGTCTTCTAGATCCTTCTTTTTCTGTTCGAGAGTCATGATTCGAAATATCTATTTATTTATTGAATTTCCTTGCTATTTCCTATAAATTCCTGTAGAGACCAAAATTTCACACAACTTCGTGGAAATCATTAGTTTAAAACATTTTTATTATTGTTCTTGGTGTAGTGAGATCATATTTCATGCTTTATTTATAATAAAAGTTGGCGTTATCCACCGTCAACAAGCTCCCCCCAAGCTTTCCTTTTGCTAGTCCCTTAGCAAAATATTTATTATAAAACAAACTTGGATCAGGAGTTGTTACGATGCTTTCATTCTTAAGAAGTACATATTCTTTTTAAATAAAAACTCTACTCGGAGGGATAACAATCATTCTCGACTTCAAACTCACCCATGTTACCTCAAACTGTGGAGCTTTAACTCTCACTTGGGTCTTGAGTAATTGAAAAGACAGAATGATCAAGTCAACACTATGTCTTAAGTCTTTGATCAACTAATATTCTACAGTTTTATAAATTTTCAAAAACTTCGAGCTCGTATTGAATGGCTCTCTCAATCTCTCAATATGTGGTATTTATGGATCCTCACTTGGCAATAGTAGTGTTATGTCTTCTCTCATAAGTATGTAGTATTTTGGTGGAACGAGGCTGAATATATTAAGCCTTCTCTCATCTCTCTTTTACTCATTCTCTAAATAAGGCTTATGTGGAGCTCATAGGAGTGACACTCTTAAATAATATAACATACTTGCAAAGAATATATTATAGTTCAAACAATGGATCCATAGAGAGTTCAGCCAGTCAAAACAAAAATTGTATGTGTATGGAATATAGTGGATAGGTGTATATTTGGTGGCTAAAACTAATTCTACTTTTACTCCTTCAAAGAATAGATACATATCTCTCTTGAAACTTGGAAACTTGAGAGAATTTGGGCTGCATACTTTTCTTTTTCTTTTCTTTCTTTTTCTTTTCAGAGAGGCGGGTATCTAAGTATCCATTGTTTTATTGTGGACACTTGTCCTTTTTTACTCTCTCTTTTTTTAGCAGTGACCCAAATCTCTTCTCATAATAAACTTTATGAGAGATAACAATAAGAATATTTAGAGTAAATAATCATATAGGCTTTCTATAGTTTCTGGGTCGTTTATTCCCAGTGTAGTAATAAAATAATTTTAAGTGGACAATGATGAAAAAGGATGGTATTGTGATTATTTCCAGTGTAGGAATAATGCATATGAATATATGTGGAACAGTGTGTGGATAAAACTTGTCCTTTCATGGTGAGCTCTCATAGGTAACGACAAAGCTTGAACTACTCAATCCAAAAAAAGCGACATATGTAACTGGAATGTTTTCCTAATCTAAATATCATAAATATGGCTTTGGTAGGAATTTAACTCTCTCGCCAAACAAGAGCTCATCATGAAAGAATTCTTAAATTTTCAAAACAAATCTCGGAAATATAGTTTCACTAAGGACAAGATAAACAATGTGACTCGGACTTTTTTCATATCATATCCCCCAATTACCTAGACTTAGATCAAGTATATGCTACCCACAAGTTCAGGTTTAGAGCAAATCTTAGATCAAAACAAATGTATCCAAAACATCGAAGGAATTTCAATTTAAAATCAAGGTACTAAAAGAATTAGAGCAGAGCAACTATTTATCATTTCCAAAGCAAATTTATTCTAACACAAATTTATTAACCACACTTTAATAATAGCTAAGAAAATTTTTTATTCAATTTAAGGCGTTATGTATCTTTTTATTTCTTATAAAAAGAAAATAATAATATAAACTAATAATAATAATAAAGATAGTAAGAGATACTTATCTCAATAAGCAGGTGCTTTCCCCATGATGAATTTTTAGGCAATGTCCTCTTGTTGCTTGAAGTGAGGTAGGCGGATGGAGGTGATGGCGTCCTTCCTTGGTGGCACATTGATGATGTCGATTATTGAATGACCGCGCCATCAAGTGGTTGCACTCCTCTGTCGTCATATCTCATAATTCCTTATTTACCCCTTTAGGTGTATCATCCATGTTCATTGATTGTCTAGCATCTTGAAATAAATATTTGGTAGTAGGAGCTGGGCAACATCTTGCTTAGTGCACATGTCCATAGATCCAGGACATCTTATTTGTCGAATTTAAGGGATTGTCTCCCCAAGCTTTGCTTGAAGTATGTTCTGTTTATAACAACGAGTAGAGATCAAGTGCATGAGTTACATTTGGTGGGAAAAACACCAATAGAACCAAAAACTTTATTTATGACATGGGTGATAGGATTAAAAGATAAACATTGTTGCATTTAAAACATTTTAATAGGAAAGATCAAATGACTTAACTCATAGAAGGATTATCTATTAATGTAAAATAATTTCATGATTATGACTATGAGGTCAAAAGAGTGGTAAAAGGAACAATTAAAGAGTTAACATGTTGAATTAATCGAGGTTGAATCAATTAAGGTTGTAACTCAAACATGCTTAACTCTATGCATAGCATAATCAAGAGAAATTTCATAAATAATAATAACTTACCTTGAGATGTTACCTTTAGTATTGGATCATGATGGTACCATACACCTTGTGGTATTACTGTCCTTCTCTCTTGATCGGCTTCTTGTTCATAAACAGTTTGTCTCCTATGTTCCATATCTTCTTTGTCCTTTTGTCAAGCCACCCTTACTGTTCTTATTCGGACCTTCTTTCTTTTCTTATTTAGTCCTGCAACATTAATAGACAACACATATCCAAAGGAATATACAAGTAATAGCAAGAATAGTGTTCTTACAGGGCTAAAGGTTACTTTCTATGCTATAGAAAAGTTTAATCAATTAATGAGCTTAGACTATTTATTCACCACTACTTTTTCTAAAGGATTGGTTTTATTTTGCATCTTAAGTTTAATCTTTATTATAGCATTTGTGAAAGCATTCAAACTTATAGATATAAAGTAATAGTGAACAAAGGGATTGCAAACCAGCATATCGAAGTACTTGAGGAGCATGTGAGGAGGAGCATGTCGGGGATCATCTTATTGGAGTCGGCCTTCCTCCCTGTTGACACTCATTTAATGCATGTTTTACTACCACCAAAGTGAACTACTAATACAATATCACATGTGAAAACATAACCAAACATTATTTATCTAACGAGTTCCATGAGTTTTGGTGTTTCAAGTTGTTTTGCGGGGAATGTTATGGAAATACAAATAAAGTATGCCAAATAAAAGTGGGAAGCGCATAAAAGTCGAAATACGCTAAAAGAGCAAAGGGAAGCAAGGAGGCCAATTCCACGCCTCATCGGACTTTGCACCGGAAGGAAACCATCTACCAAGGCCCACAAGCCCACCGAGGAGAAAGGAGAGGCAAAATGGGGCCCATCTTTGCGGCGGCCGGCGCTTTGCGGCGGCTTGGCCCAAAATTTTGGCACCTTTTCCGCCCTTTCTGCGGCGGTTCGCTATGGACTTCGGGCGGTTGCATGTGGTGCAAACTTTCGTTCCGCCAAATGCCCCTCGGAACAAGGATGGCCCTCCATTCTCTCCTCTCTTTTCCTATATAAAGAGACCCCTACACCCATTGAACACACACACATTCTACACTTGAGCTTCATCTTCCACACATATATTTTGTAGTAGTGTCTCTCTAGGTGTTCTCCACCTAGTTGTACAATTTAGAAAAGAGGAAGAGAGTGAGAGGAGAAGAGAAGAGGAAGAGCGGGTTTTGGGGTTACGCCTCAACTTTTGTACCTCTACGAAGCCGACTCAATTGAAAAGTAACGTCCAGGTTATCTTGTGGCAATTCTAATATTATTATTTCACTAAATTCAGTCCTTACTTTATTTTACTTGCCGGATCTCCGTTCGTAGAAGGTTCTAGTTTTTTGTGAAACTAGTTTCGTAATCACTAAGCGTAGGCGTGGTGTCTAGGCTAGAGTTTACGAGATTGCGCCCAACACTACGGAATAGTTGTGGTAGCCCGGGGGTGACAGCTCGACCAGGGCCTTTGTAGTCCACCACGTGCGGGTTGGTGTTTTTGGTAGAGCTTTTGGCTGCCTTCTCCCGATTACCGCTTCAGTCTTTTTCGAGAATCGGAAAGGAACAGGTGCTCCCTAAGCAAGTGGAATTTAGTAAGCTTGAACATTAGTAATTTAGTAATTTTGGGAAAACCCTAGAGAACCCCTTTCTTCCTACCAAAAAATATTATCCCTACCTTGTCTTGGGCGACCTTAATTCTTCCTAGTTCACTTCTCGTTCCCGTGGAAATCGATACCACTGAATACTCAGGGTGAAAGCTACAGCGGTACTTTCCGTGCGCTTGCGGATTTATCGTGATGCGTTAAAAAATACCAACACTCCCTAAGCTTGAGCCTTTGTCACTTTCGACACTTAAAGTCAAGTGTGAATATTGAAACATCCCTCATATTATTGTAGCGCCCATGTCCTCGGACATTATACATCCTTCGTTCTTTACATTGTAGCTTTTGCAATGGTTAGCACCAAGAGTACGAAGGGAACTAGTCCTAGAAACATGTTACATATTATAGATATATATGAGCCTTCATGTGCTCACATTTTTTTTTCTTTTCCTTATTATATAGTTGGACCTTCATGTGTCCATATTTTTTTTCATAACTTTAAGATAAAAAAAGGATATAGAAATAAATATAAAATAAATACTAAATTACCTATATTTGATGTTTCTTTAGGTCTGTAGTTTTGCCCATCCATTTCTATGAGTGAGTGCTTTTATTGTAGATCCCTTTTTATGTGGCACTCATATCTTGAAGTGGTGGCTTGGTAGCTTTATGCCAAAACCATAAGCGTTCACCACATAGCTTTCTTTAGTTCTTTCATGAGGAATAAGTTGGGTCTACTTTTGCATAAAAGCTACGAGAATTCATTATATGCCCTGCTTCATCACTTATTTGAGTTCATCTCTTGACTTCCCTGTTGGTATAAATTAACGACTACGAGAAAAATCCACAAGTGCACGGATACCGATGTAGCTTTCACCTAAGAGTATTCCAAGATATTGATTTCCACGGGGAGCGTGAAGTGGACTAGCAAGAAACAAGATCGCTAAAAAGGATAACTAATGATAAATATTTTTGGTAGTAGAGAAGAAATATCTAAAGTAATCTAAGTTGTTCTATCTAACCAAACTTAAGATACTATACTTCACTTACTATGGAGCAACAGTACCTTTCCAATCCTCAATAAAAGACTGGGAAGATGTGATCGGGGAAGGCTGCCAAAAGCTCTATGAAACACCAATCTTAACGTGGTGGATTACAAAGGCGGCAATTTTGTCACCTCAGGGGCTACCACAACTAATCGGAAGATCGGCGCAACCTACGGTAAACTATAGCCTAGACACCACATCTACACTAATGTTTACTACTCTAATCTTGTTCCTAGACTAGAGCACTCAATACGAGCAAAGATCAAGCAAGCAAATTATAATAAAGAACTGAACTTAATTAAAAAAACATAGAAATAGTAAATGAAGAACCTAGATATAACTCGATGAAGAATTAGATCCATAGAGATATAAAGTTGAGGAGAAGCCGACAATCCCGGCTTCTCATCAGATCTCTCTCCTCTCCTCTCTCCTTATTTTCTAGATTAGATCTAATGAAAACTAATCTTTTCTAGATAGCTAAACCTAAGAGATAGACCCATACAAGGGACCCTCTCTTGATCTAATGAAAAGAATAATGAATGAATTAGGGTTTTAGGGGTGAGGTGCGCCCTTGCTTTTATAGCCCCATAGGATGAATCTCGGCCCTTGGATCAAACCGACTTGATTAGGCGGCTTAGATTGGATCTGTAGATCGGTTGTAGGAAGGTTCCAGAAGTAGGACATGTGGCTCCACAGGGGGAGGCCGCCCAGCCCCACATGTCAACATATGGGCCCCGGCTCCACGTGAGCTGTTTTTTTTTTGTCCTTTAGGTCCCTAGAATTTATACTAATCACCTTGGTTTGGTCCTTTTCTTCCGTTTCTCTATTTCTTCTCTTTTCTTGTATTGATACGGAATATTCTCAGTAAGCGAGTATGCAACAAAACTCGTAGAATTCATTAGTATAAACCTTACCTTCTAGTGTTCTTGTTCTCAAATGTTCTATTTATTTATGGTAAAAGTTGACGTTAACCACCGTCAACAACAAGCTCCCCAAGCTTACCTTTTGCTAGTCTCCTAGCAAAACCCATATATTATAAGACAAACTTGGGGGGAGTTGCTATGATGCTTTCATTCTTAAAAAGTACACATGCTTTTCTAAAAAAGAAACTCTACTCGAATGGGATAACAATCATTCTGACTTCAAACTCACCCATATTACCTTAAACCATAGAGCTTTTAACTCTTACTTGGGTCTTGAGTAATTGAAAGATAGAACAATCAAGTCAAGCACTATGCCTCAAGCCTTCGATTAACAAATATTCCAAGTTTTCATAAATTTTCAAAATAAAACTTCGAGCTTTGTATTGAATGACACTCTCAATCTCTCAATATGTGGTATTTATGGATCCTCACTAGGCAATAATAGTGTCATGCTTCTCTCTTAAATATGTAGTACTTTTGGAATAAGGCGAGAATATATTAAGCCTTCTCTCAACTCTCTTTTACTCACTCACTCTCTAAAAATAGGCTTATGTAGAGTTCGAGAGAAGTGGCACTCTTAAATATATAGCATACTTGAAAAGAATATATTGTAAGTCAAACAATGGATCCATAGAGAGTTTAGCTTGATCAAAACAAGAATTGCATGTGTATAGAATATGGTGATAGGTGTATATTTAGTGGCTATAACTAATTCTACTTTTACTCCTTCAAAGGAAAATCTACATCTCTCTCTTGAAACTTGGAAATTTTGAGAGAACTTGGGCTGCATGCCTTTTTTCTTTTTTCTTCTTTTTTTCAGAGAGGCGGGCATCTAAGTACCCATTGTTTTTATTGTGGACACTTGTCCTTTTTTCTTCTTCTTTTTTTTTTAGTAGCGACCCAAATCTCTTTCTATGATAAACTTAGGAGAGATAATAATAAGAATATTTGGAGCAAATAATAAGAGTCTTCCTATAGGTTATTTGGGTTGTTTATTCAAAGTGTAGGAATAAAATAATTTTTAAGTGGATAGAGATGGAAAAAAAAGAATGGTATTGCGATTATTTCAAAATATAGGAACAATGCATATGGATATATGTGGATGGTGTGTGGATAAATCTTGATTTTTTTTTCATGACTAAACTCTCACAGGTATCGGCAAAAGCTCGAACTACTCAATCCAAAGCAAGCGTATGTAACTGGAAAGTTTTTCTATTCTAAATATCAAATATATGGCTTTGGTAGGAATTTAACACTCGCCAAACAAGAGCTCATCATAAAATATTTTAAAATTTCAAAAATAAATCTCCAAAAATATAGTTTCACTAAGGACAAGATAAACAGTAGCTCAGACTTTCTCATATCATATCCCCCAATTACCTAGACTTAGATCAAGTATATGCTACCCACAAGTTCAGGTTTAGAGCAAATCTTAGATCAAAACAAATGTATCCAAAACATCGGAGGAATTTTAATTTAAAATCAAGGTACTAAAAGAATTAGAGTAGAGCAACTATTCATCATTTCCAAAGCAAACTTTTTATTCTAACATTAAATTTATTAACCACACCTTAAAACATATATATAAAGCTAAGACAAACTTTATTTGATTTAAAACGTTATGCATCTTTTTTATGTCTTTTTTAGCAATAATATGAGCTAGTAATAATAAGTATAATAAAGAGATACTTATCTTGCTAACTTGGGGTGGTCTACCTCAAGCTAGGTTGACGTATAGGTCTTTGAGATGAGGTAGACAGATGGAGGTGATGTCATCCTTCGTTGGTGGAGCATTGATGATTATGACCATTTGAATAAATGCTCTATCAAGTATTTAAATGCCTTCTTTCATCGGGGCTCATAATTCTGTTGATGAAACTCAAATAGACAACAAAGCTAGTGGAACTCGTTAAGCATTAACAGTTAGATACTTTAAGCTTTAATTGTCTAGAGCTACTTAATAGCTATAGATTAAATATTAAAGATTAAGTTTTAACAGTAATTAAGCAAAAAACAAATATTTTTGAATTTTATTTTGCATCTTAAGTTTGATTTTTATTATGGCATTTATGAAAGCATTCAAACTTATAGAGATAAAGTAGTAGTGAGTAGAGGGATTGCAAAACCAGTATCAAGGTAACGGGAGCATGTGAGGAGGGGCACGTTAGGATTTATTAGAGTCGGCCTTCCTCCCCTAAGCTTGCACCTTGCCATCACTTGGCACTTCAAGTGTGACTATGCTACCATGCTCTTAGACATTGTTCATCCTTTGTTCTTGAATCTTATCCTATAATGGTTAATGACCAAGAATACCCGAAGGGAACTTGTCCTAGGAACATATACATATGAGCCTTCATGTGCTCACATTTTTTTATTATTTTCTTTTCATAACATAAGTCAAATAGTTATATAAAATTAAATATGAGATAAATATAGATTTTCATCTATGCTAATGAAAGGATATCTTCAATCACTTTAGCATAGGTGTAACATGATTTATAATAAGTTTTACTTGTAGCTACACTCTAACATGGTTCAAGGCAAAGATAACTTACAAAGAAAAAGATAAAGTGAATGAATTGATATTTACCAAACTTTTTGTGCGAAGTTGTTGGAGTTCATCATACGCCTTACTTCATCTTCGATAAGAGTTCATCTCTTGACTTACCCTGATTTGAATTTGGGAATTTTCATGATATGTAGCTTCTATGTTTGTCACTTGAGATATGATTTGAATTATTATGACGCTGACTTCTTCTTCAATCTAAACATGGTTAGAATAAAATATATATATATAAACAAATGAACCTTTGAGTTGGCAGGGGTTCCAATGTTGGTGAATCTTGTATGATCAGGCACCCCTGTGTTCTTCAATGTTTCTTCTTCTTTCTTGTGGAAGTTCACTAGAAGGTCGTAACAACATCTTATGTCCCTGTCTATTCCACAACTCAACGAGAACAAAAGGGTAATCCTACTAAAGCTAGTGATATACTAAATTAGCAGATATCAAGATCATTATTAAAATCTTAACGCCAATTGCTTCCCAAAGAACAACGCCCAGAAAGCTTGTTGGTATAAATTAACGCACACGTAAAAATCAAGTAAAGCGCACGAATACCGACATGTAGCTTTCACCTAAAAAGTATTCCAAGGTATCGATTTCCACGGAGAACGTGAAGTGGACTAGCAAGAAACAAGATCGCTAAAGGATAACTAATGATAAATATTTTTGGTAGTAGAGAGAAAATATCTAAAGTATTCTAAGTTGTTCTATCTAACCAAACTCAAGATACTATACTTCACTTACTATGGAGCAATAGTACCTTTCCAATCCTCAATAAAGACTGGGAAGATGTGATCGGGGAAGGCTGCCAAAAAGCTCTACTTAAACACCAATCTTAACGTGGTGGACTACAAAGGCCTAACAGAGTCATCATCTCGGGGCTACCACAACTAACAGGAAGATTGAGCGCAACCTCTCGGTAAACTATAGCCTAGACACCACGTCTACACTAATGTTTACTACTCTAATCTTGTTCCTAGACTAGAGCACTTAATACGAGCAAAAAGATCAAGCAAGCAAATTATAATAAAGAACTGAACTTAATTAAAAAGAAAATATAGAAATAGTAAATAAAAAGAACCGGATATAACTTCGATAAAGAATTAGATCCGTAGAGGTACAAAGTTGAGGAGAAGCTGACAATCCTAGCTTCTCATCAGGATCTCTCTCCTCTCCTCTCTCCTTATTTTCTAGATTAGATCTAATGAAAACTAATCTTTTCTAGATAGCTAAACCTAAGAGATAGATCCATACAAGAGACCCCTCTCTTGATCTAATGAAAAGAATAATGAATGAATTAGGGTTTTAGGGGTGATGTCCCGCCTTGCTTTTATAGCCCCATAGGATAAATCTTAGCCCTTGGATCAAATCGACTTGATTGGACAGCTTAGATTGGATCTCTAGGTTGGTTGTAGAAAGGTTTTAAGCGAGGACACATGGCTCCACGAGGGGGGCCGCCCCGGCCCCACATGTGGGGGCGCCCCGTCCTGGTCCCACATGTTAGCATGTGGGCCTCGGCTTCTTGAGAGCTATCTTTTTGTCCTTTAGGTCCCCGAAATTTGTACTAATCACCTTGGTTTGGTCCTTTTCTTACTTTTCTCTATTTCTTCTCTTTTTCTTCGGTATTCTAGAATATTCCTACAAAACTGAGTATGCAACAAAAACTCGTGGAATTCGTTAGTATAAACCCTACCTTCTAGTGTTCTTGTTCTCAAATGTTCTATTTATTTATGGTAAAAGTTGACGTTAACCACCTTCAACATTCCCTAAATTGGAATTGAGAGTTTTTTCTCAGTAGGGGTTAGTCTAACAAAATATATAAAGCATCTACGATAATATACTATTAGCTCAAAAATCAATCTAGACACCACGTCTAATTTGATCTAGAAAGGTGTTTTAATCTAAGAACCACACTTAATTTAAAAACCTTTAGAAATAAAAATCAGAACACCTTTTGTTCCCAAAATCAAACTAGACACCTTGTCTAACTTAATTCAGGAAAAAAATAGATTAAACTAAGCACCATGCCTAATTTAAAAAGGTGTATGAAGATATTCCTAAACCTTAGCACACTAAAGCGCACAAATGTAGCATGAGGGCATAAAAGAGATTTATTTAAATAGAAATGAGAAAGCATAATTAATGTAGCAATATGGCCAAAGATGTTTCTAAGAATGTGATTCAACGTTGCATAATGTTTGGTTAGACATACCTTGCATTGCCATCCTTCTTGATTTTGCTCCAAACCTGGAAGGCTTAGTGACAAAAATACCCGAATGAATATTCTATGACAAGTAAAAAGTGAAAATTCTTGTTATCATGTAATCTCTAATTTCAATCAATATTTATGATAAATATATGCATCTATAACCATCCCTTCTAAATCTTTAGGAAGAGCAAGCACGAGGGGGTTGGAGATGTTATATGTGGCAAGATTAGAGAAAGCAAATGATTTAAGAGTTTGCTCAAATGAGCATGGATTCGATGAAGTGTTTATGAAGTAGCTTCCATGCTCATTGATGCTCTCTAGGCATTGACATTGCTCTTCTTGGTCTTCCATAGATCCTTCATGATTTCTATGATCGGGATCTAGTCTAGGATCATTAGGAGACTCGGGAAAAAAAACACAAGAGGATTCATTGGGGTCAAAGATAGGATTAAGGATCTGTTCAGATAGGTTATCTAATCTCAGCACAGAAGGAGAGAAGACAGGAGTGGCTTCTAGATAGCTTTGTTCTCCTTCTATGGCATTAGACATGTCATCTTTGAGCTCTTTCTAATGTCCTTTATAAGAAAAAGAAAGTTTTCTAAGAGACTCTTCCTGATAGACTATAAATACTCAAAAGGTCTCTTATGAAGCAGGAAGTTTTTTCTCAAAAGTTATAAAAGCAGAAATTTAAGTTTAGATGATGCTTTTGGGATTGATAGCTAGGTCTTGGGATTGGAGTTTGTCTGGATGATGATTCCTTTCTTTCCTTGGGTGTTCATAAAGAATGCTAATATGAGGGCTCTACCCACTAATAAAGTCAAGGGTAAACCTTGCTTTACTAATAGAAAAGGAAAGAAAAGTTTCTCCATAGGCTGCATAAAATGTACAACTATTCCTAGGATAAAGCCAAAGATTCAATACCCTTTTAGTAAAGGATATGATCCGGCTCTTGAGGTTAACTACAGCTCCTAAAAAGTATTCATTAATAAAGATAATCAACCATAGGCATAGCTCATGGCCTAGTGTTAAGAAAGACTTTAAAGATTCTAATGGACCAAAGCTAATGCTTATGGGTGCAGCGCATAAAAAACTAAAATACAATAAAAATAAAATTCATGGCAAATAAAAGGTAAAGACAATAAAAACTAAAAACTAAAAGGTAAATAAAAGTTAAAGATAAAAGTATAATACAAGATTAAGTTAGACTCTTTCATTACTATCCAACAAAACTACCGTTCCTCAAAGAACGGCCTTTAAATGCTTGTTGATATTTATTATATGCACACAATAAAGATAAAAATCTGCAAGCACCACGGATAGAAATACGGTTGTAACACTTCACGAAAAAGAAGAACTCCCAGTTTTAATATCGAACCCAAAGGAACAGTAGGTGAATATAACTAAGATCTAACTTAATCAAATTCACAATCAAGGCACTTAAGAAACTAGCGGATAAAGGAGATTCATCAAGTATATCTAATTCAAACACTCATAAACCTTGCTTTATATTATCTTATCAAGGACACTAATCCCTAATAAAGTAAGGCAAAATTACTTTACTAAAGGCAGGACTAATGTCTACCATTACCTATCAACGGGAAGTGGACTACAGAGGATTCAACGAAGCTATAAAGTCACCTTAACGATTCTACCACCGGATCTGGCCAATAGGGGCAATTACAAATAACTCTAGTCTAAGCACCACGCCTACACTATAATTACTCCCTTAACCAAGAATAACCAAGATTAAAGCACTCAAAAAGAGAGTTGCAAACAAGAAGAATAATATAAACCAATGCTTACTTTAATAAGAAGTTGACTTACAAGAGAATCTTGGAGCAAGTTCTTCTCGCGAAGAACTTGATCCCCGAGAATATATCGAGAGAAGCACTGATAGACCGGACCTCTCCTCCTATTCCACTAATTACTAGATCTAATCTATTTCTAATTATAGACTAATTCTAAGAACTAGTCTAATCTTGATTGCTAATCATATCTGTAGTAGCTAATTGAAATTATGCTCTCTAGCTTCGACATGAAGATAATGACTTAGGGTTTCAAGGGGGTGGTCCGCCTCTTTATTTATAGTCCCGAGGGATGAATCTGAGCTATTGGATCAAACTGACCTTAAACCAACTTAAATTAACGGCTGGATATGATTCTCACGATCCCATAGGTCAGTGGAGGAATCTTCCGAAGCGGACGTCATTTGGTGACGTGGCACGGCTCATTGGCCATGTAGGCCCGGCCGATCGGCCGCCCATCTCTGACCTGTGGGCCCTGCTTCAGTGAGGTGCCCTCTGGTGTCTTCTAGATCCTTCTTTTCTATCCCGAGAGTTGTGATTCGAAATATCTATTTATTTATTGAATTTCCTTGTTATTTCCTATGAGACCAAAATTTGACACAACTCGTGGAAATCATTAGTTTAAAACATGTTTATTATTGTTCTTGGTCTAGTGAGATCATATTTCATGCTTTATTTATAATAAAAAGTTGACGTTATCCACCGTCAACAATCAATGTCAGGAATAACACTGTCGGGTGGAGTTTAACACCCGACAGTGATTTCACATTGTTAACGGGCAAACAGTTTCCCCCTAATGGCCCTGACCACTACACCAATGCAGAAGCACTGCCGCCATGTTCTCCGTACCAAGGCCACGGTGCTTTGTGTATGCCGGTGCCAACTATCCGACAGTGATCATCCATATCACTGTCGGGGCACAACTGGAACCCGGCAGTGATCAGTCATTACCACGGCCACGACCTCGACCATGGCATCTAGCCTATAAAAACGGCTAGTGCGGTGCTTAGTTTTGCACCTCAGTTCTCTTGGTCCTCTTTCTTCATACTCTCCTCATACATTGCTCTTGATTTAGTTGCCCTATTCTTCTTCCTCGATCTTCTTTGCTACTCTCCATATACATATGGTCTCTCAATGGGGGAAAGTGTGGGGGAATCCCCCCTGGGATACCTCACGACCTGTACTCCCAGGCCGTGACCTCAAGGAGCTCGGCCTGCGAGGTCTCGGGGCGCGACCTCTCAGAGCTTGGCCCGAGACCCGGACCTCTACACCGTGACCTCAAGGAGCTCGGCCTGCGAGGTCTCGGGGCGCGACCTCTCAGAGCCCGGCCCGAGACCTGGACCTCTACACCGTGACCTCCTGGAGGTCGACCGCGACTTGGAGTGCGGACCAAGTCATCAATCCCGTGATCCGCGCGACGCTTGGAGGATATCCTAGAGATACGATTCGATAGGATAGACTCCGATCCCGGAAATCTTGTAACAGATTGTATCTCGCCCCGTAGCTTTCCGATCTATAACCCTACCCCCCGGCTGTATAAGGCGGGTGGGGACCCCCCTCATTCGAGACATTACTCTCACTGTAACCAACCAGATATACAGAGCGCAGGATGTAGGGTTTTACGTCACGCCGACGGCCCGAACCTTGATACATCGGGTGTCTTGCGTCTCTGAACTTCCATCTAGATCTCGATCTCACGCACCGCCCGCTGAACCGATCTACCTCCGAGGACGCCCCCCGGAGGACTGTTGGAGATTTCCCTTCGACAGTTGGCGTGCTAGGTAGGGGAGTGCGTGCTGATCTACATCAACTAGAGGGCCATCCTCGCCGACATCGCTTCCTCCGCCTCCGTCGCCAGCTTCGCCTTTCAAGTCGGCACGATCGTCTGCTTTGTCAATGCAACTGGAGGTGAGGAGGCCTCCGATTTGCCACCGGCCGTGCCGTCCCATCAGCCACCGCACCGGCGGATGTTTTGTCGCAAGTCCTGGCGCCGGCTCCACTAGGCATTCCAGCTCCGACATTTCCAGCGCTCATGACCCCGGCTGCGACCCTCGCCCCGAGAGGAGCACCGTCGGGCTTTTCTTCACCAACCGCTGCGGTTCCGGCCCTGACCTCTCCAACATCGGTGCTAGACTATGACACCTTCCGATCTCCTGAGCAGATCCGTAATAGATCTGTTTGGGAGGTTAGGGTTGTGCCCTTCCCACAAGGGGGGCCTGCTAGGCGCAGCCCATACCTCGACTTCAGGGAGCACCTCGACCGCCAGAGCGAAGGGCTACGTCAAGCTCTCTCTGCTGTTGAGCAAGCCATGCACGCATACGGCGTGGCGGCGACATCGGCGCGATCCTGGCCCAAGGGTCGGTCTCACCATCAACACTGGTGTCGCCCACGATGACCCCAAAGTGCAACATTGCCGCCACCGCCGCCACCCGCCAGCCAGCCCCGCCCTGCATTGTGGGTAGTATGGCGTGGTCGCTACCGCCCGGTCCACATCTACGGCGAAGGGCCATCACCGAATGGCATCTACACCACTACTACGCCGAGGGAGGGGCGGAGATTCATGGCGGCGCTACCCCCCGATCCAATCTGATCGGGCTACATCGACAATGCGCTTATGGGTACAAGCAACCTCGCCGTCCACAGACGCCGACGCATTCTATCCGGAGGACGGGCCTCATCATCTCCTACGACGACGGCGGGAGATCCATCTACGCCCAAAGACAGATCCGATTCCGACCCGCCGACACGGCGCGGGCCGGGCTTGCCGCCCCCAGACCAACGGCCCATCGCCGGGCCATCACCAACACCGCCGCACTGCAGATGATTCCCGCGATGGCCACCTCATCGGCAACCAAGCACCAACCGCCCCTGTGAGAAGGACGCGCACCTCGATATGAGGGACGAGATCCACCTCCCTCCACCACCACCGCCGCCTCCAATGACGGAGATGAGGTCTTGGGGACGCTCTTATTTGGGTGCCTCACGAAAGAAGGCGCAGGAGCTGGCGCCTTCCTGCGTAGCCTAGCAGGAGCCGAGCACTGCCATGTGATACGCATCCAGTTCTCTACCAATCGCGGCGACGCCGAGTACGAGGCGTGCATCGCTGGCCTCAAGTTGGCTCGAGCGTGACGTCACACACAGCCGGGTCATCAGCGACGCTGCTCCTGTAATCAACCAGCTCAGCTCCCAGTGGGGAAACCCCTTGACCTTGGGGCAGGCGTACGTCGATGCGATCAAGGCGCCGACGGCGTTTCGGGGCCGGAGTACCATACGGTCAACGAGAAGACACAACAGCGGGCCTTCCGCCTCACAAAGAGCAGGGGCGACAAGGCCTTCCTTCCCGCACGGACCACCGACGAAGATCTCATCCGGGCGTTGGTCGGACGGCTTCATATTTCCCTCGGCCCCTCGCCACGAGGCATTTGATTATCGAGCCAACTCCGTGAGCTCGGGCGCATCCAAGTCCGAGAATGAAGCACCGTGAAAACAACTTCTCCATAAACATGGTGAGGGCGACACGCCCTCGGGCAGCGGCACCCTCTCGGGAGGATGACGATCTCAGCCCGCACGTGCACGGAGAAAGCCATACTTCCCTTCGGTTTGCGCAATGCGGCCGCCGGATATCGAGAATCAACTCAGTGAGCTCTTCGACGAGCTCCGGGACAGCCGGTGCCTCGACATCGAGAGTCACAGCAGGCTCGAGGCCCTGGCCTCAGGCAAGGCCACCTCCTCTTCGGGGTGAATTAGATCATAGTGAGCGAGGACCAGCCCTCATTCGAAGGGGAAACAGAGGGTCACGCAGAGCCTTAGGATCCGACACAACACCCCTCGAGCGACGGGGGAGGCGCGCCGCAGGATGTCCATAATATGGGCAACGGCGAAGACAACGGCACCCCGTGATCGCTAGAACGGGTCGCACGTGTGCCGCCAGCAGGGTCACAAAGAGAACCTCTACGAGATCTCGGCCAAGATCGACCGCCCACCGCAACCTAGACGACAACTTCCCCGAGTTCGCCGGTCAACAGTCCACGCAACCCGAAGCGGCAATCTCACCGCTGTGGCCGCACTACTAGAACGCATGGGCAACTCTCCCAAAGCAGAATGGGTAGCCGCCATGATCAAGGCTGCTCACATCCAGCACATAAGGATGCGAGGACCTCCGGCCTGCCGCCTCCGGTCTAGTCGGCAAACCGCGGCGGCGACACAACAACGGGGCACACGGGGGACACGAAGATGGGGGACACGGTCATGACGACCGGGAAGACGAGGTCGGACAGGGGCGCTAATACCCGGCCGAGGCGACCTCAAACAGGCTCAATGAGAGGCATGTGGCGGCGGCATATCATGAAGGCCCAGGAGCTCGGCCAATTGGCGCCGCCATGCTATCGAGAACCGCACAAGAAGGCCTCAAGCAAAGACAACCAGCGGCCCGGACCGGTAGAGGAAGAGTCGGCGTAATCACCAAGGTGCTATTCGGGAGCCCATTACTGGGCTGGCGTGGCAAGCGGCTTCAAGATCATCGGCGTCGACAAGTATGATGGCAAGGTCAACCCAACGCAGCGGCTCACATCAGACGCCGTCACGGTCGTGGCTGCGGCAAAGCAACACCAAGGTCATCGCCAACTTCACACTTTGTCATGTTGGCCCCCAACGCCCCGCAATGGGTCGACTTGCCTACCAACCGACACCATACGAACCTGGGGACGAGCTCAAGGAGAAGTTCACAGTGCAACTACATCTCAACGTGTGAGCGGCCGCAAGAATCGAAAGCATGATCTTGGCCGGGAACCAGAGCCGGTGAGTCCAACGGGGACTACATCAAAGCGCTTCAACGACGTTCGAAACAAGATTCAGAACATCACGGATGAACAGGTCATCACATACTTCACGACCGGGTTTGCGGCGGGCGACCTCAAAAATAAGCTCAACGGGAAGACCCCGAGCAATGCTATGGGCACCGCTGGCTATCGCCAACAACTATGCGAATGGCTTAAGAGGCGGACATGAAGAGGACCTCCCGGACTCACTATTGGGGCATGACCATGGCAGAGATCATCGCGGAGATGATAAAAGCGGCGTGACCGCGATCGCCATGACAACAACCCGGCGGCAAGCATGATAGCTTCGATCTCGCTTCTGGGGGCGGCTCGGTGATCACATCATCAACACCATGGAGAAAGCACCGGGCAAGCGCATCCAGGATAGCTATGAGGAGATCTGGATGGACCTTGTGCGTGCCCACAGAGAACAGGAACCATAGCCTACGCAATTGTGAGCTCCGGAGAAGAACCGCGAAGAAGCACAAGGGTGGCAACGGCCCACGGAAACGGCAAAGGCAAGGAGCCCCCAGACGGCAATAATAAGGAGGGCTTCATCCATGCCGATATCGACGTCAACATCATGTTGGGTGGCATCGCCTCCACCAAAACAAAGAGGGAGCGAAAAGATAGCCCGGAGGAGGATCAACGCAGTGGCAGCGGCTCCCGATAGCTCCATACCCTTCGCCAAGCCATGGTCGAGGTCCCCATCACCTTTAACAGTCGGACCGGTGGGTGGACATACCATACATGGGAAGATTCCCGCTACTGCTCAGCGCCCAGATCTGCACCAAGTGCTTCAACAAGGTGTTGATTGATGGAGGTAGTGCTATCAACCTCCTTTTTCCAGTGCCTTCAAGCGGCTGTTTGAAGGAAGAAGACCTCACTCCCACCGAGGGCCAACTTTTTTGGGGTGTGGTGCGGTCGGGGTCCAAACCTTTGGGGAGATCGTCCTCCCGGTGCGGTTTGGGACCCCGCACAACTTCAGGAAGGAGTACCTGAACTTTTACGTCGCCGACCGACAATGCCTACCACTCCATCACGGGGCGACCCGGCACTCGCCAGGATTCATGGCGGTGCCACACTACTCGTACCTCGTCCTGAACATGCCGAGCCCCAAGGGGGTCCCGGCCTTCGGGGGCTAACATTCAGATTGGTGTCTAAAAGCGTAATCTCCAACAGAAATTAGTCCTCGGAGGTAGATCGGTTCGTGGCGGTGCGTGAGATCAAGATCTAGATGGTTGTTCGAGACGCAAGACAACCGATGTATCGAGTTCGCCCCGTCGGCGTGGCGTAAAAACCCTACGCCCTGCGCTACGTATATACGGATGGTAATGTGTTGAATGAGGGGGTCCATACCCGCCTTATATAGCCGGGGTAGGGTTACAGATCGAAAGCTACGGGGGGGTGAGATACGATCTGTTAAAAGATTCGAGGATCGGAGTCTATCCTATCGGGCGTATCTCTAGGGATATCCTCCAATCATCGCGTGGATCACGGATCGTTGACTTGGTCCGCACTCCAAGCCATGGCCGACCTCAGGGAGGTCGTGGTGTAGAGGTCCGCCCCCGGCCGAGGTCCGAGAGGTCGGGTCGGGGGCCTGCAGCCGGGCTCCTCAAGGTCGTCGAGTACAGGTCATGAGGTATCCCAGTGGGATTCCCCCCCGCTTGGCCCTGGCTGCGAGGAGAGCCTAGACATCGCCGAAGTCCATCGACCTCTCCAAGCTGATGGATCGGCTCAGCTCGAGGTTTTCGACATCGAGCTTCGGGGTCGCCTCGTCATGAGACCGCCTCGCACCCGCAAGAAGACCGACAAGGCCCTAAAACCATTCGGGCCACAGAAGACTGGCAAGCTCTCGAAGCCCGGCTACAAATAGTACGATGCGCGCCGTGAATGGCCCTTGCCGGGCGAATAAAAAGATATGTATCGCATACCCTTCAATAAATTGAATAAAGATGATTTTTTCTCACCATATTATGTTGTTTTTGCACCTGGCGCCGTGTCTTCGCTATTTTCATCGACAAATAGATCTTCACCGAACTTCGCCCGGGGCCGACCTCTCCCTATGTGATCGGTTCGGACCCTCGAGTCTTGAGCCCTTTGGATGTCGGTACATAAGCCATTTATGTGGTGCAACCCACCATCGAATCGACGACGCGGCAACAATGGTCCTCAAGTGACCTCGAATGGGGCCGACCTCTCCCTATTTGACCAGTTTGGCCCCTCGGGATACCGAGTCACTAGATGTCGGTACATAAGCCATCTATATGGTGCTACCCACCATCGAATCGATGACGGCGACAACGGTCCTCAAGTGACCTCGAATCGGGCTTTGACCTCTCCCTATGTGACCGGTTCGGCCCCTCGGGGTACTGAGCCACCGGATATTGGTACATAAGCCATCTATATGGTGCAACCCACCATCGAATCGACGACGGCGACAATGGTCCTTAAGTGACCTCGAATCGGGCTCCGACCTCTCCATGACCAGTTTGGCCCCTTGGGGTACCGAGTCCTTTGGATGTCGGTACATAAGCCATTTATATGGTGCAACCCACCATCGAATCGGCAGCGAAGACGGCGATGAAAGGGTATTCACCCGACTTGAGCCGGCCGACCTCTCCCCTATGTGACCTTCCCGGCCCATGGGGGTGTTGAGTCACCGGATGTCGAGTTCATAAGCCCCTCTCCTCGGCGACAATCGACATAACCAAGGTACCGAACACAAAAACTTTTCCCGTGCCCCTCGAGTCGGTCCCCGACCTCTCCCTATGTGACCATCTCGGCCGCGGGGGGTGTTGAGTCACTAGATGTAAACACGACCTCTCTGGTTATGTCCCTCCCACAAAACGCCTTTTGCAACCTAGGTCTAACACCGTGGGATGGGCTAGCCAGGTGAGGCGCCATGAGGGTTGATCAAGACCTCAAGTCAAAATAAACAAACGAAAAGACAATTCACGAACTCTACATACTTCAATACTTTGTTCTCGACTCCAACCGATTAATTATTGTCTTACGAACTCAAGTCTTTGTACAAGCTACAACTACTATATCGGGAAATACTCCGAGATTGGTAGAAAGGGACTTGGCGGCCTCATCGACCTCCTGCGCGGGGGCATCAACTTTGGTCATCCTCGATCTCGGTGGTGTAGCCCTGGGCTACCGCAGCAGCTAGGTCAACCTCGGGGTAGAATGACTTGACCACCGCCCGGCGTGTGGATCACTCCCTCCGTGCGGCCCCCCGACAAAGGAATGAAGCTCCCTCCACGCCTTGGGCGGCACCTTTCGAAGAAGGGCGGGAGCACCCGGTCCACCATTTGGAGGTCACGGGGACGAGGTAGTCCAAGACTGGAACAAAGGCCCGCGGGTCTCCTAAAGCTTGGTCCCCAGCTGTTCCAACACGTCTTTGGGGACCTGCATACGAAAAATCGAAAAGAGGAATTTTTACAAGAATAGTACAAGGGCAAACAGACATGAGAGTCCGGGGCTCACGAAAACTCACCACGGAGGTCGATCTTCAACTTCCGACCTTGGCCTCCGCAACCCCCTAACGTCGGGGACGCCATCATCTCGAACCCTCGTGACCTCGGTGACGGCAGCTATTAAAGACAACAGGAGGACTTTTTCTTGAAACAAAAGGAGTCAAAACATAATCAAATCAAAACGGGACGGGTCGACAACTTACTGTCCTTCTCCTGAGAAGATTTCTCCGCGCCTCCACGAGCCTTGGAGGCCTCCACTGCGCCTCGCCCGGCTCTAACTTTTTGTCGATTGATCGCTCCATGTGCATGCGTTCAACTTCTCCGAGCGAGCGTTCTCCCAAAGACTCCGTGGCCTAGAGCTGTTCAAGGCTCTCACGTTCTCCTGCAGGCGGTCGTTATTCTCCGCAGCTTCTTTGCCTTCTTGCTTGCTTGGGAGAACCTCTCCAGCATACGACGGTGGACCTCTGAGGTCCGCACGGTCACCTATATTACCAGGATGTTTTAAACACGGAAGGATGCAAACAATATAAGACACAGGTTAGGGAATCAAGAAAAATTACCTCGCCCACGGCTTCGGCAGCCCGGCACGATGACTTAAATGTCCGTAGGTTTTCATCGTCAACCAGCGGAGTTGGCGACCTCAAAAGATATCGCCGTCGTCCCTAGCGGCGAGCCAATACGTCCCGTCGGGGTCTCCGGCTCTTCGGCCACGACGGGCGGCGGGCCGCCGTGGGATCTCCTCCCCAACCTCAGGCACCGGAGAGCGCTGGCGACGAGCTCGACCCCGTGTTGCCAGTGGCGAGGCTTCCCCGGGGCCCGAGGGCTTGGCGGCGGCCGCCACACCTCTTCCTCCCACGGCAAAGACACCACGGTCTCCGTCGTAGCCACCGATATCTTTGGCGGCGAACCCGCCCGACTCCTGACCCACTACGGTTGGGGTCGGCGGGCCACGGCGAGCGGGGCGCCGCCCACGCATCGGTGGTCGTGGACCTACAAGATCAACAAGAGCTTGGAAAACGGAGAACCAACGCGAATGTGGAATTTCAACACGGCAGCAAAGGCTTCATTTACCTTGTCACCACGGCGGCCCGGGCCGGAAATTTCCGTGGACTTACCGGGGGAGGCCTCTTCCTCCCGGACCCGTAGCTTTTTTTTCTTTGCAGACCCTCGGGGCGGACCGGGAGGCCTTCTCTACCTCTTCGGCGAGGACTTCTAGCGACTCCTTGGCGTGACCGCTGCTGGCCACGCCCTCCTCCACGATCTAAGCGGGCCTCGCCGGACTTGCATCAATACGTCGAGCAATGGGCTCGCCGTCATCATCGGAGGGCGATGAGGACTCCTTTGTCCGGCGACGGTGCCCCGATGAGCCCCAGGCCCTTCACCGGCACCACGCTTGGAGCCGCGGGCGACTCCCCGGACTTCGCCGGCGTCGTCCCCACGCGACGTGGGAGGCACGTCCTTCTCAAACAGGAAGGCGATGATGAAGGCGATTTCTTCGCCCGCCTCTGCCCCTCTCCTCCAGCCTGCAACGGGTGGAGGCATGGGGTCATGTAGCCGCCTTCTTCTGGCGGCATGGAAAAATAAACCTCGTTCCCCTACACATTGCCTGCATGGGATCCGTCAGGTATCGATAATATACATAGCTATCTTTACAAGCTAACGATCAGATAGGCGAGAATGCGGGATGAACACTACATCGGGGCCGAGGATTGTGGAGGCTGTACACCTGCGGAGCATCCACGGAAACAATGGGTCGGGGGATGGAAGAACTTCTTCACCCTCCTGACAACCTCGGTCGCCGAGAGGTCATCTGGGGTCTCCTGGCTGCCGCACATCTCGTGCACCTCACAGCCTTTGCGATCTTGCCGGGTGCGCCCTCTCCTTCGGGGCTGGATCCGGGGTGATGAAGTCCATCACCACTGCTAGGCCGTCGACCCCTCTCCCCTTCAAAGGCGCAAGCGGCTCATGCACCTAGTCCATCTCGTGCTCTGTTGATGCTCACTAACTCATATTTTTATGCATCAACCATTCATGGAAAAGAACTAAAATAAAATTAGATAACCTTATTAGGGTTTTCTACTAATGAATTCCATGAGTTTTGGTAAAGTTGTGATTTGCGAGGGGACTTAACAGAAAATCAGCGAAATGGCGTGGCATACGACCAACGTAACGCAACGCAATCCAACTCGAAACAAGTCCGAAAGGCTACGGATCTCTCCCGGCGTGAACTAACTTCGGAACCAAAATACATTATCTAGAAGACTCAGAAGGGCACGACGATTGGCCGGGACCCGGAGGGGGGCCCCACGGCCGCGATCGGTCTAACTATTAGGCCGATCGGCCCCCCCGGCCGCCGTCTCAGCTCCGCTTCGGAACGTTCCTCAACCGCCTCCAAGACTCGATCTAAACCGGTTGATTTGAGTCGGTTTGATCCGAGGGCGACTTTAAAGAAGTGCGGGATTGATTCAAGGTTAATACCACATCGCTTTGTTGAAGTAGAAGAGGCAGAGGAAGACCGATATATAAACAGCCCAAGACCCCTCAAGCCAAGACAAGTCCAAGTTTGATCTAAAGCTTCACGTTCAATAAGAAGTAGATCAAGGAAGAGCCAAGACAGGAACAAGAAGAGGAGACACCACGAGATAGGATAGCTAATTCATAGCTCTTTGAGCCTAGATTAGATAGAAAGTCAGGTTTAGAGAAGAGAGAGTGTATGCTCAGGTTCGGATCGATAAGTTACACTATGGATCAATATAATTATTGTTTTCATACACCTTCGTGCTATTTAATTATTATGCATACAATTAGTTTACTTACACTTTATTCTAGTCATAGCATATTTGATATAGTCATTATTCATGGTAATTCAAGTACTTATTCGTAGAGCTCCTAGTATATTACATGTATTTGTATGCTAGGTAATAGAGAGTATGTAAGCATGGTGCTTAGATATAATTTATTTGCGGATTCACCTTATATGCCGGGTCGTGTGGTAGATCGTGGTGGTGACAAAGACTATTGAGTCCTTTGCAATCCTCCCCGTGTATAAGACTAGTCGATAATGATTCTTGGGATGATCTTGTTTCGTTCTTGATTTTTCTTAAGTAATCTTCGGGGTACACATTTTTATTTATGGTTTTGATTTATATATGATCTTATGCTATGCCATTTTATTTCCACTTCGTAAATTCTTTTGTATGCTACACATAAGAACTGTCCCGTCTGTCATAAATCCAATCCTAATCTAACTAGGAATTAATCTTATCCTATTGTTCACCACGTGCACCTCACCTGTCTTATATACCTTATCATTATTATCTTTTTTATTGGCTCACCCTGTTTTAAGTAAATGCTAAAACCACCGAATCTCATTAGTCTTCTATCACTGTCCTTAATCAAATGAATTGTTAATCTTATCTTCCTCGTGGATTCGATATTTAAAACCCTCCCCAGGGTGAAATGCTCTTTGGATATCCGTGGCGCTTGCGGATCTATTTCTCTCGTAAGTTAACAAATACCAACAAGCATTTCTGCAAAGCGCCGTTGCCGGGGAAGATTTAGATAACTTTTCTTTTTGATTATTGATAGATGAATTCTAAGTGTGGATTTGCTACTTAGCATCCCTGCTAAACAGATTTACCCGTTTATTGTCTTTTTTTCCATCTTACTTGCAGGGGTATTAACAGGTTAGACTGTGATTCACTATACTTCATCATCCGAATCAAGTCAACCCAGCAACACCAAGTTCCCGAAGCCATGCACGAAAAAGAGGCGTTGCGAGAGTTCTACGCTCCAAACATCGGAGAACATTCGCACTGGACCTACACTTCAAATCAATCATGAGTTCGAGCTCAAGGCAAGCCTCATCAACATGGTGCAAGCTAACCCATTTGAAGGAAAGACACATGAAGATGCAAGCACTCATCTCCGGACTTTCATGGAGATAGGCGCCACCATCAATATCAAGAACATTCCCAAGGACATGATCCCGCTCCGTTTATTCCCTTTCTCACTATCGGGAAAGAGCGAGGCAATGGTTCTACTCCAGTGAACAAAAGATAGACACATGGGAGAAATGTTCAACCACATTCTTATCAAAAATTTTTCCCCATAGGCAAAACCAATGCCTTACGTGGAAAAATTACCAACTTTCAGCGGCAAAAGGGAGAATCTATTCGGAGGCATGGGGACGTTTTCAAGAATACATATCAGATTGCCCTCACCATGGAATGGAAGAATGGATGCTCTTACAAAGGATTCTACCATGGACTAATTCAAAAACCAAGAGAGCATCTAGACGCCTTCTGCTGGAGGATCATTCTTATCACTCACACCAGGGAAAGCCAACATACTTATGTGTAAGATATCGAGAAAATCAATTTTGGACCACGAAGAACACCCAATCTTTTGCCATCAAAATGAAGAAATAAAAAGAAGAACAAAGAAGACTTGAAGGCAGTATCAAGCTGGGATGGGCGTGCTACTAAATTGGCTTGAGGAGCGAGCCAACTACAAGAAGGATCGACAAGCTTTACAAGACTACATGAACACTTCAAGAAGTTCAAGCTTGGTGGTTCACGAATCAGCACCAACCCAAAAGAAGACCCAAGAATCACGACCGACTTACGCGGTAAGTATTCAGGGGTAATAACTTTAATTGGGTAATAAATTCAAGCAACCTTCTTTACGAGAATTAATTGAAGAGCAAGTTAAAATTAATGATAATTTCTCTAAGAAGTTAGTTGCTAATGATAAAATTCTAGAAGATATAAATGCTAAAATGGATAACTTTTCTGCTATGATAAAAGAGCAAGTTGTTTTTAATATCAAACTAGAATCAAAATTATCAAAATTGTCTCTTTGCTATGCCATTTGCCACTAATCATGAGCAGGTACATAACATCCGAGCGAGAGGTGGTAAGCAAACTACCGATCCACCATACCCGGCGAGGGAGCGGTAAGACCTTCGGCTAGGAAACCTACGGCACCTGCGCAGCTACTGCACAACCCGTAGTACCGGCCAACATTCGAAGACAAGGATGATGGCGTAGAAGAAGTTGTGCGCCAAGAACCCGTGGGACAAGACTTTCACGACACCAACTTCCTACCATATCCAAGAAGAATAAGAAGACCTCAAGTTGATGATCAATTCGGCAAATTCATAGAGGTAATCCGAAACTTTATATTAATGTACCTCTTCTAGATGCCATGCAGGTCCCTACATACGCCAAGTACATTAGAGATATCTTAAACAAGAAGAGACCACTACCAACCCACGGAGATCATCAAGCTAACAGAGAAGAGTGTAGTGCGGCAATCCTAAACACATTACTCATCAAGAAAAAGGATCCAGGATGCCCCACTATAGAGTGCTCAATCGGAGATCAATATTTCAACAACGCACTCTGTGATCTTGGAGCAAGTGTCAGTGTGATGCCCAAGGTTGTCTTCGACAAGCTCAAGCACCCTACCTTGGTTCCAACATCAATGTGTCTACAATTAGCGAGATCAATCGGTTCGCTACCCGTTAGGAATCGGCTGAGAATGTTCGGTGAGGATCCGGGAGTTCTTTGTGCCGATCGACCGTTTATGCTGGACATGCACCCGAACTCGAGGGTCTCACTCATCCTCGGACGACCATTCACGAGCACCGCCAACGCTAACATCAACGTCAGTCTTTGGAGATCACTTTTGAGATCAATGGAAAGGAGGAGAAGTTCGCCTTCAAACCCAGACCAGAACTCGCCACCAATGCGAACATGATCGATCAAGAGAAGACGATGCCAGACGAACCATCCTCTCCGATGGAGGATGCAACGGAGGACTAGAAGATTGGAAGGTCCCCGTTCGAGGACCTTAACTACGGACCCTCGCCGTCAGGTAATTCGGTAAAAATTTAAAAATCCAAAAATATTTTATTCTTTGCATTTATCTTTACGCAATTTAAATTCACGCACTTTTACATTCACCATAAAAAAAAAAATTACGCCCCATGATTAATTTTTTGCGAGTAAAACCCGTTTAATTACTTTTTCTGTGGTGGCACAAAAATAATTTTACATCTTTCATTTTTTATTCAGAAAATACAAAAATTTTACAACCTTACAAGTGGGACCCATATGTCATAGGGACAAAACATAAAATCATCACTTTCTTTATTCCCTTTTCTCCTCCACCATCCAATTTCCACCAGCATATTTCCACTTGACCTAACATAAACTATTCTAGCGTGGAATTTCAGCAAATAATAGATGGTGGAGAGGGCACCCGAAGGGGCCCACTTGTGGGGCCGATAGGCCCAATAATCGAACGTCGGCCCCCCCCTGGCCTATAAATAGAGCCGCCACCTTCTTCTCTTCTCATCCCAAGCAACTAGAAATTCTGGTTTCCAAAGAGAGAGAAGAAGAACGCCTTATGGCAGATTAGGAAAGAATTAGAGGAGAGAAAAACTTAGAAGAAAAAAATCCTTTAGAAATCCTCTCGCCAAAATCCCGAGAAAATGTCGTCCTTGCTTGGAAGGCTTATGGTCACGCTCAAACTCTCGGGCTGGTTCCGAGCAATCAATGAGCACCGACACAAGTGCAACGCCATCACCTCTAGCTTCTCCGTCTCCAATGCCTTCACCAAGCCGAGGTAAAAACTCGACCTTGGACGTACACCTTCATTTGCAAGCGAGGAGACGAAAGGAGTAGGTATGATAAACTTAAGAACGAGAGATTTCTCACTTACTCCTATGCTAGATAATACATTCATGGACCGTATAGGAATTTTACCGAATTCAATATTATTTTTCAAATTCAGGATGGTCTTCTTTCTACGACACCTCACGAGAGGGGTGCGGCTTCTCACATTAGAATTTTTGTGCACACTAAATTACACGAGGATGGTACGGAGTGACCTTTCGGTTATTCTGGCGAGACTTACCGCGATGACATGGAGACAACTTCGGTCTTTGCACTAGGTTTTGAGTCAAAATTTGCCCCATAAATGTAACCTCCACCTTAAGCGACTTCAACGGGGAAGTATTCGGAATGAAATCACTGGGAAGGGTATGTTCCACCGACCTCGCACAAATGACATCCACCTTCCAACACTAAGATTCTTACACAAATGGATGGCCCTTGTCCTTTTCCCACGAAAGGACAATATCACCGCATCTGAGCATCGAAGTGGCATTCCTATATGCATTTGTTAGAAGGACATCCGTTTCACCTGTTATGTCACTAGTAGACCATTGGCTATCACTCCCCAACTTAGTTGGAGAGATAAGCTGCACTTCATTAATCACTCGTATAGCCAATGATCTAGGCCTGGCGGGGAGATGACACAACCATCACGTACATAACCACTCCACGAGACATCATAGAATGCGACTATTTCGGCGGGGGCGTTGGGTAGAAAAAGACCGAGAACAGTATTACTACCTTCATAACAACAATGCAATCCGTTACCTAACCCGGGATTAGGCATATACTACGTGCAATCTTTCTTGATATATGCGTGAACGACGGTAGGTCCAAGCGTCGACCATCCACGTCAAGCGAGCTTCAACATCCCAATCTGAGAGGAGCTGACCAAACTCGGAGAGGGTGCAGCGTACCAAGCATACGAGGGCTTCGTGCCACCACATCCACGTCAGCGCCTACCGGGAGGATCGCTGCCCCCACAGGGAAATGCCGAAGGTAGTCATCTTTGCATTTATACCGGCCCGTCATTCTTTCTTTTGAGGTTACAGTACCGCGATCCGGCAATATCCCGCCGGGGTATGCCGCGACAATATCGCACCCTAATCAACACTTTCAGAACGCCCACTCCGACATCTTGTACAATCGGCAAGAGTGGATGCGCCAAGGGGGGAAGCATTTGGGCGACATCGGGGCGGTGGAGACCAACGAGCAATTTGGAGAGACTTTTCGGCCGAATGAGACATAGGTAAGTGCATCAAGCGGCTTGGGGAGTGGTCCCGTTAAAAACCACGGTGAGGGGAAACCCTGTCAAACCAACAAAGCGTCGGACCCTTGGGGAAGGAGTGCCCCCAAAGGTAAGTATCTATCTACCTATTTATCTATTTATCTATATTACTATGATTTTTAATTATTTAGCTATATATTTATATTTGAGTCTGTCTATTTAGCTAGTATAAATAATATTTGGTTTTAATATATATATAGGCGTGCTTAAAAAAATGAGAATAATAATTATATTGATACGTGAATTATGCTATAAGAACATGATAGATGTTGTTCCTCTATGATCAATGCCTAGTCTACCATATTTATTTCTCCCAACATGGATATAATTGTTAAGATTCTAAAACATGCTTTGAACTTGAGTTACGTGGGAGTATGATCTTAAATTTCAAGTCTAGGCAATTGGTGATATGATATGATAAAAGTTGAGCTACCATCTATCTTGTTCATATGTGACACTTAAATGCGGAGTATTAATCTTTGAATTTTTTAAATGAGTTTTCTGTATGACATAAGCCTGATAAAATGAAATAAATGCCTTGTTGAAAATATGCTAAAATTGCTTACATTTATATATCTCTCTATGCTTTCAAGAGACTTGGGCATGACAAGCAAAAAATAAAATAAAAAGAAAAATATATATATGAGAGAAAAAGTGAGATGAGAAAGAGGGAGAGAAATGAACAAGTGTTCTACTAGGCAAGAAGGGCCTACCTCCCTAATAAAAGAGATGAAAAATGAACAAATGTTAGGGCGAGTAGAGCTCACATCTCGAGAAAAGAAAAAAAGAAAAGGAGAGAGAAGAATGTGACAAAAGTCAATACAGTGAGAAGAGCTCACCTCCAACTAAGTTGTCATGTAACCCGAGGTTCTTTAAAATTCATTGCCATAAAGAGAGATATATTTTTGAAACAAAAGAAGCAAAAGAAAAGGGCTAGAAATTAAATGTTCACTATTAATTGTTGTCATACAGGGAATACTACATTGCTTTCACTTTATAATCTTTTGTAAAACTCGGGGTTATAGTGAAACCACGAACTTGAGACATGGTGTTTGACTTAATTGTTCTATCTTTCAATAGTCCAAGATTCATGATGATAAAAACCCCATGCTCTCAAGTAAATATAAGCAAGTTTATGATTCTAAATTTTTCATCCTATCTTGGTCGAGATTTGATTTGGTAACACACCACGAGAGTCTTGCTAGGGACTAGCAAGAGGTAAGCTTAAGGGGAGTTTGTTGATGCTCACTAACTCATATTTTTATGCATCAACCATTCATGGAAAAGAACTAAAATAAAATTAGATAACCTTATTAGGGTTTTCTACTAATGAATTCCATGAGTTTTGGTAAAGTTGTGATTTGCGAGGGGACTTAATGAGAAAATCAGCGAGAAATGGCGTGGCATACGACCAGCGTAGCATAGCATAATCCAACTCGAAACAAGTCCGAAAGGCTACGGATCTCTCCCGACGTGAACTAACTTCGGAACCAAGAAATACATTATCTAGAAGACTCGGAAGGCACGACGATTGGCGGGACCCGGAGGGGAGACCCCCGGGCGCGTCGGCCCAACTATTAGGCCGATCGCCCCCCAGGCCGCCGTCTCAGCTCGCTTCGGGCGTTCCTCAACCGCCTCCAAGACTTCGATCTAAACCGGTTGATTTGAGTCGGTTTGATCGAGGGCGACGAAAGAAGTGCGGGATTGATTCAAGGTTAATACCACATCGCTGTTGAAGTAGAAGAGACAGAGGAAGACCGATATATAAACAGCCCAAGACCCCTCAAGCCAAGACAAGTCCAAGTTTGATCTAAAGCTTCACGTTCAATAAGAAGTAGATCAAGGAAGAGCCAAGACAGGAACAAGAAGAGGAGACACCACGAGATAGGATAGCTAATTCATAGCTCTTTGAGCCTAGATTAGATAGAAAGTCAGGTTTAGAGAAAGAGAGTGTATGCTTTGGGTTACGGATCGATAAAGTTACACTATGGATCAATATAATTATTGTTTTCATACACCTTCGTGCTATTTAATTATTATGCATACAATTAGTTTACTTACACTTTATTCTAGTCATAGCATATTTGATATAGTCATTATTCATGGTAATTCGAAGTACTTATTCAGTAGAGCTCCTAGTATATTACATTTGTATGCTAGGTAATAGAAGTATGTAAGCATGGTGCTTAGATATAATTTATTTCTTGGATTCACCTTATATCTTAGAGATTAGTGTGGTAGATCGTGGTGGTGACTTGGCACTATTGAGTCCTTTGCAATCCTCCCCGTGTATAAGACTAGTCGATAATGATTCTTGGGATGATCTTGTTTAGTTCTTGATTTTCTTAAGTAATCTTCGGGTACACATTTTATTTATGGTTTTGATTTATATATGATCTTATGCTATGCATTTTATTTCCACTTCGTAAATTCTTTGTATGCTACATAAGAACTGTCCCGTCTGTCATAAATCAATCTAATCTAACTAGGAATTAATCTTATCCTATTGTTCACCACGTGCACCTCTTTTGTCTTATATACCTTATCATTATTATCTTTTATTGGCTCACGTTTGTTTTAAGTAAATGCTAAACCACCGAATCTCATTAGTCTTCTATCACTGTCCTTAATCAAATGAATTGTTAATCTTATCTTCCTCGTGGATTCGATATTTAAAACCCTCCCAGGGTGAAATGCTCACTTTGGATATCCCGGCGCTTGCGGATCTATTTCTACGTAAGTTAACAAATACCAACATGCTCCACCGGGAGCGAGGGGACGGCCAGCGTCGTCGAGAATCGAGGGCGGTGTCTATGTCCTCGAGGCGGGCTGCTCTACGGATTCTAGACATAGAACCACCCGACTTCCGGGAGATGCCGGCAAGGTTCAGCATTACCGGCGAAATACTCCACCGCGTGCCCCTCCCGCCAAGGCAAAGTAGCAGCCACCAGAAGCGACAAGTTGGGGACCAGTCCCCGATTGCGGCTTTAGCTAGTAGAGGTACCCCCACGGGCGGGGTGGGGCTCCACCCCAAAGATGCGCCTCGCACACCGCGTGCACAAAAATAGCAGCAACGCAAGATCTCATTGCGGCACCAAACTAAAGATGGAGATGTTATAGTCTTGGAGGAGCTTGGCGAACCATCCGAAAGCACAGAAGCCCAAATCCATGAGGAAAGAGGTACTTGGAAGGCGACGAGCTCACCATCTTCGGCATCGGGTAGTCCTCGTTGACGAGAATACGGTATTTGGAGATCGATTTCTCGGCAAGCACTCCGGCCGCCACAAGCTCCAACGCCTCGGACTCCTTCATCGTCGACCGCCGCCATTGTTCTGTGCGGAACTGGATCGGCCGGGCCTGCACCTCTTCCTTCTTCTTCACTCACGTCGCGGCCTTTGAGTTGTTCTTGGGAGCCATTTGGATTGCGCCGGGCGACTATAATGGCAAAGCGGTGAAGTGGTGAGTTCTTAGGTGGGCAGATCTAACGTGAGGGGTGATGGAAGGCGAAGAGGCGGTGTGCGCATGGTGAAGGCAAGTGGCGGCGGCTTTCCTTATATGCTATCGCTCCCTCGGGAGCGCGCGCCTCACCTCGGCTCAGCGCCTAACATGGGCGTGGGCGTTTATTCTCAAGGCCTATAAGGTATACGGGCATACGCGGCGTGTCACGAAAACCCTAAGGCCCATGAGATGGGAGGGAAATTAAAGAAATGCCATTCGGACCTCAACTCCGAACGATGCGGACCCGAGCCTGCTATAACCTCGCTCGGGGACTCGATTCTAGATCACATTTCAAGGGGACGGTCGAAAAGGTCCATGCCATCAAGCTCGGGGATTGGCTCAGGGACCGACGCCTTGATCCAACGGCGGATACTTGGCTTAACTCGGATCACGAGCAAAGCTTAACGCCACACCGACCAATTCAGGGTGCGAATTTGGCCAGTTCTACGGGGTTGCACTCACCAAACCCATGCTTGGGGACTATGTTGAACCATTTGTTTTGCAGTATCTCTTCGACCATGGCTTGACCTCGGCGCCACCGCGCCGTCAACCCTTCGAGGACTAAGTGGGCACACTTCACCTCCACGGCGAATTGTGCTCCGACCTCCGGAGCGCGGACTTGACGACGCTGGTACGACAACGATTCTTCTTCGACTACGGCTTGATCCTAGCACCGCGTGGCTATACCCCTACCGTCCGTGCTCGGGGACTAGTGGGCACACTTCACCTATGGTGAATTGCCCTAACTTCTACGACCTGTACTCAGGGCCACGACCTCCCAGGAGCTCGGAAGGCGGGAGGTCTCGGGCGCGACCTCAGAGCTTCGGCCCGAGGCAGGACCTCTACACGCGACCTCCTGGAGTCGGTAGTGACAGGTGTGGACCAAGTCATCAATCCCGTGATCAGCGCGGCTTGGAGGATATCACGGAGATATGATTCGATAGGATAGACTCCGATCCCGAAAATCTTGTAACGGTCGTATCTCACCCTGTAGCTTTCCGATCTGTAACCCTACCCCGGCTATATAAAGGCGGGTAGGGACCCCCATCATTTGAGACATTACTCTCATTGTAACCAACGGATATCGGAAGCGCGGGGCGTAGGGTTTACGTCACGCGACGGCCCGAACTGGATACATCGGGTGTCTTTGCGTCTCGAACTACCATCTAGATCTCGATCTCACGCACACTTTGCTGAACGATCTACCTCGCGCCCCTAGAGGACTGTTGGAGATTTCCCTTCGACGAAAGCCCTCCATGTACAGATATCGTTCTTATACATCTTAGTCCACCAAAATGGTTCACACAAGAGGTGCTAGAAGAGCCATACTAAAAATTGAGCAGCGTTGAAGGTTAGAAGCTGCTTTGAGGTTCACGAAAGCCATCGGTTCTATGTGCTCGAGTGTGGACTCGGATTTCTGATTCACAAGAGACATGGCATCCTCTAGAGAAGATCATATCAATCTATGAAATGTGCTCCGAGTCAGTCATCTTTGTGTCTCTTGTGGATCCACAACTTTGCTCTGTTAGGGCAAAAGATAAGCTTTGGAGCTCATCTTTGCTCTCTCTTTTGTTAGGGCAAAGATAAGCTTTGGTATGCTTTGCGTCTCCTCAGGAGTCTTGTTGTGGTACATGTAAATCGAGTCATGCCCTCCCCCATTAGATCGAGCACCGATGGGACCTCAGCGAGCCTTGACCTCAACGGGCTCCGTTGGGCATTCAAGATCACAAAGAGCGGTGCATTGGCAAATAATGCCATAACCTTCAGCGTTTTTAATTTAAATGTGTTTGTACACTTTGAGGATAACATTGATCTATTAGGAAAGGTCTTTGTTATTATATATGTAACTTTTTAAGGTCATTATTATCATATATGTAATCGAATCTATATGTATTTCTATTTGCTCCTCTATATAATAAAAGTATATCGTACTTTTCAAATGAATGTTTGCATTTATATATGATCCGCACGTAGTTCTTATTTTTTTTGGACTTAATCGCTGCAAGAATGCATGCAAAAGCTACAAACTAGCATGCATGAGCATGCATGCACAAGTCCTGTGTTTAAGGATGCATGCACGCTAAACCGACAAAGGACAGTCACATCACTGCTTAGGGTATCAATAGAGCACCGACATCTGGCGACTTCACTATCGGTTTCAAATAAGAAACCAATAGTGATGTCACTTCCTTATAATATAAATCAACACATGGTCACAAGGTGTAACTAGGAGGCAAATCACGGTGTAGGTTGCTTTGCAAAATCACGACCAACTTTTTTTGAGGCGTGCACATGGCATGTGTGAAGGAAGCACTAAGTTTAAGATTTTTTTTTTTTGGATTAGGTTTGGTAGTTTTTCGGTTAAATTGAATTTCTACCCGACGCCCACCGAGTAATTATAGGTTGAACTGAGGTTACCCACAAAGCGAGCTAGAATGGTGCCAAAATTTTCCACATGGTCTCATGTGCCTTAACAGGCGAATCTTTGTGTAGGTTGGTGCAAAATTCTTATGTTTTCAAGGTGTAACTAACCTTCTTCTATCGCGTTTAGCACCTAGAAAAATATAATAATAAAAATATTGATCGAGAAAAGACCAAAGATCTTGTGTGGGGGCATAATTTAGGCGTACATATATCTTTGTCGATGCAGATGCTATGATACCATGTAATGAGCAGGAAAGACAGGAGATTATTGCTTGACCAAGGATCAAAAAAAGTAGATCGAAATGTGATTATAACCCCCATTAAATTACCAAGAATTAGGGAAGAAAATATAGATGATGATGATGATGAGTTGTCAATTGATGCTTACAAGAAATGGCTGCGCACATCATACATAAGGAAAACAAATACATGGGTAAGTGTTATTTTTCGACTCCTATATATTCAAAAATAGTTGTATTATATTATATTGGAGAAGCCTTGTACTAATTAATAATAGCTTGGTTGTAGCAGATTTGAAAGATATTGAGGGGGAGGACACACAAAAGACTTACAAAGAATGGTTAAGGGTGCAAGGACAACTTGATGATATTAGTAATATAACATCTTTCATAAATTTCAACCTAATTATTGTTACGGTCCTTCACAAACATATTATATCTTACACATGTGACCAATATTATCTCGTAGATGCATATTTAAACAATAGTACTGAGGCGTAGTAGTACTTTCAAGTCAAGATAGCAACCCCACACCACCACCTATGAACCTACCATCTCTTGCTCGGCGTGTCATTCCTCAAGGAGATAGTAAGTAATGAATATTTTTCAGTTTATTATGAGGTTCATTAATTTTTAAGTATGTGAACAGTTTTTTTTTTTTGAAGTCTCTGCATTGTATATATTGTGATGTACAAGCCTCCAAAAAGAGGAAGCCACGAGGTCACCCTGAAAGGATGGATGACAACAAACAAAGAGAACAAGGGAGGGATGTCGGAAGCTTAAAGTTGAGTTCTCTAGGCTTGAGGACCTGCGGGTCCAAACAAATGCATATTTATTGATGAAATAGTACTGTTCACCGGGAAAAAAGAGCACCTCTCATCGGAGTAAGAACATGGAGAGATATCCATGTAGATGTCAAACTTGCAATAGCATCTGATGTGATGGTAAGCTACTCATATGTTTTTGGTTGCATGCATTGCTTTACCAAATTATTATTTAAGAAGTGATTTATTTAGACTTTAATTTGAGCGGGCTAAGTGGGACATTGAGGATAACGAAGAAAACGAAAACAAGATATGGATGGTGGCTAATGACCATTACAAAGGATGACGATCAACATTTAGTGCTACCTACAGTGGTGTACGCCACCTATGAAGAGAGAATGAAAAATAAGCCGAGAAGAATTAGACATTGTTGAGTGGCACTATACGGTGTCGTATTTTGACTCTGAAGAATTCGTGTTTTTTTTGCCATTTTTAAAAATCGGCCAATTGCACTTCCGACATCAAGGTTATGTTTTGTGCATTGCTGATTTTTTAAAAATCAAATCATTGCTGGTTGTGTGTAGAGGATTAGCAATAAGAATTCTTAGAATCGGCAAAGCAGAGAAAGATACACCATATTTACGGGATCAAAGGGTTTCTATCAACCGAGCTTTGAGAAGGTAAAAACATCGGAAGCACATGTGCATGATTTCCTAAATGATGAATTATGGCTAATTTGTTACATTCTTGTCTAATTAGAGGGACCCACTAATAGGTGATGAGCCAAATGATATGGAGCTTTTTTTTTATTATGACCCACCATAAGAATGGACAATGGACAAGCGAAGAATCTAGTTTAGTCTTTGTGAGTATATTACAATTTTACAACCCTTATTAAGTGATCCAAACTGCTCGTGCATAGTTTCAATTTAAATTAACTAAATGTCCTCTCTTTGTTAGGAAAATGCAAAAAGCAAAGTTGTTGAGAGGGAATCAAGGTCTGATGCACCTATCATGTCAGACCTGGAGTGCAACCAGATTTTCCAAACAGCCTACAAGGAGACCATAAGAAGCAAATCATACAAGATGCATGCTAATGGTTACCTTACAAGGTACCCAACTAGAAAGGAGCTACTGTGCGGAATACTAGTACAAACTCCAACAGGATGCGGCACTCATGGGCGCGTTTACAAAGCTGCAAGAAAGTCTTGAAGCTCAAGATCTTTGAAAGGGAAGCCGAAAAAGGAAGAACATAGGCGTTAGATTGAACAAATTAACAAGGAAAGGGAGGCCGATAGAGAACAACTTAAGCAAGCTATGGCAATGATTCAAGCAACATAACTACCTCTAGTACAACCAATGATTCATACAAGCACAAGAACAACCTTCATTATAGCAGGTAAAATTAACAACATCTTTTTCGTAGTTTATTGAACTGAAAATCATGATCTTGAACCCAATTCGAAATGCAAGGCTACCACGGTTGGGGAGCAAATTGAAGATGTTCCTCCTAGAACAAACAAGGAGGTAGATAATGTAGCAACTTCTAAGCGAGAAGACATGGCCAATACTCAGCAGGTAGTTTGATGAAAATTGAAGAATGTTTAATTCTAACGTGCATGAGATATTTTTGTCCGCGGTGTGTAATTTTCACCACCAACCATTGATTCGCAGGACATCGAAAAAAGCATCCCGGCACAAGCAATGCCCCCCAAAACAAAGAAGTGAATTCGACATCCCAAAACAAAGGAGTGAATTGACATCCTAAAACAAAGGAGGAAATTGAGTGCTTCTTTTACTACAATAAAAGCAAAGTGGAAGAAAATGCCGCCACTAAGAGAAGATCAGCATTACCCACCAAGAAGAATGCATAGGTACTATGGCTGATTCGCCCAAGTCCCGACAATTTTTGGTTAAATATAGTTTCAGCTCTAGTTGTTTAACGTATTATGGCTGATTCTGCCCAAGTCTGACAGATTGTCTTGTTTATATTGTCTAGCTTGTTAATAGTAAAATTAGACCAAGATGATAGTAAGAAAATTGTAGATAACGTCCTTATGTTGTTGACTGTCCTAAATTTTGGTGACCAAAGGGCGATGGTTTAGGAGATATAGATTTTACAAATTTCTTTGTCGATTTTTTGTATGTCCTCGAACATATCACGAAATAATGTAGTGTCTAGGACTAATTTATTTTTGGCCTGATTAATCAACTTTGGAATTTTAGTTTAACTAATGCATGTCAATGATTTTCTCGGGATGAAGCTTGAGTTTGAGAAGGAGCATGCTTAATGGTCGTCGTCGTGGTGAAGATACATATCAAGGCAACCTCGGGCCGATGCTATAGACATTGGCCATATAATTGAATAATTTAAAAACAATATTGTGTTGGATACATGTGTTATAATAATGGTTTTGTACATGTTCTTGTTTAGTTTGACATGTTTTGGATACATTATGGTTTGGATATAGTATTATGCGAACAAATTATTATATATGTCGATGCTTCATTCATAATTTATTTGTCGATTCTTGCGATTATTGTTTTAAGCTACCAAACAAAGTGTTGCAACATGAATTATTATTATATTCATTTAGCATTGCAATATATAATAAAAAAGTAAACCAAATAGCGTTGCAATATATGGTCGTGGCAACAGAGATCTTTGAGCTATAGCAACTACACGTTTTAGATGGCATGCAGACGAACTATCTCTTGCAACTACAATAGGTACAACGGTGGCAATAGAGGACTCACTTTTTGCAACCATTTATTTACGTAACGTGGCAATAGAGGGTGTATCTCAGAAAGCAACCAACCTAAGTACCATGGCAATAGCCTATTCCATCAGTAGCAACCGACCTAGGTAGCGTGGCAATAGAGGCTATCTATAGCAACCAAGCGTAAATAACGTGGCATAGACTGATTTCCATCGTAGCAATGAACCTAGGTAGCGTGGCAATAGAGAAGCTATCTATAGCAACCAACCTAAGTAGCGTGGCAATAGCCTGTTCCATCTATAGCAACCAACCTAGGTAATGTGGCAATAGAGGAGCTATCTATAGCAACCAATCTAGGTAACATGACAATAGAGGAGCTATCTGTAGCAACCAACCTAAATAAGCGTGGCAATAGCCTATTCGACCTATAGCAACCATGTAGGGTACTTGTGGCAATAGCACATTCTTTCTTGCAATGCTTTTTCACCGTGGCAATATCGACTATTGCAACACTAATCTTGTGTTGCTATTACACTTTTTGCTACGACCATCATGTAGCAATAGACATCGCTAGCAACACTTAGTTAGTAGCAATTGATACTATTGCCACACCCATAGTGGTTGCTATTGATCCTATCCCAACACCCAATATGTGTTGCGAAAGCATCAAAAGTGTTGCAATAGAGGGATTGTGTATCACAACAAAAACGCAAACTGTGGCAACATGCTATTGCTACCGTCACAAGTGCAACGACTTTCAACCAAATCAAAAAGGTAGCAATAATACTATTGCTACCATTTTTGGGTCTTTTGCAACTCTTTTTAGGCGTTGAATTTGACATGATTCTTAGTAGTGATGGTTGTAAAAAAATTCAAGCCATTTTGACATTGTGGGGATTACACATGCTTCACAAAGGTACATGACCCCTTTCATCGAACCATGACTACACACCTAGATTCATAAGCTTCGTGTGGGTCATCTTCCTTCCGGTGTTGTATCGGCCTTAAACTTTTTCTCGGGCATGCACATGCAACGTGTGAAGGAACCACGAAGTTTGAGATTTTTTAGATTAGGTTTGGTAATTTTTTTAGTTAAATTGAATTTCTGCGTGGCAAAGATCGAGTAATTATAGCTTGAACTGGGGTTACCCACAAAGCAGAGCTGGAATGGTGCCAAAATTTTCCACATGGTCTCATGTGCCCTATGAGGCGGATCAATGTGTAGGTCGATGCAAAAATCTTTTTTTGTTTTCATGATGTAACTAAGCTTCTTTTACACATTTTAGCACCTAGGAAAATATAATAATAAAAATATTGATCGAGAAAAACCTAAGATCTTGTGTGGGGGCATAATTTGGGCGTACATGGTTGTAAAAAATTCAAGCTATTTCGACATTGTGGGATTACACATGCTTCACAAAGATACATGACCCCTTTCATCGAACCATGACTACACACCTAGATTCGTAAGCTTCGTGTGGGTCATCTTCCTTCCGGTGTTGTATTGGCCTCAAACTTTTTCTCAGGCATGCACATGCAACGTGTGAAGGAACCACGAAGTTTGAGATTTTTTGGATTAGGTTTGGTAATTTTTTTCAGTTAAATTGAATTTCTGCGTGAAGCCACCGAGTAATTATAGGTTGAACTAGGGTTACCCACAAACATAGCCGGAATAGTGCCAAAATTTTTCACATGGTGTCATGTGCCCTACGAGGCAGATCAATGTGTAGGTCGATGCAAAAATCTTTTTGTTTTCATGATGTAACTAAGCTTCTTTTACAATCGTTTAGCACCTAGAAAAAATATAATAATAAAAATATTGATAAAAAAACCTAAGATCTTGTGTGGGGATATCATTTGGGTGTACATGGTTGTAGAAAAAGTTTCAAGCCATTTTGACATTGTGGGATTACACATGCTAGTTCAATGGTACAATAATCAAAGTGTACCAACACATTACAAAATAACCACCTCAAAAACACCCTTCTAGCACCTATGCCCGAGGTGGTTTACGTGCTACCCGTTATGCTTTCTCGAAGTAGGGCGGATGGGAGACCTTAGTGAAGAACCAATGTCTCTCTCCGTGTCGGTAGAGGCCCCTGACGGGGAGGCGGCGGATGGGAGAGACATCCCGCCTTTCATCTCCCAAATGAGGAAGCACAAGAATGCATGCCGCTTCGGCTCTCGCTTTCCATCTTCCAGGAAGTCCATGCAACAATGGGGTTGCACGAGCATCACACCCGGCTTCTATAAGCAACATTGTAGCTTTATCTTCAAAAACACCCTTCTAGTACCTGTTGTATACACTGCCTACCATAATAAAAATAAAATGTGTATGTGGAGGGCTTTCTCCCAAATAGAGGCCATAATATGTGTATAGGAAAACAGGCAAATAACAAAAGAGATCAGTCGGCGCATGGTTGGCCATACATGCAGCTCCATCGATTGCTCTCAGTGCGGGTCTATTTTTATAGGCGGTGGTAGGTGGATTGAGTGGCCATCGTGAGCGGTGATAGGTGGCAATAGTGTCTTATAACCATGAGCGGTGGTAGGTGGCAACAGTGTCTTATCACTGTCGGCTCAGCTGATGTTTTGACCTGGCAGTGAACCTTACTGTAACACTGCCGGTGCTACTGCACAACCGGTAGTGATTAACTATAGATATGGGCGCTGGGTGAAATTTTTCAGGCCATTTCAACCCCGCGCCATTCGTTCCAGCCTCGACGATATATATTGGCGGGGGTGAAATTTTCCCAAGTCATTTCAACCCGCGCCATTCATTCCCCACCAGCGTCGCCGACGGAGCAGCACCACCACCCACGCCGCAGTCGTCCATCGCACCCCATGCCACCCCCACCATTCTCTTTATCTCCAACATCCCCAACACCGCACCGGCGTCCTGCGCCCCTACTCGGTGAGAACTAATTAGCCCTTTAGTTGTTCAAGATTTTGCCTATGAGAATGAGAACTAAATCGCCGATTTTTTTCCTCGCCTCGCCTCGCCGCTTGGTCTTCCTCCATCTCGACAGAGGACCGCCACCACACCGCACCGCCGTCACGAAGCCTCATGCTGTCCTCCTCTTCAAAGCCCAACGCCCGTACTGCCGCGACCTCGTCCTCCTCGATTCCGTCGGAACAGCGGCCGTCCGCGCCCTCTAGTTCCTTATTCGGCCTTTGCATCTCGCACCGCCGAGACAAGACAGAGCGCTTGAACCGCACGGAAGTTTCGGTGAGTGCGTCGGTCACTTTGCCTTTGAGGTGTTCGTTCAAATGCCCGTGTTGATAACTCCAACATGTTATTTCCCTTTTCTATTTAGATTTTGCTTTCAAACAGTTCGGGATCCTTATATAGTAGCAAATATTTTTGGTCTATGGTGAACAAATTAGATTAAAACATTATGGTCATTTACAACATGATTGAAGACATACTAGTGCTCGAAGTGTGATTGAAATGAGATAGATGTTGAAATTAATGAGTTTGTGGTGTTCAAATTCTGTTTGGATATTTAAATATATAAGTCTTGAACTTTTCTTCTTGCACAACATTTCGAATGACATAGCATTAACATCCTAATTTGGTTACATGTATAGAAAACCATGGCGTGGTATGTAGTGCGTGTTGGTCACGTGCGGGGATCTATCGAACCTGGAAAGATTGTTCTGCTCAAGTCAATGGCTACACTGGTAATTGTTACAAAAAATACAACACCAAAGCTGAAGCTTTCGGAACTACTATGGTGAAAACTTTGGCCATCAACCGCCCCCGAGATTGATGAGAAGCCACCCCCCATAGATATGAAGATTAGGAGAATTGCTCTTTGGCCTATGAAAGATGTCATGCTTTCACTTATGGCTATTGCCATTATTTTTCTTATTTGGAAGTTGATGTCCTAGGCTTAGTTTCAGAGAACATTAGGCGGAGTTTGTTGTATGTAACCATTGAACCCTATAATGTTTGTTGATATTAATGTATGCGTTTAGGGATTTAAAAAAGAACTGAAGTCCACGAATAAATTTAAAATTAAAAAAAATAAAACAAAAACGTCGGTTAGCATGGGCCCCGACGGTGAATGACAAACAAACCGGTAGTGTTACTACACCAAACACTATCGGTTTCAATTACAAACCATCATCGATGACAAAAACAAAGACTATCGGGCCGCATTAACCAACCGACGGTGTTAAGTTAATCGTATTATTTGTCGGGTTAAAAATCAACCGACGGTGTTAATAGCAACATCACCGTCGGGTCTACAATAAACCCGATAGTGTTGTCTTTCCGCTACACTATCGGCACAATCTAACCCGATAGTATTATTTCCCTCAATTTTTGTGGGTTCTTTGTAGCCCCACGGTGTTCTGAATATCAACGCCGCCGTTTGACTTAGGAACCGGCATTGCTTGGATCGAAATCTTTGCCGGGGTCGAAGAAGCACCGGTAGTGTTCGATCCAAAGTCTTATTTGTTGGTTGGATAGTGAACCGGCAGTCTCTCTTCTAATTACCGCCATTGTTTTGACCCGCAGTGATTTGAACCCCACATCATTGCCACTTTGGTTCTCGCACGGTTCATTTTCCGTCGGTGAAGAAGGGTTTAGACCCGCAGCGATGTACTGATCTGGGATAATGGAAGTTGTAATTACTTATCACCGCGGGATTAAGCCAAGAGATGGGATAGATGGTTAAGATAACTAATGATTTGGTTAGAGAGCGACAAATCGGTCCAAATTTTTATAAGAAAACAAAGACTCGAACCCTACAACTTTAACAACACGTCTCCTTTGGATATCAACCATGTCATAATCGATTGACCTTGCCGACAAGGCTAATCTTTCCAAATAAATGAAGAACACAAGTAACAACGAGATAAAACACAATTCAAGTAAATTGGAATTGCGGATATATATTTAAGCTCTCGAAAGTGCGGTTTCACAAACCGATGACGCGATTGTTAATGACAGATTGACCTAAAGCAAAACTTAAACCTTGACATGGGTGGCGGCAAGTGATTATAAGGTCTAGGTCCATGTACTTCCTATTCGTGCCCCCTTATGGGGCCCCACAAGCTATAGGGCCCAACGGCCCAAATTAAAGATGATGATGGTCTTGATCGCGACACATTCTAGATTGTTTCAATGATTCTCGTTGATTTCCATCGAACTTTGATGTCAGACCAGTCCCACAGGTTAGCTTATGAAATTATATGTTAACATCCATAGGTAGAGTGTCAAAAACAGAGTCTCGTATGTGACCTGAACATCCGTTTTAGTGTGGGCTGCTCATGCAGTCTCAGATGGACTAGAACTTGATATAGATTGAGCCTCCAACTTGGCTTGAACGCCTTTTGCTAACCACGACCCCAAAGGTGAATATTAGACCCATGACAACAACACAGCTCTCGGAAGAAACAATGTCCACTTGTCATGATGGTTTGGAGGCGATGTCGATGTGATCTTGAGGTCAAACCAGGTATGTTTGAATGCTTATTATCGAATAGGCTTTCCGTCATGTACTCATTTGCCTCAATTACACTCCTATGAAAGAGTTATGGCCTTCGAATGAAGTAGTTCCGTGCTGCTTTGGAAAACTGAATGTTCAACTTTGATGGACTTGCACTTTGAGATCGATCTTGTGTTCATTGCATATCCATGCTCTTTTTTCGTCGTCAAATAATACAACAAAAACTGGGAAATTAGTAATTATACCAAATAATACAACAAAAGGAGGTTGCTGATTTTCTTTCAGGCATATATTCGGGTTTTCATGGGCCGCCCCATGCTTCGGGAATATATCTGGAAGTGTACAAGGGAGAAGGATTTAATTACTTTGGTCAAGTGGTTGATGTGTCTCACTGAAGAACCATCCGAGTCGGTTGCAAGAAAGTTGAACTTATCTCCCTCAAATGGCTACAAATTGCACTAAAATGAACATCCACCGTACGGTCACTACCTCAGTCCTTACATGTCAGTGTCATTGCACAGGAAGGTGGCGTGATGCCATGGCCAAGCTAGATCAGATAAGATGCAACGTACTTGACCATGGCATCACGACGAGCTCGGGTCAGCCAAAGCACTCCGGTTTGTCTTAGGGAGCGGCTACAATGTTTTGAAATAATCTTCATCATTCACGGTTTCCCGGAGGACCAAAGCGAGACTTTCTAAGTGTCACATTGATGTGGGTGTTGCTGATCGGTGCAATAGGAACATCAAGGACCAGTTGACGCATCGAGGGTCGTCGGGAGCCACCGTGTGACAGGAGCACCAGAGGAAACTATAGAAGAAATACGGCTCTTCTACAATACGCGATTTTTCTTTAAAGATCGCTTTCTCATCGCTCTAAATTCTTTTTTTTGAAGTGAAAGGGTAATATAGTCATTATCACATCAAACCCCACTCCCTCGTCCCCCGTACCCCCAGCCCCAGGAACGACGCACCCCCTCCCAAAAACGCCGCGACCCCCACCCGAGATCCCGACGCAGGTCCCCTTCGCCGCCATCGCCGGGTCGCCCCCCTACGTTGCGCCGGCGCCGTCCCACCCTTGCCGTCGCCGTGGCCCTCAGGACCTCGCCGCTCCTCCTCCTCCCAGCCCTCGCCCGTGCTCCGCCATCACCTCGCCCTCGCCCTTGCAGTCGGCCGCCGGTGCCCCGCCGTCGCCGCCGTCGCTGGCCTGCCCTCTCCGGCGCTCGCCCCTCCTTCCCGGCGCTCCAGGCTGACGCGAGGGTCTACAGAGTCGGGAGGACAACGCCGTCGCCAAGGTCGACCACTGATCACACCGGTGCCCCGGCCCGTCCCGTCGTCACAGGCGTCGTCGGGTCGCCCTCGTCCCCGTGAACTCTCTGATCCGACTCCGATCGATCTCCCATCGAAGAAGGCCAAGGTTCCTATCCTCTACACTTGTTTTGAATTCGATTAGTCCGGTTGGAATGATGCATATCAGTGAGACACGTCTTTTTCCTGAGTTGAATAGTTACTTTCAACACTGCCATAGCGATGTAGGATTACATTGCTTAGTTGATTCAGTTTCGTATTGGTATATAATCCTATTGAACCTATACAGTTTTGTATTGTTATTCAGAGCTAGAGATCTGACTAAACTGCCTGTATAGTTGATTCAGTTTCATATTGTTATTCAGACCTATATAGTTGATTCAGTTTCATATTGTTATTGGCTCTGTTTCCTTGTCACAACTGTCGCCCGAATTCCATTGACCCCCACTGCATAACCAGTTAAGTTAGTGAACATTTAGTAGTAACTCATAGAGCACATCATGCTGAACTTGTAGAGATGTAGTTGCAGAGGTTTAGAAATAGCTTTGCATACCTGAAATAAGATGCTGAGTAGCCTCTGAAAAACACAGTGGTTTTCTTGGGCTTCACATTGGAATCAACCCACCTGGCCCAGGTGTTGAGAGATCTCCGAAAAGCATCATGGACATCCAGCTCACTGTACACGCGGTTGCCCTCTTGATAATAATCTTTCCTGTGATAAATAAAATATTCAGAACAGTAAAGGGCAAATGAAACGCAGGATGTATATGAACTGCAGATCTTCAGTGAATTGGTCAGTGCATTGTTTTGCTCACCCTAGAGAACAAGGAAAGGGGACCGAAAGAACTTCACACTGCCTATTTTAGACTGTGAATAGATGAATGGTAGGACCTAAACTTAATTAAGTGGAAGTAGGAAGCACTTTCCTCTTCTAGGTGCCAACTTATTTGTTCCTTTATTTAGCAGACATGTACAACTTTAGAGTCCATATATAGATAATAAGTAGCAAAAAAATCATAGATTTGACTGTAAATCTGAGATCTCATATTTTCAAATTTTGCTTAGCTAATGTGAAATGCTTAAACCACTTTATTTCAGCCTGCAAGTGAAATAATGGCTGCTGTCCATAGATAATGATGGGGGGTATTATGGTTTTCTTACTGATACACTATTGTTCCTTATTGTATGCATTTGTTTGTTTCCACATCCTCTGGTGCTGGTTCTAGCATAGTGTTAGCTCAGCAACAGCAAGTGGTAAATGAGATGTAAGTTTGTTGATGTTCATGTCTGGAAAAGGGAAACTAGTTGATGAATTGCAACTCAATTAGAGGGGTACCATTGGTGTTATGTTAAAAGTTTCTCTATGCTTTTATACTATAGCATCAGCACATTAGGATTCAGGAACCGTGCAGAACATCAGATGATTACCTAATCTTACTGAATATAGTGTTTGTTAAACATGCTATGGTTGCTTGATTACTGAACTCAGTCCATGTCTAACTACATGCAGGTATGGGTTGGGGAATATCAAGGTGCATTGGATAATTTGGACTGAATGCTGCTGTCCTCCTTTCGATTCACCTTCCTTTACTCATTGTCAAGGCATCCGATGGACTGAATGCTGCTGTCCTCCTTATTGGTCTCTGCAGACCTATTATCCCATTGCCACTTGCTGTGTATGGTTCCCATTGTCCACCAGCAGTATATTTACGTATCTGTTTTGGTTTGTTGCGTTTTGTTTGGACACAACTGCAGTAAGGCCATTGATTGGTCAGCCTGATATTTATCTAGATTTGTGTACTGGGCAAATATTTTCTTTTGGTGCACTCTAGTGTCTCGATTTTGTTGAAATCTTTATCCAGCCTCGTATTTTTGTATCATATATTCTTCCGCTGAGATACATATTGTCGGCGTTGTACAGTGTGTATTATGCATTATATCTTCAGAGAAGATCTGTAATTTTGCTTGCTGAAAGCTGCCTGTTGGATGGCTTGTTCCTGCCTGACCGTCTGCATTGTTCAAATTCATGTGGCAGGAACTGAACATTAATGCTTATATTATATTCATTGTAAAGTGATACAACACAACGAGAAATCAAGCAACCAATTATTTATCATTCACATTGAAATCTTAGTCTTTATACCAGCGCCATTTCATCCTTATGCATTAGGTACGTTCATTATAAGCAGAAGTATTCTACCGAGATGGCCAAGAACTGCTGGTCTTCGGCCCAAAGGAGGGAATGGGCTTTTGACGAACTATTTCTAGGATATTTGAAAATATTATCCATCTCAGCTAACCAAAACACTTCCATAGTTCAATGGTTACACTAACTAAGTTTGGCTCGTAGCTCCTTGGTTCGAACCTTGCGGTGTCTATTTTTTGGTTTCTAATCATTTTTTTTCCTACTATTTGCTATTTCTATTTTTTTTTTTTTTTTTGCCTTGTTAGTGTGTGAGCATGGCAGTAATGTTCTAGTGACATTGTGGAGGTGGAACTATAAATCCCACATATTCAACTACATCTCTCACTAAGACACATTAAGTATATGTGTGAGACAAGTATGATTCACTAGGATGCATACTACCACTATCTTCAAATCGTCCGGAACTTTACTAGGGTGTTTATGGATCCAAACTAAGATGTTATGTGCAGTGGGGCAATTTTCGGAGCAAGTTTACCATATATTGTAATTATTTACTGATTTAATAAAGAATAAATGTTAAAATACCATATACTTGGTAGAAAAATCTAAAAACTTGCATGGACACTCCATTTGGGTGGATAGTCATGAGAAAAAAGATGCAATAGATTCTCGAGAAAGTGGTGGGTGCATATCCTCACAAAGACATACAAGTCTCACTACGACCAATGTGACTATGCGAGAGATGTCGCCGCATGTGAGATATGTGTATCACGACTACCTTCAAATCTTCTGAAACTTTACTAGGGTATTTATGGATCCAAACTAAGATGTTGTGTGCATTTGTGTAATTTTTGGTTCAAGTTTACCTATTTCTGTATTTATTTCTACATTTAATATAGAATAAATGTTAAAATACCATATACTTGGTAGAAAAATCCAAAAACTTGTAAGGACACTCCATTTTTGGTGGATAGTCATCGAGAAAAAAGTTACAATAGATTCTCGAGAAAGTGGTGGGTGCACATCGTCACAAAGACATACAAGTCTCACTACGACCAATATGACTATGTGACGGATGTCATCACATGTGAGATATGTGTATCACCACAATCTTCAAATCATCTCAAACTTTACTAGTATGTCTATGGAGCCAAATTGAGTGTCTACGCATAAAAAATTGCAAAAATAAAATAAAATACATATAGAAAAAAACAAAAACCCCGATTCGAGCCGTAGTCGTGTCGCTTTTGCCCTCCAACTTCAAATTAAGCACATTAGTTTAACTTTTAGTACAAGCGTAATGCACCACCGTTTAAGCGGTGATTCTTGTATGTGTGTCTTCGTGCACCTCGGCCAATTGTTTTTGGCTAAAGTGTGCGACGTGTAAAACTCTATTTTCCCTTAATGAAGCACGTGCCAATGGGTACGCTTTTCGAAAAAAAAACAAAAACAAAAACAAAAAATTCAATCAATCCAAACACCGTCCAAAAAAAAAAAACATGTAGGGACGGTAGGTTTTCGAACCTGGGTACTAATGCTTACAATCAAATGGTCTAACCATTGGGCTGTTGGAGTACATCTGTTAAGGATGGAAGATAATTTATTGAACATAAAGATAACGACGGCCCAACTACTAACAATTCGCCCTCTGTAACATCCGGCCCCGGCTAAGACGGCCCAGTCCCACTCTACCGAGGAGTGGTCCCACCTGCGTAGCAACCCGCTTAACTTTCGTCCCTCGCCGTTTCAAAACGGTTAACCGAAGGTTACTACGGCGTCCCCGGCCCCGGTATTTAAGTTAGTCCCGGAGCTCCCAGGATTCACGGTATGGTACTAAACATCTGGTTGCTACAGTGCTTCGCGACGCTACAGTACCCGGTGAACAGCCCCGCGCTACAGTAACTCGAAACTGGCCTGGCCCGTTTCGGTAAACAGTAACGGACTGCTACAGTGGCCGAGAACTACAGTACCCGGAGTCTGGATGTACAGTACCCCGCTACAGTGTTTCGGCCCACTGCCCCAGCTACAGTGTTTCGGCCCACTGCCCACTTAGCCATTTTGGGATGTTACAGCCTCGCAGGCCAATCGTCGAGCCTGCCCGACGAGGCCAGCACGCGGTTCATTTTAAGCTGAATTGTTCGACACGCCACGGCGGCATTGTGGTAATGTAACATGCGACTGGAACCTGCTACCACAAACCAAACAGGCATACCCATGTGCTACACTTCGAAGGTTTATCAAATAGTCATTTCATATATTATATTATATAAATTGTGCCGATAAGTTTTTTTTCTTCCGCTAAATACAGCTTACACAATATCTAATGTGTACAAGACTGATACACATCAATGCAACACAGAGTAGCCAGTTTATGCGGTATGGAAACCCAGCCTGTTTAATTGCATATGCTGTGTCGAAGCACAGACCAACTAAACGACCATTCAAAGCACAAGGACACAGGTACCCAACCATATCGAAGCATTTAACATGGCAACATAGTTACATAATAGCTTACAAGAAGCACCATAATAGTTTGATAACCGTCTAGCATTACAAGAAACATCCCACCATCTAATGTGGGAGCAAAGATGCTGAAAGGGGCTTAGATGAACTACAAACCCTTCCCAACAGAGGCAAGAGGCAACATACAGGTAACCTTGCAGCCAACAGCATGACTGTCTTTAACGAAGTTTGCTTGCATTTCAGACTGTTGCCATGTATCAAAAGTTGATACACTGAACTACACAGGGCCTATCCATGAGTTGATACTTGCTGCAATGAGTATATGTAGAAACTGGAATTCGATATGGATAGATCAAGGCTTCAATGAGTAGCTTAATAGCAACAGCTATGCAGCTATACCAATACTACAGAAAATTTCCTTGACGTCAACTCATATTTCATGGATGCTTTTTTAAGCCATCTGGATACAATAAGAGTAGATCATAACCACCAGCATCAGGCATTGATATACTGCCTGAACAAAAGGTGTTAGTCCTTCTGAACCACTTTATGCTTGATTGCATAATCATGTTGACTATGATATTCAGAACCTGAAGGACTTCAGCAAGGACAAGATGCTTCAAGCATGTTTTCTTCAACACAGTAGCAGCTTGATACCTGGAAGCAAAGAAACATTGCAATAATAAAGCCACGCTCTTAGGGGAAATATGATATAACACACATTTCAAGGTAACGGAGCCACACATTTCAAGGTAACGGAGCCTTACCTAGATTGAGAACTCTTTATCTCAGAGTAGCCTGGAGATGAAGACATAAAAGCGTGAACAGCATCTAGAGTTTCTTTGGGGTACTTTGCATTATCATCCAGCAAATGGTGAAGCAACCAAATTCGGTACAATCATCTAGCAAATCAATCATTCTGTGCAATTCAGTACAATCATCTAGCAAATGGTGAAGCAACCAAACTCGACACAGTTTTCGCAGTATTGCATACATCCAAAACATTCAGGGTCATTAGCTATGAACTGACTGAGGAACACCACTTAGGAGTCCAATCAAATACCAGAGGCGCTGTAGAAATCACAGGCCACATAGTGTGAGTACAGGACAATCGTCTACACATTGCATTGTTGTTCAGCAGCTTAGCACTTGCATTGTAAGCAACTAAATTTCAGTCGTCATCGTGGCCTTGAAGCGGCATATCTACGATTGCTGATTGGCGGTGGAGGAGCACCGCGTCCTCGTGGATGTGGGGAGGGGGATTCGGCACTCACCGGTCAAGCACGGGCGCGGGCGGAGGGAGCCTCGTCGGGAGCTGGCGTCGGCGAGCCCCAAGGCGGTGTGGAGACGGTCGGGCGGGTGAATCGCACCACGGCGACCCCGCGGGACGGCGTCGTCGTCGATGTGCCGGTTCTTGTCGGAGAGCGACCGTCGTTGCCTCTGCCGCGCGTGCTCGAGGAGTACCCTTGGAGGCGGCCGGCGGATCCGCCCGTCGTGCCTCGGCTCGCCGTCCGCCGGGCCTCCACTCACCGCTTCGCCCGCAAGAGCTTCATGCCCAGCGCCCTTGGCGGCGGCGGGACACCCGGCGGCGCTGCTCCTCTCTGCATCTGCCCGCCCCTCTCGCGGGACGCCTCGGAGCCCCACGCCGCGGATCAGTCAGCGGGCGGCGATTCCCCTACCACCGGAGATGACGAACCCTAGGAACCGTAGATGGGTCATTAAAAAAAGAAAACAAATGTACAATAGTAGTTGTATTATTCATTCTAACTATAGTAGTCAAAACAATATTTTATATTTATGGAGTTACCATTTTACCCTTATCGAAAAAAAAGAACTGCAAAAATGCAATTAACACCCATTCTTAATCCTTTCATTTTGCTGAGGCAACAAGAGGCAATTTTTGCTCTTATGGCCCACCGTCATAGACACAACGGGAGGCAATTTTTGCCTTCGTGTTTTTTGCCTCCTCTGTTGCCTCCTACCTTTGTAGCCGTCGGATCGGCCGCACTTTCGGTCGATTTGAGCCAATGAATTTTTTCCCCAATTATTATAGAAAATGTGAAGAAATATATAATGAGGTCCGGTCCAATTGTCCATATGTTTCCAAGACCAATAGACCGTACCTGTACCTGATAGCGGAAGTTGACGAAGCTATAGCCGCGCAGTGGAGTGATGCTGTGGCAGCAATTATTGGATGATGCATCCATCATACTCCGTAGTAGGCATGGGTCGTGACACTGCTGAGCCTCTCAGTCTCGCTGCATAGTGGCTAGATTGTTGATCCAGCGGCCACCATATACACCATATACAGTGTTGCACTGATTGCTGATCGACGCGTGGCTGTGACCCTGCGTGCTGTCCTGCACGCTCTGCTCGGGTCTTTTCCATTCACACACCTAGCAAGCGGATCCCTGTTTGGATTGGATGCTGCCAGCAGGTGGGAAAGGCGAAATACTAGAACGTACAATCATCAATTCCATTAATTAGCGTGGTGACTCCCTTGGCTTGGTGCAGTGCAGTAGCAAGTGGTGACGTCGCGTGGTTGCCGGTATCATGCAGGATGGAGGTGGCTCTTGCGGGCCGGCATGGCGGCCATAGGTCACGTATGCCTCCTGTGACCTTATCGGTACCTCAGCGATCTCCCTGCTGGTGATGGTTTACTATGGTTTCACGCTGCTGCGAGGTTCCTTGTCATGGCAAGATTTGGGTTCTAGGGTGTTGGGGGCTTTGGCGAAAGCGCTGCCTAGGGCTTTCACTATGGTGGCCATGGTGACGCCTTTGCGTTATTTTCCTTGTTGGATGCATTGCAGTGAGGCCTTAGCCCCTTAAGAAGTTTGGGTTGAGAAACCTTGGTTCTCCAAATGACGTTTGTGGTACCTGAGGGTGTCATTTCACTCCTTGAAGGACTCACTGTGAAAACCTTGCCCCCACCTTTTCCTGCTACGAAGCTTGTTTCATGTGGCCCACTTCTTGAGGGTGTCATTCCAGCTTCTGTTGGCTGTTGCTTTGGTGGTTTCATCGGCATTGTTTTATTTTGGTGATGGTCTTGTTTGTCTCCTTCATGAGTGTTGAGGTTTTATTTTTCTTTTCTTTTAATTGTATTTTGGCTCCTTCTATATCAATATTTGCCTGCTATGCTCTTGTATATGGATTTTCAGAAGAAAAAAATTCCATTAATTAGCTGGATATTAGATATACTTCTCCTATATGATGATTTGGGGGTTACACAACTTAGTACAACATAGTATATATAGAGAGAAAGAAACAAAAGATTGATGCACTTGTCGTTCGTCTCTTGTCAAGCCTAATGAAATATCTAATTAACCAACAGCAATATCTAATGCATATTGAGAGGTACATGTCTATATATCCAGCCACATCAGGGGCTCAGGGAAAATTAATGCAACAGTCAGTATCATGTGCTCTCGTGGGATACTTTCCCATGCTCTCCCAAAATTGTCCTGAGGTACGGTTCATAAAACAAGTTGTCTACTAAAATTATTTTTATAGCAGTGGTGCCATCGTAGTTTTTATTTTTTGAATTTTCACACAAATTTTGAAGAATTGTTTTGGAGTGGGTGCTCCATACATGAATTGATGGAACTCGCCGCGACTACGACAACCCCGGTTCTAGGGATGGATACGGATGTCCAGGTATCTGGCATTAATATGCATATCCATATTCGAATTCGATTTAAATGTGGATGTTTAATGTGTGTACCTGTATTCATTTTTGAAGTTTATTCTTCTCGATTCGAGTCCGCATCGGCATTCGACAAAAAAATATAAAATGTCTGATATTTTCCGTATCTGCCAAGACAGAATGCCCTGATTAATCTTATAATTATGACGAATTAACTATGTAAATAAAAATAATTTTAATATAACAAATGATATGTGTCATTATTTAAAAGTTATCTATGGCTAATATAATTTTAATACTGTTAACGATATATAAAACTTAAATTGAATTTGTTTGAATATGGATAATCATATTAATTTTATATTTATGTAATTCAAGAATTTATTTTAATTCAGTAATTAATATATATCATCAATAATTTTTCGTATACTTTATATATTTAATAATTATTGAAATATTGGTAAAATATTTTATTTTCGGCTGTTGTCTTTATCCACAGTGTTACCTGTCACATGCGTGATGGGTCATGGGCCCAAACGGGAAGGTGCCTAGGGCAGCGCGCCCCGGACCGCCGTTCATGGCCGTCGTCTTGTTATCTAGTTACCATATCGAGTCCATGTCGGTTTAGGAAAGAGTCGGTTAGTTCTTTGGAATTGAGTCTGTTAAGTTAGGGAATGAGAAGCCAAATTTGATAAGGATCTCCGAGGTTGCTTGGGAGTCAAGTCTTGCTTAGGGACTATAAATACAAAGGGCCATGTAACCATTGAATCTTTAAGCAAGAAGTAGCCAAAACGCACTTATCCCTTCCTCCCTTCTAAGCCTCGGTCTTCTCATCCGCTCTCTCTCTCTCACACACACCGCCTCCCTGCCCGCCAAGACGCCGCCGCCCCCATATTTGCTCGCCACCGCCAAACAAACCCTAGCCGCCACCCTCTCCCTTGCCGCCCGGTAGGGGCCCCGGCAATGCCTCTTACATCCGTTATCGCGAGACCTATTCGATCCTCGGACATCCAATGGCCGCTACCACCATGAGTGACACCATGAAGGAGTGGAATGCCATCATGGAAAAGATGGACCAGGAACTCCTTAATCGGGGAGATGCGCCTCCTTGCTCGCAAGAAACCCGCGGCGCCAATGAAGACATCGCCAAATCCTCGCTGCAGATTGAATCTTGCGGTGAGAGGAGACGGACAACGTCGTCACGATCGACTCCCCGATAGCAACAACGGGACGCCGCCACGGCACCATGATCATCAACGTCACTACGGCAACGCCGACGTCTTCACCAACCATACGACAATCGATCGGGGCCCACGCTTATGGCGCCATAGATCCGTGTGCGTTGGAGAACACCACGCTCGGATCTCCAACGCCATCGCGGATCTCTCCACCAATAACATGACAAACATCGGCCGGGGAAATCAATGGTGCATTGCATAGATGTTTTCGATTAATGCGAGAATTTCTAGTATTTATCTTTTTTCTTAGCGGCGTCTGGTGAGAATTAACGTGGAGACTTTGTTGGAGCCTCCAATTAGTTATAGTAAGATAAGATAAGATCATTTATCTCCCGGTACTTTTATATACCAATATAACAAAGCCGTGGTACTTTCACATTTCGTTTCTATTTTTTTTTGATAAGTGATAGTTTATATCTGGCTTCATCTATCGGTTGATAGAATCGGGCCAATTATTACAAAAGTTCTGCCCGTAGGCCAACACACAAACTAAACAAAGTTTCAACTTAAAAGAAACACATGGAAAATCAAAACAGATGTAAAGTTAGACTAAGTAGAACCAATAAATCTAGTTGCTAGCCATCCATTGGAACTAAAGAAATGCAACGCCGGCGTCTCAAGATACTGCCCAGCTAAGACTTGCTCATCCCCTAGATCATCATGCCCGTTGCAATCGTGCCTTTGCCAAAACCCAACGAGTTCCCCGAAAAGTGCACGCAAAAAGATTTTGGTCTACATTTGTCAAAAAACTACCTCGTTTCTCGTTATCCATATAGTCCAACAATGTGTCGTTGCCCTTTGTCAATAACAATGAATTTAGTTTGTTATTAGCCCTCTTAGGCCATCTATTAAATAAGTCATCTATACTTAGGGGTGGCGGTATTCCAAACAACATATGTACCGCTCGCCACAAGAATTTGGCATAAAATCAATCCAGAAAAAGGTGTTGAATAGTTTCTGGAACATGACAGATGCCAAACTTTGTGTCACCGTTCCAATGTCGCCTAGCAAGGTTGTCCTTAGTTAAGACCACTCCTTTTTTCAGATACCACAAAACAAATTTATTTTTGTAGGAACTTTAATTTGCCAAATATCTTGTGATATTGTGATCCCATTGTTAATTAACACAGTATACATTGATTTTATAGAAAAGCTTCATGACGAATGTAACGCCTAGACAAAATTGTCCCTTTCTTCCTATAAGTTCAGATCATGTAAAGAGTTAACAATTCTATGCCAATCCCTTGGGTTTGCACCCACCAAGTTTCGTAAAAGAAATATTTAGTGGGGATGAACTAAGTACTTGTCCCACGAGTCTTATTTTCTTCTTACAATAATGAACAACGCTAGGAATCTATCCTACGAGATTTATTTTCTAACCGGTATCTAATCAAAATCTGGATTGAGACCCGTCTTTCACCTAAAATGAGCCAAATCCCATAAACGTGTCTTTAACATTCATCGGACTTATTTTCTAACCGGTATCTAATCAAAATCTAGTTTACTATGGTTTGACTTGAGATGCGAGGTTAAAACCCTTTGCCTAGTGCTAAGCGTCGGGCACTCGGCAAAGAGGCTCTTTGCCGAGTCTTTGCGGTCGGCAAAGAAAAGCACTTCGGCCGAGTGTCGGCGCTTCGGCAAAGAAGCGACACTTTCGACAAAGAAGTGCATTTTGCCGAGGGGCGCACTTTCGGCAAAGAAAAGCACTCGGCGAAGAAGTCTTTGCATTTGTATTATCCGGCAAAGCTAGCTAGATTTAGGTTAGTTCAACCCTTCGACTTAGCTACTGGCGGGGCCGTCGCGTCGGACCGAGGGAATGGAGGAGGGAGCCTAGCCAATGCAATGAGTATGAATGGGTGCGTGTGCGTGGCTTTTTTTTTTTTTTCCCCGGCAAGTCGATTGCTAGCTACACCTTCTAGCAAAAAATGGCATGGCCTGAGCTTCGAGGATCGTCATCTTTGGGATGCGAGTAGCAACATGTGTACACATTACGTTTGAGTTATACATGCCCGGACAATGTGTTGTAAGAATCATGATGGTCTATGCTGAAGTTTGTTCATGCTTTAATGTCTCGGAGTTTATGTTTATGTCAAAATCAGGATTGGTGAAGGAGAAGCAGCACCCCCCACGTCGTCCTCCTCCGGCGGGCGACTCGGGGCGACCCGCCCCACCCCACCCCCACCACAAACCCGCCGCCGCGAGTTGCTTCCTTGGCGGGCGGTGGCGGCCCGCCACGGGTGGCTCAAAAAGGCACCTTGTGGCACCTATTCCCTCCTCCCCTCTCTCTTTGTCCCAATCTGTTGAATAAATCCATGGCAAAGGTGGCTGCCGGCGAGGTTTGCCACCGGATCCGGGCCTCTTGGGGCGAGATCGGTGCTTCCCCCCCTGGATCCGGTGGCCGGAGGGTGCTGGTGGCACGCCATCGAGCTTTGTGGGCGCGGGCGCCCTGGCGGTCCAACAGCGCCGGGGGGCTCGCCGGGCCGCCGGCGGGATGGATCCAGCTCCCCGACTCGATCCGCCGTCTCCGACCCACGTATGCCCGCCCTGGGGGCGCTCAGCGGCTGGTCTGGCCGACCTCTCGAGCATCGGCAGAGGTCCCTGAGGGAGCGCCGGCGACAGGATCCGTCGTCAGGATGGTCACCGACCCCGGATCCGGTGAAACCGTCTGGATCTCGCCGCTGAGCCCCCATACGCGGTGGTCGTATGGCGCGCGGACGCCGAATGCCGTGCGGCGGCCGACATCGCAGCTAATGGAGCCCGCCCGTGCGTATTCGCGGACGCGTCGGGCGCGCGATGGCCTAGTGGGCGGAGCCTATTTGAGCTCTGCAGGTAGATGGCACTCCCCCGGGTTGTGCGGCGATGACTCGACGGTCATAGAGCGCGTTCGTCGAGGACCCGTCCTGGCCCTGCGTCATGGAGGCGGTTCCCTGGCGTGGGGATTAGCCATGGGGAGCCAGAGCTCAGCTGTTGCGCGCTCTGCGCACCATCCTCTTCTTCGCGGGTCGATGGGCGGGTGGTGGTACAGCGTCTGGTCACGCCACGGCGACACTAAGGACGCTTCGCCGCGGGGGGGGCTCGCTGCCATCTTGGCGTAACGCTCCGGCTTTGTCTGCCCGCCTCACGATGACGTCATGGGCTTCAACGGGCGGTGGCAGCCAAGAAGTGGGTGCGCGGCGGGGTGTGCCGCGGCCTCGCGTCGCTCCCGCCCCCTCCTCCCCGACCACGTGCGACACGGCTCCGGCAAGGTGGTGTTGCGAGGCCATGGCCTGGCGTGGGCATGGCCATTGTGGGGCTGCAGCGGAGGATTAAGCTCATTCGAGTTTGCTTCGCGTGCTTTGAATCTGGGTGAAACCCCATGCGGGCGATGCTTTCGGACCGGCGATGGCGCAAAAACACGTCATTTTCCTTCCTTGAGGAGTCGCTATAGATCTCAGTCCCCATCGCAATGGCTATTCCATGCTTCTTTGCATCCGCCGAGTAGGCCTCAGGGCGAAAGCCCTTATAAGCCTGGTGCTCTGTCATCGATGGTGGCATCCGTGGATGTCACATCCCTTCCTGAAGGCATCGATGCAAGCACGCCTGCTTCAGTCCATGCCTGGCATGAGATTGTGCTCTCGTTCCTCTCCCACCTCATCCCCGCAATTGGTCTAACAACCTTCCAAGCCCTTGGCCTTTGTATACACCGCTTCTTTGCCATGTACTCGCCATCAATGCCTTGATCCGCTGTCCTCTAAATCCTTTGAGTTCTTCACCTCATTTTATGCTGGGTTGCGAGGACCTTGATCTCCTCTCTGGATCTCTTCGTTCTCCTCTTGACGATCCTCCCCCTTTGGGGCTTCCTTCCCCCAAATGGCGTTGGTGGACGTCGGTTGAGCTTTCGATGCGCCTATAGGCGAAGCATCTCATTTTGTCGCTGTTGGCTTCAACTCAATACCTTCTGACCTCTTGGTTGTCGCCACGTCGGATCTCACTCAATGCCTTCTGTTGCATGTGGTTTAGAGTTCTCCGGATCCTATTGGCGATGGTGGCACATGTTAGGAAGTAGTATTTGCATTCGTTGTGGTTAGTAGGTAGGTAGGTAGCTAAATCATGTTGTTTTGTTGTTTGTGTTGTGTTTGTTGCTAGTGGTGTTCATGTTATCTCCTCCCCCTCTTTGTACCCTGTTGGACCTTTCCCAAGGTTCGCCTTTGTAATAGGTGCTTTGCACCCTTTCATCCACCGGTTTGCCGGAATCTGTGGAAATGATAGTAGGTGGGGACGGTTTTGTCCCCAAAATTCCTTTAAAAATCGGGATTGGTGATCCACGGGAGCTTAACCGTGGCTGACCCAACAATCCATTTAATTAGTTTAGGAACACCGATTCCTCCATTCTCATTAACGGTGACCCTCACGGGCTCAGAGCTGATTTTACGGCTTTGAGTTTGTTAGAGTCAATGTTAATAAATTCTCTCCATTTATTGTTTAACCAATTCAATGGTCAAAGCTTCTACGTACTCTGTTGTTATTAGGGCAGTCCCAATGGTGCATTTATGGTAGTTTCTATGTGCATTAATTCCGTGGGACAGCTCAGCGTTTTTGATGATGTGGCATGAAAATTAATGAAGAGAGAGAGCCAAAACGTAGAGCGTCGTTTCTTGCCAAAGAAACGAGGTCGACGCTAGCAACGAGGCCGATAGAAACGACTAAAACGCCACCGGGAAGACACCGCTCGTTTCCATCCCATTCAATGCCGATCCGTCGGCGCCGCGCCCGATGGCTCCGCGTGGCACGGCCTCCGTCCCTCTTCCGCGGCTCGCCTCCCCTCTTCCCAGCGCGCTGCCTTCCCTCTTCCCGCTGCTCGTCAAAAAGGAGAATCAAACCCTAAATTGCCGCGATCCTGTTGGTTCCCAATCACCACAAATCGACTATGAATCTCCTTCGTCCGCCATCGTCGGCCACCGGGATGAGGTCAGGGCCGGGCAAAGGCGAGGGCGAGCCAGGGGCGGATCCACCGCCGCCGTGGAGGTGCCGCCGTCGGCTGCTCCCTCCCCGCCGCCTCTTGGAGAGGCTCGGCCACCGCCGCCCGGAGGGGCTCCCAGCCGCCGCAGCCCCTAGAGGGAATCCCACCGCTGCGGCACACGGAGGGGCTCCCCCGGCTGCGGCACTGGAATTTCTTTGGATTCCATTCGCCCCCCTTAAAGCATATCCAACACTTGAAAGCCTTTTCGTGGTGGGCAAATTCCTCTCCGTTGGGCTCCAAAGTGAAGGGTATGCTTTCTTATCTATCGTAGTGTGCAAGCATGCAAGCAATTTCATTGTCGTGAATCATGGGTACTAATGTGATTTGATGAAGCTGAAATGATTGTTCCATGTAGCTGTAGTGATAATGTTTCTCTCTTGTGAAAATCAGCAACTAGTGGTTTCTCTATTGTCCGGTGTTGTTCTTTATTTTTTCATAGGCTTGTATCACTTGTTTTCTGAAATAGCCATGTCTCGAAGTCATGAACAAGCATATCATTGAACATCTCTTTCTATTTTTTAGGATATACCCACCAGGTGGGTTTTCCAATTTTCTCCAATCAAATGGTAGTCCACAAAATTTCCATTTAGTTGGCAATGCAACAACCACTACGGTTTCTCCAACTGCTCCAAGTTTGAAAAGAACCGTACCATTTGAAAGCAATGCACAAGACAAAGAAACAATCAATGTTGATGAGGACGAAACCAACGAAGATGAGGAGGGGGCGAGAGGCGATTGAACTGGACAAAACCCGAAGATGTTAGATTGGTAAGCATCCTTTCTTTCTTTTTGTTTTTCGAACATTGAGCTTCCAAAAGTTTGCTTGGTTGTAAACTTTTAGGCGTGATTGCAGGCTTACGCTTGGGCTGCGTAACTCAAAGGACCCATTGATGGAACCGATAGGAAGGCGGATCAATATTGGCAAGGCGTTCTTGAAGAATACAATAAAGAAACCGAGGTTTGCCGTAGGAGAAACAGGAATCAAATGAAGATCATTTGGGACCGTGTCAAAAAACCGGTGATGGATTTCCATGGTTGCTGGAATAGAACCACCAAAGTCTATAGAAGTGGTGTGAGTGATGATCAATTGATGGAAATTCTTTGAAAAGATGTATGCTAATGAGCATAATGATAAAGATTTTTCTTATTTGAAACACTTTTGGAAGGTTGTGAAAGATGAAAGAAAGTGGTCCGCATATGTGAAGAAGGAGAAGGAAAAAAGAAGAACAAGGGTGCAGCTAATTTGCCGTCCGAAGTGGTGGATTTGAGAGATAATCCTAACATTCGTCCTATTGGACATAAGAAGGCTAAGGCTGAGCTCCATGGGAAAAAGAAGACACCTGAAGGTTTTTCTCGCTATTAGTGACAAGCTAGACAAGTTCATTGAAGTTAGCACATTGGCTAGGAAGGACCGTGAGAAGATGGCGGAGACGCAGCAAATTATGGCCAAAAGTAAGGTCGATTTTTGCTAGGTTGAATGACAAAACAGCAGATAAGCAGCTCAAGTGTAAAATGCTTGACACTTACAGAGACCTCTTGTTAGCACCAACCACTAATATGAATGCTCATGCGTTGGCTGAGAGGGAGAAAGCACTAGAGAGTATGAGGCTGGCCTTATTTGCTACAGATAATTGAGGTATTTGCTAAATACTTTTAGTGTGGAACTGAAACTGCACTAGTGCAGAGTATGTGCTAAAGTTTAAATTGTTTGTGTCAGCGAGGAACTTGGTTTCCAGAAGCTTGGTGTTCTTTGGAGCTTTTGTTCAAGGTAACTCCCTATAGTGTGAAAGCTTCTTATTTTTATTTGTGCAGCCTACTTTAGAATACTTGGTTGGCTGTACTGTTTAAAACTGCCACTTTAGGAAACTGCCCAAACTGAAATATTAGTGTGAAATCTGCCAACTGCCTATACTATATGTGCACTATTTGTGGAGCGAGTGATTGCAAAATTTGGGGAGGAGTATTTGAGGCGACCAACAGTACAAGATGTTGAGCGCTTACTGGAGATTGGTGGCGCCGTGGGTTCCCTGGTATGCTAGGGAGTGTTGACTGTATGCATTGGCACTGGGAAAAAATGTCCTTATGCATGGAAGGGTATGTATACCCGTGGTGATCACGGTGTTCCTACGGTCATTCTAGAGGCAGTTGCTTCGCATGACCGCCGGATATGGCATGCCTTCTTTGGTGTTCTTTGGATCGAACAAGCGATATCAACGTTCTTAACCAATCAGATTTGTTTGTCCAGCAGGTGAGAGGAGAAGCTCCTCGGGTGCACTACACCATCAATGGTAGAGAATATAATATTGGTTATTACCTAGCAGATGGCATATATCGAGTGGCCTGTTTTTCGTGAAGTCTATACGTGAGCCACAATCGATAAACATAAGCTTTTTGCTGAGAAGCAAGAAGGGGCAAGGAAGGATGTTGAATGCTCATTTGGCATTTTGCAGTCACGCTTTTGTATTTTGCGTCGACCAGCACGTCTATATGACCAGGGAACTTGAGAATGTCATGCTTGCTTGTATAATTCTCCATAACATGATAATTGAAGATGAGAAGGATATAGAGCAGGTTCCACTTGATCTGAATGAGGAAGCCAGCACATATACAGTTGAAGAAGCTACAATCTCTCATGGAGAAAATCGAGTTGGAAGATGTACTTAACAGAAATACTACCATGCATGATCTCAAAGCATATAGACAACTTCAATCTGATTTGATTGATCATATTTGGCAAAAGTTTGGGAATACAAATAGGCAAAATAATTAGGTACATATATCTAATAGTACAACAGTTTGTAGAGACATACCTGTTTATGTTTTTTTATCACTACTATGTTTATGTCTGTTAATTTTTTTTCCATTCATTGATTATTGTTTTTTCACTTGTATTGTAGATGATGTTGTGGAGGACTTTTGGACCTACCTGATGGCTTCTGTTGGACTTTTGGAGCTACCTGAGATGATGGCGTGCAACCTGATCAAGCTACCTTATTGTTTTATATATTATAATATATCATGAACTTTAGTCATTTTGTTGCCTACTATATGAAATATTGTTGGGACGTTGGATGATGCCATCTGTTATCTTTATCTGTGGATTCCTTTAACTATGTGGTATCTATTATATTATTTCTGGAATGCTATCAGTATTGGAATGGTTCATGAAAATGTTTGCAGCCTATTTGGTTCTGAGCGTGTGTGTATGATTGCACTTTGCATTTGACGTACAGAGCTAGTAGCCACAGTTGATCCATCCTATTTAAATGTTGTATTTAAGTTATCATTTGAATGATCAATGCTATAGAAACTATAGGTTGGGAAGAATGATTTCTATAGACATTAATTATTCTTGGATTCTACACCAATTAATTCACCATTGGGACTGCCCTTATGTTGTTGTTTATGGTGTGATGTGGTAATTTTTCGATAATTTTTTTGTCGCTTTGCTGGGGTGTTACGTACTTACATTTGCAAACTGGGAAACGCTGTATATTTGTTCTTCAAGTAAAGTTTTATAAGAGTTGAACATCTATGGTTCTTAATCTAGCTCATTGCTATATATAATACTTTTTTTTGTAGACTGCAGAAAATTAAAGGATACACTTTAGCTTACATCATTCTATTTGTTTTAGTTCGGTAGCAGGGCCTACTTTAGAATTTGGAACGAGTCCTCGGACTCGGATTTTTGCCGGCCGGCACGGCCATTTATATAGGTATGTTCCTCGTAACACGATATGGGATCACGCGTTGTCAAATCAAACGTACGTGTTAGACAGTACTGGTGTTAGAGTGTGTCCCATTCTAGAAAAACGCAAGTGTGACAGACGACTCTTGAACTGTGACGTGGCGACGTCTCTACAATGCCCACCACCAAGACCGGTACGTACCTGATGCATGCATCGTCGTAGTAGTAGGCGTTGGTCAATCCCCTGCTTGTGTGTCCTGCTGCACAGTCACACTGATCGTTGATCTACAGTACATGTCAGGAAACCAAGTAGAGATTGTCCTTTGTGACTTTTGAGTACCATTCAAATTATTTTAATAAATTATAAAATAAATAAATTATGATTAAAGTATCTTGTATGATAAAATAAGTTACAAAAATAAATAATATTTATAAAATTTTTTTGAATAAGTTTAATGGTCAAACAAAATGGCACAGAGTCTAAAACGACAATTTCAGTAGACGGAGGGAGTACACCTTGCAAGCTAGTTGGGACGCGCGGTTGTGATGGCATTGTTGTCCTCGCGCTCTGCATTGTTGTCCTCGCGCTCTGCGTGGGTCTTCTCCATTCACACCCAGCAAGCGGCGGGTCCCCGTTTGCATTGGGTGCTGCCAGGTGGGAAACCGAAATTCTAGAGGCAATAATCAATTCCAATACAACTTACTACAGCCATATATCTAGTGCATGTCGTGACTCGTGAGGTACTGTTGCCTATATATCCGTCCACATCAGAGCAAGGCAACGATCTGTATCAGCTCATATGCCTTCCCATGGTCTAGATGAACAGTTCGACCGGACCCAAAATAATTGCATGCTGATTTTCTCTCTCTTGTTTTTTTTTCCTAGGCATAAAACCTTATTCAACCTCAAAGGTTGCATGACCATCTTTGTGTCATCTACCTGCCATCATTGTTGTGCGATTGTGTCACCACATGAATATATCGAGCACGCCACGACAACAACGACCTGGTTGGCCTCCAAGCACGGTCGCTTCCGCTAACCAGTAACCGATAACAATGCAAGGCTTAGCTTAATTGCAGGTCGACGATGTCTACCACAGACCATCAACAGGGTTGTTTCTCCGCTAACCTGTGGACCTCAGCTTGCTTTTACGTGCATCGCCCTCTCGTGCCTCTCCACCCTAGCCGTCACATCCGCTTCCTCATCCAGCGATCGGTGGCGTCCACCAGAGCAGGACGGCAAGCAAGTTGTAATTACTTATAACCGCCAGGTCTAAGCCAAGTGATCGATGGGATAGATGGTTAAGATAACTATTGATTTGGTTAGAGAGCGACAAATCAGTCCAGCTTAAGATCACAAAGACTCGAACCCTACAACTTTAACAACACGTCTCCTTTGGATATCAACCATGTCATAATCCAATTGACCTCGCCGACAAGGCTAATCTTTCCTGCGAAATGAAGAACACAAGTAACAACAAGATAAAACACAATTCAAGTAAATTGGAAATTGCGGATATATGGTTAAGCTCTCGAAAGTGCGAATTCACAAACCGATGGCAGAGATTGTTAATGATAGATTGACCTAAAGCAAAACTTAAACCTTGACATGGGCGTGGCGGCAAGTGATTATAATGTCTAGGTCCATGTACTTCCAATTCATGCCCCTATTGGGCCCCCATGTTACATGGCCCAACGGCCCAAATTAAAGACGGTGATGGTCTTGATCGACACATTCAAGATTGTTTCAATGATTCTCGTTGATTTCCATCGAACTTTGATGTCAGACCAGTCCCACAGGTTAGCTTATGAAATTATATGTTAACATCCATAGGTAGAGTGTCAAAAAAAGAGTGCGTATGTGACCTGAACATCCGTTTTAGTGTGGGCTGCTCATGCAGTCTCAGATGGACTAGAACTTGATATAGATTGAGCCTCAACTTGGCTTGAACGCCTTTGCTAACCACGACCCCAAAGGTGAATATTAGACCCATGACAACAACACAGCTCTCGGAAGAAACAATGTCCACTTGTCATGATGGTTTGGAGGCGATGTCGATGTGATCTTGAGGTCAAACCAGGTATGTTTGAATGCTTATTATCGAATAGGCTTTCCGTCATGTACTCATTTGCCTCAATTACACTCCTATGAAAGAGTTATGGCCTTCGAATGAAGTAGTTCAGGCTCTTTGGAAAACTGAATGTTCAACTTTGATGGACTTGCACTTTGAGATCGATCTTGTGTTCATTGCATATCCATGCTCTTTTTCGTCGTCAAATAATACAACAAAAAAACTGGGAAATTAGTAATTATACCAAATAATACAACAAAAGGAGGTTGCTGATTTTCTTTCAGGCATATATTCGGGTTTTCATGGGCCGCCCCATGCTTCGGGAATATATCTGGAAGTGTACAAGGGAGAAGGATTTAATTACTTTGGTCAAGTGGTTGATGTGTCTCACTGAAGAACCATCCGAGTCGGTTGCAAGAAAGTTGAACTTATCTCCCTCAAATGGCTACAAATTGCACTAAAATGAACATCCACCGTACGGTCACTACCTCAGTCCTTACATGTCAGTGTCATTGCACAGGAAGGTGGCGTGATGCCATGGCCAAGCTAGATCAGATAAGATGCAACGTACTTGACCATGGCATCACGACGAGCTCGGGTCAGCCAAAAGCACTCCGGTTTGTCTTAGGGAGCGGCTACAATGTTTTGAAATAATCTTCATCATTCACGGTTTCCCGGAGGACCAAAGCGAGACTTTCTAAGTGTCACATTGATGTGGGTGTTGCTGATCGGTGCAATAGGAACATCAAGGACCAGTTGACGCATCGAGGGTCGTCGGGGCCACCGTGTGACAGGAGCACCAGAGGAAACTATAGAAGAAATATGAGAACAACCTACAATCGCGATTTTTGGGCCAGCATTGCTTCTCATTCGCGCCTCTCTAAGTTTTTTTTTTTTGAAGTGAAAGGGTAATATAGTCATTATCACATCAAACCCCACTCCCTCGTCCCCCGTACCCCCAGCCCCAGGAACGACGCACCCCCTCCCAAAAACGCCGCGACCCCCACCCGAGATCCCGACGCAGGTCCCCTTCGCCGCCATCGCCGGGTCGCCCCTCCTACGTTGCGCCGGCGCCGTCCCACCCTTGCCGTCGCCGTGGCCCTCAGGACCTCGCCGCTCCTCCTCCTCCCAGCCCTCGCCCGTGCTCCGCCATCACCTCGCCCTCGCCCTTGCAGTCGGCCGCCGGTGCCCGCCGTCGCCGCCGTCGCTGGCCTGCCCTCTCCGGCGCTCGCCCCTCCTTCCCGGCGCTCCAGGCTGACGCGAGGGTCTACAGAGTCGGAGGACAACGCCGTCGCCAAGGTCGACCACTGATCACACCGGTGCCCCGGCCCGTCCCGTCGTCACAGGCGTCGTCGGGTCGCCCCTCGTCCCCGTGAACTCTCTGATCCGACTCCGATCGATCTCCCATCGAAGAAGGCCAAGGTTCCTATCCTCTACACTTGTTTTGAATTCGATTAGTCCGGTTGGAATGATGCATATCAGTGAGACACGTCTTTTTCCTGAGTTGAATAGTTACTTTCAACACTGCCATAGCGATGTAGGATTACATTGCTTAGTTGATTCAGTTTCGTATTGGTATATAATCCTATTGAACCTATACAGTTTTGTATTGTTATTCAGAGCTAGAGATCTGACTAAACTGCCTGTATAGTTGATTCAGTTTCATATTGTTATTCAGACCTATATAGTTGATTCAGTTTCATATTGTTATTGGCTCTGTTTCCTTGTCACAACTGTCGCCCGAATTCCATTGACCCCCACTGCATAACCAGTTAAGTTAGTGAACATTTAGTAGTAACTCATAGAGCACATCATGCTGAACTTGTAGAGATGTAGTTGCAGAGGTTTAGAAATAGCTTTGCATACCTGAAATAAGATGCTGAGTAGCCTCTGAAAAACACAGTGGTTTTCTTGGGCTTCACATTGGAATCAACCCACCTGGCCCAGGTGTTGAGAGATCTCCGAAAAGCATCATGGACATCCAGCTCACTGTACACGCGGTTGCCCTCTTGATAATAATCTTTCCTGTGATAAATAAAATATTCAGAACAGTAAAGGGCAAATGAAACGCAGGATGTATATGAACTGCAGATCTTCAGTGAATTGGTCAGTGCATTGTTTTGCTCACCCTAGAGAACAAGGAAAGGGGACCGAAAGAACTTCACACTGCCTATTTTTAGACTGTGAATAGATGAATGGTAGGACCTAAACTTAATTAAGTGGAAGTAGGAAGCACTTTCCTCTTCTAGGTGCCAACTTATTTGTTCCTTTATTTAGCAGACATGTACAACTTTAGAGTCCATATATAGATAATAAGTAGCAAAAAAAATCATAGATTTGACTGTAAATCTGAGATCTCATATTTTCAAATTTTGCTTAGCTAATGTGAAATGCTTAAACCACTTTATTTCAGCCTGCAAGTGAAATAATGGCTGCTGTCCATAGATAATGATGGGGGTATTATGGTTTTCTTACTGATACACTATTGTTCCTTATTGTATGCATTTGTTTGTTTCCACATCCTCTGGTGCTGGTTCTAGCATAGTGTTAGCTCAGCAACAGCAAGTGGTAAATGAGATGTAAGTTTGTTGATGTTCATGTCTGGAAAAGGGAAACTAGTTGATGAATTGCAACTCAATTAGAGGGGTACCATTGGTGTTATGTTAAAAGTTTCTCTATGCTTTTATACTATAGCATCAGCACATTAGGATTCAGGAACCGTGCAGAACATCAGATGATTACCTAATCTTACTGAATATAGTGTTTGTTAAACATGCTATGGTTGCTTGATTACTGAACTCAGTCCATGTCTAACTACATGCAGGTATGGGTTGGGGAATATCAAGGTGCATTGGATAATTTGGACTGAATGCTGCTGTCCTCCTTTCGATTCACCTTCCTTTACTCATTGTCAAGGCATCCGATGGACTGAATGCTGCTGTCCTCCTTATTGGTCTCTGCAGACCTATTATCCCATTGCCACTTGCTGTGTATGGTTCCCATTGTCCACCAGCAGTATATTTACGTATCTGTTTTTGGTTTGTTGCGTTTTGTTTGGACACAACTGCAGTAAGGCCATTGATTGGTCAGCCTGATATTTATCTAGATTTGTGTACTGGGCAAATATTTTCTTTTTGGTGCACTCTAGTGTCTCGATTTTGTTGAAATCTTTATCCAGCCTCGTATTTTTTGTATCATATATTCTTCCGCTGAGATACATATTGTCGGCGTTGTACAGTGTGTATTATGCATTATATCTTCAGAGAAGATCTGTAATTTTGCTTGCTGAAAGCTGCCTGTTGGATGGCTTGTTCCTGCCTGACCGTCTGCATTGTTCAAATTCATGTGGCAGGAACTGAACATTAATGCTTATATTATATTCATTGTAAAGTGATACAACACAACGAGAAATCAAGCAACCAATTATTTATCATTCACATTGAAATCTTAGTCTTTATACCAGCGCCATTTCATCCTTATGCATTAGGTACGTTCATTATAAGCAGAAGTATTCTACCGAGATGGCCAAGAACTGCTGGTCTTCGGCCCAAAGGAGGGAATGGGCTTTTGACGAACTATTTCTAGGATATTTGAAAATATTATCCATCTCAGCTAACCAAAACACTTCCATAGTTCAATGGTTACACTAACTAAGTTTGGCTCGTAGCTCCTTGGTTCGAACCTTGCGGTGTCTATTTTTTTTTTGGTTTCTAATCATTTTTTTTCCTACTATTTGCTATTTCTATTTTTTTTCCTTTTTTTGCCTTGTTAGTGTGTGAGCATGGCAGTAATGTTCTAGTGACATTGTGGAGGTGGAACTATAAATCCCACATATTCAACTACATCTCTCACTAAGACACATTAAGTATATGTGAGACAAGTATGATTCACTAGGATGCATACTACCACTATCTTCAAATCGTGCGGAACTTTACTAGGGTGTTTATGGATCCAAACTAAGATGTTATGTGCAGTGGGGCAATTTTCGAGCAAGTTTACCATATATTGTAATTATTTACTGATTTAATAAAGAATAAATGTTAAAATACCATATACTTGGTAGAAAAATCTAAAAACTTGCATGGACACTCCATTTGGGTGGATAGTCATGAGAAAAAAGATGCAATAGATTCGAGAAAGTGGTGGGTGCATATCCTCACAAAAGACATACAAGTCTCACTACGACCAATGTGACTATGCGAGAGATGTCGCCGCATGTGAGATATGTGTATCACGACTACCTTCAAATCTTCTGAAACTTTACTAGGGTATTTATGGATCCAAACTAAGATGTTGTGTGCATTTGTGTAATTTTTGGTTCAAGTTTACCTATTTACGTATTTATTTCTACATTTAATATAGAATAAATGTTAAAATACCATATACTTGGTAGAAAAAATCCAAAAACTTGTAAGGACACTCCATTTTGGTGGATAGTCATCAGAAAAAAAGTTACAATAGATTTGAGAAAGTGGTGGGTGCACATCGTCACAAAGACATACAAGTCTCACTACGACCAATATGACTATGTGACGAGATGTCATCACATGTGAGATATGTGTATCACCACAATCTTCAAATCATCTCAAACTTTACTAGTATGTCTATGGAGCCAAATTGAGTGTCTACGCATAAAAATTGCAAAAATAAAATAAAATACATATAGAAAAAACAAAAACCTGATTCCGAGCCGTAGCCGCGGCCGCTTTGCCCTCCGGCTTCGTCGCCCTCTCCCTTGCCGCCGATAAGCCCCCCGGCAATGCCTCTTACATCCGTTATCGCGAGACCTATTCGATCCTCGGACATCCAATGGCCGCTACCACCATGAGTGACACCATGAAGGAGTGGAATGCCATCATGGAAAAGATGGACCAGAACTCCTTAATCGGGGAGATGCGCCTCCTTGCTCAAGAAGAAAACCACGCGCCAATGAAGACATCGCCAAATCCTCGCCGCATTGAATCTTGCGGTGAGGAGGCGGACAATGTCGCCACGATTCGACTCCGGATAGCAACAACGGATGCCGTCCACCGCACCATGATCATCAACGTCACTACGGCAACGCTCGGACGTCTTCACCAACCATACGACAATCGATCAGGCCCACGCTTATGGCGCCATAGATCCGTGCGTTGGAGAACACCACGCTCGGATCTCCAACGCCATCGCGGATCTCTCCACCAATAACATGACAAACATCAGCCGGGAAATCAATGGTCTGCGTGCATAGATGTTTCGATTAATGCGAGAATTTCTAGTATTTATCTTTTTTTTTTTCTTAGCGTTCCGGTGAGAATTAACGTGGAGACTTTGTTGGAGCCTCCAATTAGTTATAGTAAGATAAGATAAGATCATTTATCTCACGGTACTTTTATATACCAATATAACAAAACCGTGGTACTTTCACATTTCGTTTCTATTTTTCTTGATAAGTCATAGTTTATATCCGGCTTCATCTATCGGGTTGATAGAATCGGGCCAATTTTATTACAAAAAAGTTCTGCCCGTAGGCCAACACACAAACTAAACAAAGTTTCAACTTAAAAAGAAACACATGGAAAATCAAAGCAGATGTAAAGTTCTCTAAGTAGAACCAATAAATCTAGTTACCCGACCATCCATTGGAACTAAAGAAATGCAACGCCGACGCGTCTCAAGATCTTTGCAAAGCTAAGACTTGCTCATCCCTAGATCATCATGCCCGTTGCAATCGTGCCTCCATGCCAAACCCAACGAGTTCCCCCGAAAAGTGCCCGCAAAAAAAGATTTTGTTCTACATTTGTCAAAAACTACCTCGTTTCTCGATTATCCATATAGTCCAACAATGTGTCGTTGCCACTTTGCCAATAACAATGAATTTAGTTTGTTATTAGCCCTCTTAGGCCATCTATTAAATAAGTCATCTATACTTAGGGGTGGTGGTATTCCAAACAACATATGTACCGCTCGCCACAAGAATTTGGCATAAAATCAATCGAGAAAAAGGTGTTGAATAGTTTTCGGAACATGACAGATGCCAAACTTTGTGTCACCGCGTTCAATGTCACCTAGCAAGGTTGTCCTTAGTTAAGACCACTCCTTTTTCAGATACCACAAAACAAATTTATTTTTTGCAGGAACTTTAATTTGCCAAATATCTTGTGATATTGTGATCCCATTGTTAATTAACACGGTATACATTGATTTTATAGAAAAGCTTTCGGCGAATGTAACGCCTAGACAAAATTGTCCCTTTCTTCCTATAAGTTCAGATCATGTAAAGAGTTAACAATTCTATGCCAATCCCTTAGGTTTGCACCCACCAAGTTTCGGCGAAAAGAAATATTTAGTGGGGATGAACTAAGTACTTGTCCCACGAGTCTTATTTTCTTCTTACAATAATGAACAACGCTAGGAATCTATCCTCGAGATTTATTTTCTAACCAGGTATCTAATCAAAATCTGGTTTGAGACCCGTCTTTCACCTAAAATGAGCCAAATCCCATAAACGTGTCTTTAACGTTCATCAGACTTTTTTTAGAAATGTGAGTCTGTGGGTTTCTTAACGCAGCTCCCCAGGGTCTTATCTTTCATGTATTTATTTCTTAACAATTCCCAAGATAGCGAAAGGGGAACTTCCCAACTTTACACCCAAACAGTTGTGACTAGTACACTTCATGGTCTTTTGCTTTGCCAAAAAAAAAAGATCTCACTTTTGTGAAAGTTTATTTTGAGTCGATAGTTGTTCGAAAAGTGCTCGATGATTAATTTCATATTAATTTCTTTCTCAACATCATGCCTCATAAAAATCACCGTATCATCCATACTTTAGGATAGACAAGCCATCTTGAATAAGATGAGGAATAACCCCTTCCACTTGCCCCATTTGCTTTGCTCTAGCAATAAGTATGGCCAGCATGTCCGCCACTATATTAAATAGTATTGGCGACATTGGGTCACCTTGCCGTACTCCTTTTTTTTGTTTGAAAATATGGTCCCAGTTGATCATTAACTTTAATATTAACATTTTCTCCTTGTGTGAACTGTTCCACCCATCTCGCACCATTTTTTGTGAAAATCCTTTCATTCTTAGTGTTTGTTGAAGAAAACTCCATTTCACCATATCATATGCCTTCTCGAAGTCAATTTTGATAATAACCCCATCTTGTTTCTTCGAGTGAAGTTCATGTATCGTTTCATGAAGAATATTGCGCCTTCCATGATATTTCTATCGGGGAGAAAGGCTGTTTGTGTTGGTCTAATAATTTTTTGGGCTACGGTAGATAATCTATTAGTTGCCACTTTGGTGAAGATCTTGAAAGAGACATTCAACAAGCAGATTGGCCTATATTGTTGAATCACTTTCACATCCTTACATTTGGGTAACAAAATTATTCTTGAAAGTTTAGACTGTTTAGTGGAAGTGAACCATGATGAAAATTCACGAAACAAAGCCATCAAATCATCTTTAATCACGATCCCGAAGACACGATAAAACTTCGGGAACTCATCGCCCTCGTGCCTTATTATGTTCCATTTGAAAAATTGCAGTCCTTACTTCATCTTCGGTAAAATCGGTACGTTAAAAGCTCATTTTTCAATACCAAAACCTGAGGAATGTCTTCTGTTTGAAGCTCATTCATGGAGATGGTAGAATTCTCGATGGGCGAAAAGTGACTTATAATAATTGGTAATATGCCTTTTAAGTTGAGCATCACCCCTTATTATATCATTCCCATCTTCGGCCGCAAAATACGAGTTTTCCTATGCCTACCATTTGCCAATAGGTGGTAATACCTTGTTTTTGCATCACCCTCTAATAGATGTTTAACCTTAGCCCTTTGGTACCATTTAAGTTCCTCTTCACGCAATAGTTCGACAAACCTTTCGTTTAACATATGTTTTAAGGTCGACTCCATTTCATTGAGTGTGCAGCTCTGCCTTTTTGTCCACTTCGTCTAGTTTATTCAAAAGTGTCATTTTTCTTTCTTGTAAGCCCCACTTATGTTTTTTGCCCATCCTCTAAGGTATTGGCATAACCTTCTAGTTTGCCACCTCTCAATAGGAGTGCCATGCACATATGCGCCATGCCACACATCTCTTACTAAATCAACGAAACCATCTCTCAAGAACCACCCCAATTCAAACTTAAATTGGTATAGGTAAGATGAGGATGAATTGTTTGTGCAACAAAGTAACGGAGTGTGGTCAAAAATCTCCCTAGATAGAGCATTCATAGTGGTTTGTGGGTACTTAGACTCAAATTCATACAAACTAGTATTACGTCTAATTTTTTGAAAGTCTGATTTTGTAAGTGATTAGCCGGGTAAATTTTCTTCCCGATAATTCTAGTTCTCTAAGATTCAAAGTGTCGATCTTTGCATTAAACATAAAGGGCCATCTATCATTATAATTGTCATTGCTCTTCCCCTGGGACTCACGAATAATGTTAAAATCACCACCTATCATAATAGGTAAGGTGTCTTTTGAACATACTCGTACTACTTACGATACAAAAATTGATTTTTGGTCAACCTGTCTTTGCCCATAAACAAAAATTAAATTAAATTTAAAGTCATCTTCCTTATGATGAATTTTAAAGTTTAATAAAAAAATCTCCTTCTTCAATTTCACCAATACCATAAGTTAACAAGTTTATACCTAGAATTATGCCACCGGACCGACCCCATGGAGCCAAATAAAATCTCTACCGGTGCGAGATATTATTCAAAGTAGATTGCGGAAAATTGGCTCTACTGTCTGCCTCGATAAAGCAATAAAATCTAAGTTCCTTTCTTTTGTCGGGTCAGATAAGAATCTATATTTTTAGGATCAAACAAACCCATTACAATTCCAAAAGATGCCTTTCATCTTGAACATTTTTTAATTTTTTCCTTGAACTAGAGTGTGACCTTTTGGTTAGTCATACAAGTTGGTTCGTAAACACAACAGTCACAACCCCCATCACCCGTGCCTTCCGAAACCTCTAAACAGATGAGATTCAAAGCTTCTAGATCTATGTTTTCTTCTAATGAACAAACGTTGGAAGCATCATCAATTTTATGATCCTCTTCTATCCTATTCTCATTCAACCTATGGGTTTCTATATCTCTTAAAGATTTCAAAGACCGTGACCTTTGTTTCTTCATTATTACCAAGCAAAATCCCTAAAGAATTAATAGAAGACAATAAAACGGAATCATCAAAGTATGAAAAGAGCTTGGGATTGTTTCTTTACCTTCGCCTGGAGAGAAATCCAAGCTTTTGCTAGCTTTTAATTTGGATGCTTTCTCAAGAGTGTCTTGTTCAGAAGTTCTCGCATTTCTTTTGCTGGATCTTAACAGAGACATTGTCCCACCATTGAGCACATTTTCCTTCCAATCGGGTTATTTCCATCTCGGCCGTTAAACCACACCGCGGAAAGTCCGCCATTGGTTTCTTGTTTGCTTGGACTACTTGCTTGTGCCGATTGTGTACTGTTTCCTTGATCTGATGGACACCTGAACCAAAGCACCCTTTTTCCTTTTCACCGCCGCACCACGTTGGTTTCCGTGATTCAGGTAGCCGGTCCTTGGGTGCATTCTCATCCGCTAGCCCCTCTTTTTACCATCTTCATCCATTGGGTCCCCTTCTTTTTTCCTTCTTAGGATCATCTTCATCTATGGTAAAGTCCAAGTCAATGACATAAGGCAAACCATTAGACATCCCTTCCTCAACACAGAATTGTAGCTTATAAACATAATCCCCAATTACCACATCCACAAGATTAGGGATAAGGCTGGGATCTAGCACCGCTACCTTCATTCTTGCATGACCATACTTCTTAGTAAACTTTTGTGTCAACAGACCCAGAAACACCTAAGATGGAACCAATCGCCCAAATAATAGGGAATTCCCGAAGCTCCTTTGGGAGACCACAAAACTGAACCCATACCTTGTCGGTTTCATACTTATAAACATCATTCTCAACCCCTTTCTCAAAACAAATTTTTCCTTTTATTGTTTTTGTGTCCATAGGACCCCAGCTTGACCACACAATCCAATAAATCAAAGGATGGGGAATTAGTGATAAAGGCATCGGTGCCCCTCTCTTCAATCACCCACTTGTTCTTGCCGTGTAGTAGGTTTTCAAGTTCCTTCGCTAACCGATCAGCAATAATAAGGGAACCCTCCAAAACACATACCACGGCTGATTTTTTCTTCTAAATTTATTTTGGGATTCTCAAAGAATCGGAATAAAATAAAAACCCAAGCCATCGACCGCGATAACCACATAGACTAGCAGTATTATGCATTTTCTTCATATGTGGGCAAACTTTAGTGACATGTTCTCCATAACAAATCTCACAACACAAGTATTGTAAAGGTAAACCGCCATGGTATGGCCTTTTGTATGACAAAGCGATAGCGTAACGATTTACCCTTTTTTGAGCTCCATGTTGGGAAGATTCAAGCACTTCACATGCCTTAGTGCTCGTTGGGACGGTGACCTTTGAAGCTTCGAGTGTTGCTATAATCGTTGACGCCCCTATACCGGTGTTTGATTTGAGGCAAGTCCGCCGCATCGTAGTCCTCAACGACATGGGTGTCGTCGGTGCTTGGTGTGCCCACGCCAGGAGCAGTTCCCACGGCGGTGACGTAGTGACCATCGTGCCGCGGCGGCGTGGGCGGCGTCTCCGCCTCGCTGCGCCCGGCCCGACGGGGAGCCACCGGCCCCTCGCTTGGGACGTGCCACCAGGAGCCATCGCATGTGGCGCCCCGCCAAAAATAGAGTCCGCCGTCGTGAGGTGTTGATGCTCACTAACTCATATTTTTACGCATCAACAATTCATGAAAAAGGACTAAAAAGATAAATCAACAATAGAATAGGGCTTTGGACTAATGATTTCCACGAGTTTTGGTAAAGTTGTGATTTGCGGGGACTTAATAGGAAAAACAAAGAGAATTGACGTGTCATACTAACCGACGAACGTAATGCAATCCAACTCAAAACAAGTCTAGAAGGCTCCGGATTACTCCCGACGTGAATCCAAACTTAACACCCAAGAAAACATCATCTAGAAGACTCCGGAAGCCACGACGCTGCCGCGGGACCCAGTGGGCCACACTGGGCCAGGGCCGCCGGCCCAAATAACAGGCTCGCCGCCTCCCCCTCCCGCCACGCCGCCCCTCGCCTTAAGCTTCCTCCACCGCCTCCGAGACTCAGAATGTAACCTCCTAATTACCAACTAATTTGGTATTTTCAAAATTACTCTAAATTTTTGAACTAAACTTTGAAAACTCAAAATACCAACTTTGTACAACTTTGAAAACTCTACAAAATTGCTTTAATAACCATACCTTTAATCCTTATAAATTTTAAATAAAAGAAAAGGGCAAAAAAAGAAAGAATGGAAATTAGGGTTTTCGGAGTTCAATTCAAACTTGAATTTGATTCAAATTTCAGATTCCCAACCTATACTATCCAACCATCATCCAACAACACAACCAACTATAACTAAACCTATTTTTTTGTCCAAACCATGGCTTAATCGGTAAGTAACACGGGGTGTTCTGCCTTTCCCCTTATCGAGAATCTCGTCCCGAGATTGTAACGAGAACGAGAAGGGAAGAGAACGATTAACATACACGTATCTAAAAGCACACTCGGAGAGAATACATGACTTTGAAAACTAAACCACTCGGATCTAGAACAAACACGGCTAAGAGCAGGGACGAACAACTAAACGACTAATCAAACGGCCTCGATAAGCGAGGGCAATGAAGGAACAATAGGATAATGATTATCGAGAACATGGCAAAAGACCAACAAACCCGTAAAACAGATCGCGGAACACTCGATCATTGCAAGCGCCAAGATGAAAAGCATCCCGAGAACAAAACTTCAACGAACGCCATATCGGGTAGCTCTATGTCCATCCGCTCCTTCCTTCCAGCTTGGTGGCTTTCCAATCTTCCTCACGGCGAACCGGTGGAGAGAAACAACTCACGAGCTCTACTCGACCAAGATGGGAAGGGGAAGGGGCGATAGAAGATTTTATAGCTTGGTGGGCAGAGATGGGGCTCAACACGCCGGAAGTAGGCCGAGTGGAGGAGCATCACCCGGTGCTGGACAAGATTGGCCATGGCACGCTTCCTGCGTGAACCAAGGTGGGAGAGAGGAAGAGGATGAGAGGAGTGGATCCGCCGGCAAGGAGGCGGCGAGAGGCCGTTCTAAAAGGCGAAGAAGGGGGTCCGGTGACGGGACAAGGGCGAGCGCCGAGCGGCCGACACGCAGTGCAAGATAAAGGAGGGACGACGCCGCGCGAAGACGGGGCGAAGTGCGACACAACGCCGCAGCCACGCGACGACGGCCGAGACCGCAAACACGCACGCAAAAACGGAAGAGGGAGAGGATGCTCACGGCGCTCGAAGACACGTGGCGGCAACACGATGCCACAATGATCCCGACCTTCGTAAATGATTAAACAGTCTCTTATCTACCACTTCTTGTAGTCCGTTAATGTTGATGTCGATGACTTGCTCTTCAAGGGTCACCTTTTCTTGAAACTTTCGTAAGAAACTCACAAAGCAATCGATCCAATATACGAGTCCTCTGATAGAATTTAGGTAAAGAACCAAGGAAATTCATGGCAAGGGAATGCTTTAATGCAATTTTGTAATGGATTATGATTAGAAATCATTAATCATAACACCACAGCCAAAACCACAACCAAAGAAAGTTCCAAGATGTGGAGTCAATATGAAGGTGATTTCAAGATCAAAGCCAAGGAAGTTTTAAAGATCAAAGAGAAATTGTATGGCATCGGGCTCCTCTCTTGAAGAAACGTCTAAGAGGTCCAACAGGGACTTGACATGGTTCCACACGCACAACATAAGCCGTGACAAAGATTTACGATAACATCCTAGTTGAACTAGGGTTCAAACAAAGTACACACAAGGCTTAACAAAGGACACAAACAACAACCAACATTAACATCATTTTTAGATAACATGTGAAACATCATAGATGCATTACACGAATGCTATAAGCAACATATGCAATGCAATGATGCTTGCTAATGATGCAACAAGATGATCATGAATAATCGAATATGCGAGATCTTTCCCCTTAACAAAAATCAAATTCGAATTTCAAGGTGACAAATCCGTGGGACAAGTAATGGGGAAAGAAAATATGTCAAATATATATTGACTTATAAGAAACTTTGTAAAACAATAAGGTTGATATCAAAATTGCAACCAAAAGCAAAAGGTGATTGCAACCGATAAGGTTTTCATAATTTCTAGAGAAGTATGGATATGGATTTCCAAAAGAGTTTACAAAGAAGGAGAAAACACCTTAATTATGGACTATAGTGAATCATGACCATAGACCCCCGACATAAGTGAACGCTGGCAAGATTTCCTTATGGCTGCAGTCCATAGGAGACCCCCAGGTTTCGACGCTTATTTCCCGGTCACGAGGCCATGGTTCTACCATAAGACACAATTATACAACTCTCAACCAACTCATGTTGGCTTTCAAAGTAAAGAGAAGAGCAGGTGTCAGGTTGGAAAAAATCAAGGCATGACACATGCTTGAATTGAAAAAAAATCAAGGAATAATCTTAGATTTTTTACATAGAGTTAACACGACAAGGTACAAGCTCCCAAGGATTAGGAACTTATAAAGCAAAGATTATCAAATGGAAGTCCATTAACCAAAAACCTGGTATAGGACGAAATTTAGGACAAACAACTATTAAAAAAAAATAGCTGCCCCGATTGATAAGAGGAAGTCACATCATTATATGGATGATATGATGCATGCTCGCCGTATACGTCTTCACAACGTTAGAAGTACTCCGTCTTCATCATGTTAGATGTTAGTAGGTTATAGGGCTTTACTTTATATCCTATCTTCACCGCACCAAGGAAATGTTGAAAAGCACTTAGCGGAATATTGTCGGTGAAGTTGGTTCTCCGATTGTTCTTCAAAAGATGACATGAAACTTCTTGAAATCTTTTATTTGACTCGTCGGAAAAATCTTCATAAAAGCTTCCGGCAAGCATAAGGAAAGAAAGAAGATCATTTTAAGTTGTTACTTTCAAAAACTTTTAGATTACAAAATTATTTTGAAGTTTTCAAAAGTAATATTGTAGCTGGTCCTAAGTATGAGCTCGATACCATACCGTGCAATGTAACCTCCTAATTACGGGCCCCACGCTTTTTGTCATTGTCCCAAAGACCTCGACAACCGTGCAGATGCACCCAATAACTTAAGAAGCTCGTCGGGTGTCATCGGAAACCCCGATTACACCACTCATACCAGGATCAACAAAGGAGTAGCTACAACATTACAACATTTGTTACAAAAATATAGATCGAGTGCGGAAGAATAATAACATAATTTTACAAAATATGAGCAAGTTACTTTTGAGTAGACTTAACTTAATTTTGCGGAAGCCGAGGGAAACTAGAAGAAACCGGATCATGTCGAGCCCAATCGACATAACCTTGGTTAACATCACGAGTCAAAGACACGCAACATGGGTTAACAAACCCCGAAAGTACACAATGTACTCCGCAAGACTTATCCGACAAAAGAAAAGACTCCAAGGATATCTTTGGCTTAAGGGAAGTAGAGCTAGAAAAGGGAAGTTTGCGAAAAAAAAGCTTACTACAAGTGGATCCTTACTTTTAATATTTTTAGCATCAATTTTGTTGGAACATAAATAAACTAGATTTGCACCTGTTCTATCTCAAACACTTGTTAAGCAACACATCTCAACTTATCTCGCATCTCTTTTCCTTTCATAACCATGATTAACCTTGTTTTACGCAATTACTACGATGAAGGTCGAGGGAATCGGGTCTCCTTCTCCGAGAAGCAACGGCGATCCGCGAATCGATTATATTCCCAAACCGGGATCCCTAACCACACGACATATGTAGCACTTAAGCTTTGCATATATCAACCTTCTTTTCAGATTTGTCCAAAACGGAACGAGGCCTCGCCACCCGAGACCACGATACTCCACCTCCCTACCCCGTCCTAATGACAGTTTGACCGGTAGGGTGGGTACATGCTACTCCCCGCCATCTCTCCACTCCCGGTGCGTGGTTGCCATTCCCGATTTGGCTCCACCGAGATCCGCTTTACCGGAGTATGTGGCTAGTTAGGGTCGACCGATGGGGGTGATGCCCGGTCCGACGTGCCATTGACCAAAAAAAGGTCTCAGGGCGCAATATGCGTTCAACACGCCCCGATTTCACTCAGGCCATACAACGGACGGTCCTTAAACGACCAACACGGGACAAGCACAGCCTAGGTATCCCGCCGGCTTTCAACCTACGCCCCGCCCGATCTCAAGTTCATCACTACCATATGTATTCTCATGAACCACCATCGTGGTGTTCTCTTTTCCAAAGCCGGGAGGAACAAAGATAAAATCTATATCTCAATGAATGATGAAACCATCACTCGACTTCTACCAAGTCTAGGCATTACTAAGCATAAGATAGCAACCTACACAAACTAGTGGGATAAAATTTCGAATAATCGTAGATCAAGGTAATCATGCAAAGAACGGTATCAACCAACTCCTACTAACTTAATGCACATTGCACTAGACTTAAGGTGAATAAAATATTTATAAACGAGAGAAGGGTTTATGCTCGGGGCTTGCTCAGTATTGCGAGGAAAGTTAGATTCGAAGTTGGATTGCCAACGCCAAACCGACACCGATACCTCGGTTGAAAGAATCTTCTTCAAGTTCGACCATCATGAACCATCTCACTCTCGTATATTCTACACGTAGATGATGATGCATGCTTTAGCATGATGGAATGATAAACATGATGCTTGATGATGCATGAAATAATAAATAACTTGAGTACAATCGCCCTTCACGATAAAGTTGCAACCCAACAAAACCAACTTGTTGAACTACTCTTAAGAGATACCATCACCATTGCCTAAGGAGTTCTCAAGGACCACTTAATTGTGATATGATCCAAGTTTCACAAAACAACCCAAAAGTCATACAAAAACCTAAATTATTTGACTCAAAACAAAATATAAACCACATAAAATAATGGGGTTTAAGATAGAAAATAATTTAAACTTTTCAAAAAGACTCCAAACTTTTTTTTATACAAGTAGGTCACATCATACAACAGTACTAAAATAATTTTCATGATTTTTGGCTAAATAAAATAATTATTAAAAATCAAGGAAGATGCATTTTTCAATTAAAATTTGTATTTTTAAATCATGCAAAAACTACTCAAAATCAAAGTTTCAAATTTTTCATGGATTCATATACTCATAAGAAGCTTCTACAAAATTTTCAGAATTTAATGAGCTATTTTCAAATTTCTATGAATTTTGAAAGAATCAAAGACTATTCAAAACAAAGGAAATTAGATAAATCAATATTTAAAACAAAACAGACTCTCAGGCTAAACCGCCCAACATCACGCTACGCCGGTCCAACAGTGATAGACCGCCCAGAGGAACATAACAGGCCGGTCCACAAACAAGAACAAGCCGCCCATCAAAACAAAGAATAGCCGCCTATCACGGCTCGCCAAGCTTTTGGCTTGGCGACTTTTGCGTAAAAGACCCCCAAACTTTAATGTAATTACAAAAAGGTACAAAGCACTATTTATATGAGTCACAAGGTTTCTCACCTAACCTGATCGATCTTCTTCCTATTCTGAACCCGAAGTCCATGGGCGCTCTTGAGGAGAGCGGTTTATCGACGGCGTGGCTCGGCTGCGTTCCGACGGGATGGTCATCGACGGTGATGGGAAAAGGCGACCAAATAGCACCAACAAGACTTGCGTAGCTCAAAGGTGATTTAAGTGGCTTGCCTCGGCAGTAGCTTGCAAGGCGTGGCCACGCTTGGCAGCCCGGCATGGCGGCGAGGCCGCTTCGGCAAGGTCGGGTTCCACCGCGTCCCGGACCTCAGAGAAGCGATCAAGCCGCGAGCATCCGCGGCTTCAAGGCGAGCGCAGCGCAACAAAAAAAGGAAGATGAGAGACTCACGAAGGTCTGGCGGCCGGCGACGAGCTCTGGGCGGGCTGCCGCCGTGGAAAAGTGGCGCGCGGCCTTCTAATTCGGCGTAAAAGGGGATGCTATAGCGGGCTCAAGAAACTAAAGAAAGTGATGCGGCACAGTGACGCGCCGGCAAATTGGATGAGAGGAGACTCGACGGCGGCGGAACAAGGCGGCGGAGCAGAGATGGTTCCGGCCGGTGCGGGTTGGAAAAAGGAAAAAAGGTGGCCGACCCGGTGCTTTACAAGGCAAAGGAGAGGTCGAGGACGTGGCTCGTCTTCGCGAACTCGCCAGTGACCGCGCCGGGAGGACCTAATCAAACGTCCAAGACAAAGCTTTCACGGCGGTCCGCGACCGTACGGGCAAAATGCTGATCCCGCGGCGCCTTCTAACCCTAACTTTTGAATTTGATCAAATTCTCCCAAAATTTGAACTGAACTTGAAAAACTCAAAAAGTGACTTAGCCTAATTTTTCAAGATCTACAATTTTCACAATTGGAAGCTTTTCAAATTCGGCCTCTAAATATGACTTTTGAAAAGCAGTTCAAATTTTTTGAAATTTGAATTCAAAATTACTTTTAAAATCATGTAACAACTTGAAAAACTTTGTACATGACTTTTGTTCATCTCAACAAGATCTACAAACTAGGTTTTGGAAGTTTTTGCAAATTTTGCTTAGATTTTGAATTAGGTTTTTAAATCAAAAGGGGACAAAACCCTAATTTTGGTATTTTCAAAATTACTCTAAATTTTTGAACTAAACTTTGAAAACTCAAAATACCAACTTTGTACAACTTTGAAAACTCTACAAAATTGCTTTAATAACCATACCCCAGAATCCTTATAAATTTTAAATAAAAGAAAAGGGGCAAAAGAAAGAATGGAAATTAGGGTTTTGAGTTCAATTCAAACTTGAATTTGATTCAAATTTCATTTCCCAACCTATACTATCCAACCATCATCCAACAACACAACCAACTATAACTAAACCTATTTTTTGTCCAAACCATGGCTTATCCGGTAAGTAACACAGGGTGAAGATGATATGAGGGAAAAGAGGACAAGACGCTCAACTACCACACATGCCAACAAGAGAGAACCACCATGAGGTGTTACGATATAAGTTGCCATGATTCTACAATAAAGGTAACATCTTAAGGTAAGTGTCCTAATCGATAAAGCTTTACTCTAATCATGGCATGCTTACTAAGGAGTTAAATATGTTAGCTCACAACCTCACTTAGATTAATCTGAATAGCTCAACATGTTAGCTCTTAGTTGTTCTTACCCTTGTCTCTCTAGTTTTATTTTCTCTACCCTTTAGTTTGCTATGTTATAAATGCCACATTCATACCCGTGCCCCGCGATCTTATCACCTTTGTCACAAATAAATGAAACACATTATGCTACCATGGTTATATGTGCTCAAGGTTAGAGTAGAATGAATACAATTTTGGTTACGTTGGTGTTTTCCCACCCGCCAGAGCCCATGCACTTGATCTCTACCTTGACTTTGTGAGCGGGACACACTTTGCGCCAATTGTGGAGGAGTTGCCACTTCTCCAAATCTCTACTAGTTAATGTCCCGCCTACAACATGCACAATAAGCAAGGAACATGGGTGATGCCATCCCGGGATCACAATCCTAAGAGACGCAACTTCAAGATCGACGAAGCACTCAATAAGCAAGCCTAAGAAGAACAAGACGCTGAGAAATCACAAGTTGGATACGGAGTCGACGGACAAGGAAGACATTAAGAAGATTCAAGAAAAGTCCACCAGCTCCCACCAACCAAGCACGCCGAACCGACCACTCGTAAAGGTCTCCACAGAAGAAACAAGCTTGGAGGAAGAAAGAAGACACGCCTACCAAGGGAGACAACAAGAGTACACCTTCGAAGACCTACCACCACCCAGCGTCACGACTGATCAAACACCGTCGGCTACCTCATCTACGCCACTCATCGAGATCATTGAAGGCACCGCACTGCACACGACATCCCGACGAGATTCCATAGATGACAAAGACGCGCACGAGAGTAAGTACTGAAACTCTCGCCGAGAGGTAACTCCCGGTATTTATACGCATATTTAATTTTCTGCATAGCATATTTCAATTAGCATGTTTCCTTTAAGCATATTTACTTTTTTCTAAAACCTGCATTAGAAAATCATAAAATTATGTTTCTTTGCATTTGCATTAGTTCCTTAAAAGCCCCATGCAAGCACCCCTTGCCGTGGCGGCATAAAAATAAAAATACAAAAATATGTGAGCACATGAAGGCTCACAACATAATCCTAGAATTTGTTCCTTCGGGTATGTGCGAAATTAATATTTGCGGGGAGAACATTTAAGGAAAACCCGAGAGATGAACAAGTTCCAAGGACGAATAAAAAGACTACTTCAAGATCCAAATTTGGGGAGAGCACCCTCGTTATCACGATAAGTATTATTATCCTATCTATTTTAAATATTAGCTAGTTAGTATATTTGCTTAGAGTTAATGAGTCTTAAATAAAAGTATTAGTGTTAAGAGTCCAATAAATGTTAGATGCTTGCGAGTTAGCTCTCTTTCTTTAATTGTGACCTTGGTGACATATGCTTTGAAATGATGAATAGTTGCTCCGCCATAATTCTTTTTAAAGTACTTACATTTTAGACTTAGATTCTCCTAGAGCTTTAAATGCTTAATTTGCTCTAAACCCAACACACTGTGGGAAGCACATGCTTAATCACGAGTCTTAGCGTTGAAGGATAAAGATTCATGAAAAGTTGAGTCTTTGTTTATCATATTCCTAGAGATACTTGATTCTGGCTTTATCTTTTGAAAAATCATAAAAAAATATTACATGATGAGTTCCTTAGTTATGACCCTTAAGAGTCTATCATCCGCATCAAGATCATCCCACTCCACCAAATACGCCTTTGCTTCTAATCCGAAGTACGCATTCCCATACTCCATCAGCCACTAGCCATATTATAAAAATAAATTCTAGCAATTTTGGATATGTCTCTCTCAACGTTTTTTATGCCAATTAGATTTCGGGCTACATTCGAAAAAAAAAAAGAGAAAGAAAAAGAAAAAAAAATAAATATTTAGAGAGAAAAGTGAGACGAGAGAGGGAGAGTAAAGGACAAGTGTCATACTAGGCGAGAAGGGCCTACCTCCCTAATAATAATATTTAGAGATGAATAATGGACACGTGTCCGAGGGTGAGTAGGGCCCACATCTCTAAGGAGAGAAAAAATGGACAAAGTCAGGGGCAAAGCCCACCTCTCCAAGAATGGACAGCCCCTGGTCTTAGCAATTTTTAGAAAGAGAGATATAGTCCAAGATATATATATAAAAAAAAATATATATATACTAGAAAAAGGCTAAAGGCTAATTACTACCTTTCATCCTCATCCATTCGCCACTATCATCCCACTATGTATGTTCCACCACATGTATAACTCCACTACTACCATCTACTTAAGAGGGTCATACATAGGATCTCTCGAGTTTTCTTTTGAAAAATATTGCAAAAAACCCGGGATGATAGTTGATCAAAGAGCTTGAGACATGGTACTTAACTTGATTGTTCTCGTCTTTTAATTGCTTATGATTCGTAAAAGGCTACGCCCCATGGTAAAAGGTATGAGAGAGCAATCTTGTTAAGAGGAGAATTTATTTCGATAATCATATTATTTCGAGGTATGAAAGCGTAGTAGCAACTCATGATCCTATATAGCATATAGCTTTGCTAGGGACTAGCAAAGGGTAAGCTTGGGGAGTTTGTTGACACTTGTTATCGTATAAATTTATTAATCAAATAAACATGAGAAAGGGGTATAAATCATAATAACAACCTAGAATAGGGTGTCACTAACATATTTCCACCAGTTTTGGTAAAGTTGTGAATTGCGGGGACTAAACAGGAAAATAGCAGAATTCGCGTGTCATACGACTACGCGACGTAATGCAATCCGACTCGAGAACAACTCTAGAAGGCTCCGGACTAATCCCGACGTGATCAAGACTTAACACCCAAGAAAACATCATCTAGAAGGTCCGAGAAGCCACGACGCACCGCGGGACCCAGAGTGGGCCACACTCTGGGCCGGCCGGCCTAAATAACAGGCCGACCGGCCTCCCCCCTCGGCCACGTCAGCCCTGCCTCCAGAAGCTTCCTCCACCGCCTCCGAGACGCAATCTAATTCGCTTGTTTAATGTCGGTTTGATCCGATGGTTACGGTGGAGTACGAGTTGTATCTAAGTCCAACACCTGGCACCTCCTCCCGACTATATAAGCAGCCCCCAGGCTCCCCTGTTTCATAAAGGGATCCGAAGCCTCAAGTCATCATCAAGTAGAAGATCAAGTTGAAGCCAAGGCAGGAGAAGAAGAGGCACCACCAAGAGATAGGATAGCTAATTGCCGCTCTATATATAGATCTAGAGCCTAGTTTAGATAGAAAGTCGAGTTTAGAGAAGAGAGAGCGCCCGCTCCGGTTACGGATCCGTAAGTTACTATGAATCAATATTATTGTTTTCATACACCTTCGTGCTATTTCATTACTATGCATGCAATTATTCTATTTTTACTTTATTCTAGTCATAGCATATTTGATATGATCATTATTCATGATAATTCAACGCGCTTATTCGTAGAGCTCCTAGTATATTACACGTGTGTGCTAGGTAGTAGAAAGTATGTAAGCATGGTGCTTAGATATAATTTACTTGCGGATTCACCTTATATGCCGGGTCGTGTGGTAGATCGTAGTGGTGACAAAGACTATTGAGTCCTTTGCAATCCATCCCCGTATGTAAGCCTAGTCGATAATGGTTCTTGGGTTAATCTTGTTTCGTTCTCGATTTTCTTAAGTAATCTTGGGTGCACATTCTTATTTATGGTTTTGATTTATATATGATCTTATGCTATGCCTGTTTAAAACCATTTAATAGAGTCTTTGTATGCTACATAAGAACTGTCCCTTTGTCTTAAATCCAATCCTAATCTCACTAGGAATTAGTTTTATGCTATACTCACCACGTGTGTGTGCCTCTCTTTGTCTCATTTACCTTATTGCTATTTATTATTGGCTTACCTTGTTTAAGTATATGCTGACTACCAAAATCTCATTAGTCTTCTATCACTGTCTTTAATCATTTGAACCACCTATCATATCTTCCTTGTGGATACGATATATATTTAAAACCCTCCCCGGGTGAAATGCTCTTTGGACATCCGTGCGCTTGCGGATCTCAGAATATTTCTCTCGTAAGCTAACAAATACCAACAAGCATTTCGGCGCCGCCGTTGCCGGGAAGATTTTGATAGCTACTCTTTTGATTATTGATAGATGAATATTAAGTGTGGATTTTGCTACTTAGCACCTCTCGCTTAAAAGATTTACCCGTGTATTGTCTATTAGTCTATCTTATGCGGGGTAATTGATTAAAACTTCCGGCGACCTACGGTAAGAGAATCCAAAGTGTACCTGAACTTCATGAACCATTAACATTGGAACCCTGCCCAAGTCGTCGTCACAAGAATTCAAATCACATCTTCAAGTGACGGATAAAGAAGCTGCACAACTCACAAATTCTATTTGTGAGTGAAGGTAAGTATGATCGAACGTGAGACGGTCTTGCTCATGGACTTTAAACTTTTGAGTAGTTATCCTTTTTAAATTTCCCATAGCATGTTTACTTTCATCCATGCATTCAATCCATCTGTTCATGTTGTCCCCATAGTGAATCCATTGCATGTTTAAATTCCTCGCCTTTTATATACCTATTGCATCTAAAAAAAAAGAAATTAAAAATATTAGTCTCACCATGATCATACCCCTTCATCTCTATAATACTTTTATGCTACCTCTCTGTTTGCTATAGTATGCTTAAGTTTTGAAGTATCTTCATACACCTTAGACATGATGCTTAGTTTAATTTGTTTTCATGGCTCAAGTTAAACATGGTGTTTAGTTTGATTCCCTGAAACCGCAAGGTGTGTTGATTTCGTTTCTAAAGGCTTTTAAATTAAACGTGGTGTTTAGATTAAATTGCCTTCTTAAATTGAGTTGGACATTATGTCTAGGTTGATTTTTGGACCGATAGTATACTTTAGTAGATTCTCGGTTATCTTTGTTAGACTAACCCCCTTGAGAAAATTATCAAATCCAATTTGGGAAAAGAAATTAGCTTACGCAAGGTATGTGACGAACTCCAACAACTCTGCAAAAAAAGAAGACTCAACTCACTCCTTATGAAAGGACGAACCGTAAGTGCCTAAATACTCAATTTGTCTTTTGTCACAAGTTACCTTTGCCTTAGCCACGCTTTAGTGCAGCCGCTTCATAAAAAAAAAAATATATATAAATATATATATACTTATATACATATATATATAATGAATAAATAAAATAAATACATATTTTTAAAAAAAAATATAAATAATAAAAAGAAGAAATATATATATATTTTGAAAAAAAAAATAATAAAAACAAAAACAAATATATATAATCGTGCTAAGTTTTTAAAGAACCATCATTATGTTAGCACAAATAAATCATATGGACAATAACCTTTTTTCAATATCATTGCTATCCTTCGGGTATATGTCCACTAAATCATTGGCAGAAAGAATGCTGTGGTGGGCACGTTCATGGACCTACCTCACTACCACTTCCACTACAAAACAGAGAGGAGTACCAAGCCGGGAGGCCGATGAGAAGCGAGGATCAACGTCAACCTACATCATCTTGTCAAAGACTTGCTTGCTCTCATCACCTACACAAGAAATACACGGTAGGAACGCACTCCAATCAATGACGGGCCGATTACAAAGAGAAGTCACAATAATGCCCCGAGACCATGGAGGACAAGGTTGTCACCAATGAGGTTTCTCCCTTGATCATCAAGACGACCTTGCTACACACCATCAAGAAGAACACTCCACACCACGTCGTTAGAGGACAAAGCTAATCAAGGAGGGACTCCAAGTTTACATCTCAAATGAGCATCCTTTCGTCAACCGTAAGTAAAGGAAGATGAAGAAGAATTGACAAAGGAAGATCAACTCGGGTTGCGGCATCCTCATCCCTTGGGGCGATTAAAAAAAAAAAAAAAAAAGAGAAAAGAAAATGGATTGATGCAAGGGAGAGGACGAACACAATAAGATTCCATCAAGACCGACAGTCACAACACACTCAAGGAGATGATGAACAGTCAAACCTGACTTTAAGCGCCGAAAGTGACACGAGTTTGAGCTTGGGGGAGGAAGACCAATTCCACTAGAAGATGATCCGACAAGGCTCTCCCTCCTCTCAGACTCCCACCGTTCCGACACAGAAAAATGAAGGGAAGATGATATGAGGGAAAAGAGGACAAGACGCTCAACTACCACACATGCCACGAGAGAACCACCATGAGGTGTTACGATGTTGCCATGATTCTACAATAAAGGTAACATCTTAAGGTAAGTGTCCTAATCGATAAAGCTTTACTCTAATCATGGCATGCTTACTAAGGAGTTAAATATGTTAGCTCACAACCTCACTTAGATTAATCTGAATAGCTCAACATGTTAGCTCTTAGTTGTTCTTACCCTTGTCTCTCTAGTTTTATTTTCTCTACCCTTTAGTTTGCTATGTTATAAATGCCACATTCATACCCGCTGCCCGATCTTATCACCTTTGTCACAAATAAATGAAACACATTATGCTACCATGGTTATATGTGCTCAAGGTTAGAGTAGAATGAATACAATTTTGGTTACATTTGGTGTTTTCCCACCACAGAGCCCATGCACTTGATCTCTACCTTGACTTTGTGAGCGGGGACACACTTTGCGCCAATTGTGGAGGAGTTGCCACTTCTCCAAATCTCTACTAGTTAATGTCCTGCCTACAACATGCACAATAAGCAAGGAACATGGGTGATGCCATCCTCGGGATCACAATCCTAAGAGACGCAACTTCAAGATCAGACGAAGCACTCAATAAGCAAGCCTAAGAAGAACAAGACGCGGAGAAATCACAAGTTGGATACGGAGTGACGGACAAGGAAGACATTAAGAAGATTCAAGAAAAGTCCACCCAGCTCCCACCAACCAAGCACGCCGAAACCAGCCACTCCGTAAAGGTCTCCACCGAAGAAACAAGCTTGGAGGAAGAAAGAAGACACGCCTACCAAGGGAGACAACAAGAGTACACCTTCGAAGACCTACCACCACCCGCGTCACGACCGATCAAACACCATCGGCTACCTCATCTACGCCACTCATCGAGATCATTGAAGGCACCGCACTGCACACCGACATCCCGACGAGATTCCATAGATGACAAAGACGCCACGAGAGTAAGTACTGAAACTCTCGCCGAGAGGTAACTTCGGTATTTATACGCATATTTAATTTTCTCGCATAGCATATTTCAATTAGCATGTTTCCTTTAAGCATATTTACTTTTTCTAAAACCCGCATTAGAAAATCATAAAATTATGTTTGTTTGCATTTGCATTAGTTCCTTAAAAGCCCCATGCAAGCACCCCTTTTGGGCGCATAAAAAAAAAAAAATACAAAAATATGTGAGCACATGAAGGCTCACAACATAATCCTAGAATTTGTTCCTTCGGGTATGTGCGAAATTAATATTTGCGGGGAGAACATTTAAGGAAAAACCGAGGAGATGAACAAGTTCCAAGGGCGAATAAAAGACTACTTCAAGATCCGGCTTGGGGAGAGCACCCTCGATTATCACGATAAGTATTATTATCCTATCTATTTTAAATATTAGCTAGTTAGTATATTTGCTTAGAGTTAATGAGTCTTAAATAAAAGTATTAGTGTTAAGAGTCCAATAAATGTTAGATGCTTGCGAAGTTAGCTCTCTTTCTTTAATTGTGACCTTGGTGACATATGCTTGGAAATGATGAATAGTTGCTCCGCCATAATTCTTTTTAAAGTACTTACATTTTAGACTTAGATTCTCCTAGAGCTTTAAATGCTTAATTTGCTCTAAACCCAACACTGTGGGAAGCACATGCTTAATCCGAGTCTTAGCGTTGAAGGATAAAGATTCATGAAAAGTTGAGCAGCTTTGTTTATCATATTCCTAGAGATACTTGATTCTGGCTTTATCTTTTGAAAAATCATAAAAAAATATTACATGATGAGTTCCTTAGTTATGACCCTTAAGAGTCTATCATCCGCATCAAGATCATCCCACTCCACCAAATACGCCGCTTCTAATCCGAAGTACGCATTCCCATACTCCATCACCACTAGCCATATTATAAAAATAAATTCTAGCAATTTTGGATATGTCTCTCTCAACATTTTTTATGCCAATTAGATTCGGGCTACATTCGAAAAAAAAAAAAAGAGAAAAAAAAAAGAAAGAAAAATAAATATTTAGAGAGAAAAGTGAGACGAGAGAGGGAGAGTAAAGGACAAGTGTCATACTAGGGCGAGAAGGGCCTACCTCCCTAATAATAATATTTAGAGATGAATAATGGACACGTGTCCGAGGGTGAGTAGGGCCCACATCTCTAAGGAGAGAGAAAAAAATGGACAAAAGTCCAGGGGCAAAGCCCACCTCTCCAAGAATGGACAACCCTGTGTCTTAGCAATTTTTAGAAAGAGAGATATAGTCCAAGATGCTACAAAAAAAAAAAAATATATATATACTATATAAAAGGCTAAAGGCTAATTACTACCTTTCATCCTCATCCATTCGCCACTATCATCCCACTATGTATGTTCCACCACATGTATAACTCCACTACTACCATCTACTTAAGAGGGTCATACATAGGATCTCTCGAGTTTCTTTTGAAAAATATTGCAAAACCCCGGGATGATAGTTGATCAAAGAGCTTGAGACATGGTACTTAACTTGATTGTTACGTCTTTTAATTGCTTATGATTCGTAAAAGGCTACGCCCCATGGTAAAAAGGTATGAGAGAGCAATCTTGTTAAGAGGAGAATTTATTTCGATAAACATATTATTTACGAGGTATGAAAGCGTAGTAGCAACTCATGATCCTACTATAGCATATAGCTTTGCTAGGGACTAGCAAAGGGTAAGCTTGGGGAGTTTGTTGACACTTGTTATCGTCATAAATTTATTAATCAAATAAACATGAGAAAGGGGTATAAATCATAATAACAACCTAGAATAGGGTGTCACTAACATATTTCCACCAGTTTTGGTAAAGTTGTGAATTTGCGAGGGGACTAAACAGGAAAATAGCGAGAATTGGCGTGTCATACGACCGACGCAACGTAATGCAATCCAACTCGAGAAAGACTCTAGAAGGCTCCGGACTAATCCCGACGTGATCAAGACTTAACACCCAAGAATTAGGAGTCATCTAGAAGGTCCGAGAAGCCACGACAAGACCGCGGGACCCGAGTGGGCCACACCGGGGCCGGGCCGCCTAAATAACAGCCGCCGGCCGCCTCCCCCGCCACGCGTCGTACGCCTCCGAAGCTTCCTCCACCGCCTCCGAGACGCAATCTAATCCGCTTGTTTAATGTCGGTTTGATCCGATGGTTATGGTGGAGTACGAGTTGTATCTAAGTCCAACACCGCACCTCCTCCCGACTATATAAGCGGCCCCCGGGCCCCCTGTTTCATAAGGGATCCGAAGCCTCAAGTCATCATCAAGTAGAAGATCAAGTTGAAGCCAAGGCGGAGGAGAAGAAGAGGCACCACCAAGAGATAGGATAGCTAATTGGCCGCTCTATATATAGATCTAGAGCCTAGTTTAGATAGAAAGTCGAGTTTAGAGAAGAGAGAGCGCCCGCTCCGGTTCTAGATCCGTGAAGTTACTATGAATCAATATTATTGTTTTCATACACCTTCGTGCTATTTCATTACTATGCATGCAATTATTCTATTTTTACTTTATTCTAGTCATAGCATATTTGATATGATCATTATTCATGATAATTCAACGCGCTTATTCGTAGAGCTCCTAGTATATTACACGTGTGTGCTAGGTAGTAGAAAGTATGTAAGCATGGTGCTTAGATATAATTTATTTGCGGATTCACCTTATATGCCGGGTCGCGTGTGGTAGATCGTAGTGGTGACAAAGACTATTGAGTCCTTTGCAATCCATCCCCGTATGTAAGCCTAGTCGATAATGGTTCTTGGGTTAATCTTGTTTCGTTCCTCGATTTTCTTAAGTAATCTTCGGGTGCACATTCTTATTTATGGTTTTGATTTATATATGATCTTATGCTATGCCTGTTTTAAAACCATTTAATAGAGTCTTTGTATGCTACATAAGAACTGTCCCTTTGTCTTAAATCCAATCCTAATCTCACTAGGAATTAGTTTTATGCTATACTCACTACGTGTGTGCCCTACTCATTGTCTCATTTACCTTATTGCTATTTATTATTGGCTTACCTTGTTTAAGTATATGCTGACTACCAAAATCTCATTAGTCTTCTATCACCTTTGTCTTTAATCATTTGAACCACCTATCATATCTTCCTTTTTAGATGCGGTCGTCCCCTGTCCAAACCTTGTTCAAGGGTTTTTTTTCGCTTAACGGTGCGAATAATGCACAAACCCCGCCAGACCTTTCCGCGGGCAAAAGTATTTTTTTCTTTGTAATGCAAATTTCAAAGATTTTTCCCCGATCAACTTTATTTTTGTAAATCGTGGAACAGTGTGCAGCTCTCAATGGAGGCAAAATCGAATCCATACTTTGGGAATTCAAAATTTCAAAATTATTTGAATGAAACCCATTGCCGATAACGATGTCAGCCTCACCGGTGACATCGCCGGCGATCCATGCCCTGCACACATGACAAGATCTGTTGAAAGTGCATTGGAGGATACCGGTGATGTTGATTGGCTCCGCGCACCCTTGGTAGTGACGTCGACTTCGCCAAGTGAGGCACTCGGGAAAGAAGTCGTGGTAATACAATCGCCCAATGTTCTTGGTGGATGTTGACGGTAGGTATTGACCACTTTTATATAGATGGAAAGCTATCAAACATGGGATGAATGCTACTAAAATATTATTATTACTAATGATTTCCACGAAGTTTTGGTGCACACTCGGTTTTTAGGTGAACTGAAAAAGCGGCGAGTAAAACAGAAATTTGAAAAAGAGCTAAAATAGAGACACAGAAGAAAAGGACCAAATCGTAGGCGATTGGTATAAATTCGGGGTCAAAATGTGAAGACAAGACACCTCGCCAAGGCGGAACCCGGACTCCACCAAGTGGGGGCGGGCGGCACGGGGGGTGGTGCCGCGGCACCCCCTCGTGGAACCACGTGTGGGGGCTTACGAACCTTCCTCCACCGACCTATGGGAACCCTAGAATACACTCCAACCGTCCATTAAAGTCGGGTTTGATCCAACGGCTCACATCCATCCCTCGGGGCTATAAAAGAAGGGGTAGGGCTACCCCCGAAACCCGAAGTCATTATCCTCATGTCGAGCCACAGAGCAATTCCAATTAGTTACCAATGATATGATTAGCAATCAAGATTAGACTAATTCTTAGAATTAGTCTATGATTAAAATAGATTAGATCTAGTAATGAGTAGATTAGAGGAGCTCCGCCCTGTCGGATCTTCTGGGTCGGTGTATTCTCAGCGGGATCAAGTTCTTCGCGAGAGGAACTTGCTCGAGATTCTCCGGGTGAGTCAACTTCTTATTAAAGTAAGCATTGGATTATATTGTTCTCCTTGTTTGCAACTCTCTTTTGAGTACTTTTAATCTTGGTGATTTCTTGATTAAGGGGAGTAATTTCTAGTGTGAGCGTGGTGCTTAGACTAGGGTTATTTGTGAATGACACTTGCTTGGTAGGGAATCGTGGTAGTATCATAAAGGTGACTTTATAGCTTTATTGAATCCTGTAGCCCACTTCCCACCAAGAAGAAACGTTAGACATTATGCGTTCTTAGTAGAGTAATTTTGTCTTACCCTATTAAGAATTAGCGTCCTAGATAGAACAATATGAAACAACGCTTATGAGTGTTTGGATTAGATCCACTTGAGGAATCTCCTTTATACGCTAGTTTCTTAAGTACCTTGATTGTGAAGTTTGGGTTAAGTTAGATCTTAGTTATATTCACCTCTTTGTTCCTTTGGGTTCGATATTAAAACCGGGAGTTTATCTTTGGTGAAGTGCTACAACGTATTTCTATATGCGCGGCGCTTGCGGATAATTAGGCAAACACCATTTACTACCATGCATGGGGACGTGAATTAATTAATAATCAATTGGTGGGCTCGGTTCTCGTAGCGAGGGACGTCGCCGAGGCGCCGGTGCTCACGCCGCGGCGTTGATTATAAAACAAAACGTAGGCGGAGAATAGTGTGTGTGTGTGCACACAATATATATTTATTTGGCGGTCTCAATGGAGAGTTTCACCTTCGATTTTCAAGATATGAAACTTTGGCATGAAATAAGCATCTCCCTCTATGCATAGTTTCATTGCACAATTTCATAGGTTTAAGGGTCCCACGAACTCTCTCTCATTGCATGATTTAATTGCATAGTTCTATGGTGAAACAAGTATTTGTGTCTCAATGGGGGGTTTCACACCGTTTCCAACGCATGTGAAATCAGTGCCCAAAGGTTTCACCATGGTGAAACTCTTTCCTTCTCAATCCTAGGAGTTTCATGCAAAAAGTAAAATTTTTGCCGATGTGGTATTTGCATTTAATGTGCATGAAACACTAATGAAACTCCCATTGAGACCCGACCTTATAATTTATCTTGGTGGTATCTATCTTGGGTATATATTCGATTTGAAATTCCAATTTTAAAATTCACGAGTTACTATTCATAGCACTATTCAAATTCAAGTATTACTATTCAAATTCGTGATACTATTCAAAATATTGGACACTATTCAAATTCGAATATAAATAGTGCAAGAGCACTTCACCTGAAGTGGATCAGGCACTTCAAATTCTTTACTATTTGGAGCACTTGTGAAATTGGATGGATGCAGTATGCGTGCGTGATTAATATGATCTTGATTAGTATATACTGAAGTGCGTGAATATTCCTCTACTATTCAGCTACTATCGCGGCACCGTATTATTCAGCGATAGCGACTCTTGCGTGAATATTCGTGAGTGCGTGATTATTATGGACTCGATTAGTGAATATTCTCTAGCGCGTATCTTGAGGATGATATCGCGGAATTAAAATTTCTGGGGATCTTTGCGAAAGGCGAGACCGGACTTTTACGCCTAAAGCGTGCAACTATGCTTGTGTTGATCCTACTCGGTACTCACCGTATGCATCACTAGCTCTCTTTAACAAAACGGCGGCAGCTAATCCTATCCCTCTAACGCTAAACGATAGCCGTTTTCCGTCGTGGCGTAGAACGCTAAAGACTTCTGTTCGTCTCCCGGGCAGTTCCACCGAAGGGAAACACTTTTTCTGTGGACACAAAGTTCTCTACAAACGCCTCAAGCGGGGCTAACACGAGAACAACTCAACGCGGAGAGGTTTCTCCTCTAGGGTCCCTAGAGCGACGCTCAAACTTACATGGGCGGCTCTGAGCGAGGGATTCTCAAAGCTAAGCGCTCCATTAAAGCAAACAAGCTTACATACGGCTTTCCCTTTCGGGAAACCCCAAGCATAGCACAAACCTTATTACCTTACAAGCGGGGAGAGGATCGCGAGGACCTCCGTCACAAGCTAATTTTACGGGGATGGATTTTATACGGTGGTGGTAGTGGAGTACTACTACTATTATGGTGGTGGATGATCTTGGAGGGGCTCGAGATCGGGGTCTTCATGGATGTTCTTCCGGTTGCGGATGATGGCGTTGGCGGTGTCGAATGATGATGGTGTTGCGATTCGTTAGGTGAGAGGTCAGAACAACCACGAAAATACCAAACACCAAAAATCGCAACAAATTAAAATTTTTTTAAAACAAACCTATGATTGGTGTTTGTCATGCTAGGAAACCCTACCTAGTTGCACAAGTAGACCCTAATAGCATGTGTGAGCATTTGCATTTAATTCAAGGAGTGATTTGGATCTTATGATTTTATGTGATGAAATAAAATCAACAACTCTTTTAATTTGTCAAATCGACCTTGTTTGTGTTGCCAACCTTTGGAATGGAACCCTATACCCTAAGTGACCCCTAGTGGACACCACTAAGGTGGTGTGCATGTTGGCAACACATGTGCATCAATATAGGGCCCAAGGTTTAGCATAGAATGGCATATGTTAGTATAGAAAATAGATAGAAGAAATAGAAAAGCTTTTGAAAAAAGAGAAAGAAATACAAAAGGCCATTTCGGCCTGGTAAGCCCGACCAACTCGGGCTGTGGCTGCCTTTGCCGTGCTGCGCCAGCCCGAGAGATCGGGGCCCGGCTCGCGCGTGAATGGGCCGCCCGACTTCCCAACGCGCCCACGCCAATCATAACCGAGGGGCAAACACGACATTTCACCCTCGCCCTCTCTCACGGCGCCGACGCGGCGTGGGGACGGGGGCCCCGCGTGTCATCCTTTTCCCTCGCTACTGGTCCCCTCGCCGGCTCCCGGCGTGAAGCGAGCACCGGCGCCCGCGGAAGGGATCCAACGCCGTCCCTCGCGATCGAGACCGTCCACACCCGTTCCCTCGCCTGCGCGCGTGGGATGCAAGCCCGTGGGCGTCGCGGCGCCCTTGCCCGGCGAAGCCCGCAGCGGCGCGGCGACGCGACCCGCCGTGGCGACCTGGCCTGCGCATGGCGTGGCTTTGTCCTGCCTCCCCCGTTTCCTAGCGGGGGCGTCGGGCGGCGACGGGAGGCCAAGCCCGAACCCGCGTACACCCCTCCGTCGCCCTCGTCTCCTTCATCCACCGTCCGCCAACCACCAACATCCATGGCGCCGCCGCCTATAAGAAGGGGACCACAGGGCCTTAGGGTTTTCCACATTGTCCGCCGCCACCACCACGGGAGCGATCGCGAGCCACATCATGCCCACCTAGCCCGAGGAAGAAGGGAAGAAGAGAAGGGGGAGAAGGGAGAAGAAGGCGGGGCGGGAAAAGAGGCGCCGCCAGCCGCCGTCGTCGTCGTCGGGCTTCGCCCGGCAAAGGCGCCGTTGCTCTTTTGCGCGCGCGGCGAGCGGGAGGGTGGAGGTGCCAGCGCCACGCCATCATCGCCGCCCCGAGCCATCTACGCCGCCCTCGGCTGGCTTTGCCGAGCCGAGCGAGCGAGGGAGGAGAAGCACGCTGCGCTGCCGGCGCCGCGCCCGCCCGTGGGCGTCTACACGCCTCGCCACCCGGTGAGCCGCCATGGCCATCGCCCTTCCTTTCACCACAGCGTACCCACCTCGCGGGGGAGCGTGGCCAGAGGCGGCTGTTGTTTGCACATCCGCGCGCCGTGCCGTGGAGCGCGCCGCCATGGTCCCGCGCGAGCCACCCATGGCAGCGCCCGTTCGCCGCCTTAGAAAGCCAAGGCGCCTCCTTTTCACTCTAGGCGTGCGCCATGCGCCCGTACCGCACATCGCGCAAGCGGGGACCCCGCCGTGTCGTGACCTTGTGGTGCTCAGAACGCCCGGGCGTCGTGGCGACCCGTCGAGGCCACCATGGGCAAGGTCACCCATGGCGCCACGTTGTCGACCACATAGGAGCCCAAGCGGGCCTTTAGCCACCCGTCTAGCCCCCTCGTACGCAGCGCGCACACCGACCGACCAGGTGCCGCCTTCGAGCCCTAGGTGCTCGAGGCAGCGTCGCCGCCTACCCGAGACGCTGGCCGAGCCCGTGCTCACGCCATGGCCATGATCCACCTTGGCGGCGTCACGTTCCTATCGAGCCCGGCCAAGAGCGGCTCACGAACCACTTCTATGGTGCCCGCCCGTCGAGGGGGCGGTATCCACCCTTCCACCGAGGGAAGCCCGGCCGCCCGGCCGCCGCCCACGCCGGTGCAACGCCGTGTCGGGGCGCCGCCCGCTGCGCACTCGTTAGGAAGCGCGAATCTAGGCCGCCTCCTTGGGAGATTTTGGACCCCCGAGCTTCGCCTTGACCTTGCACTCGTAGCCACCTATTTGGATGGACGAAAGACCCGCCGTGCCTTGTGTCGCATGACCATGCGGCACCGGTGCCGCCGGGGCACTCGCCCGTCACGGTGCCGCGGCAATGGCATGGCGCCTTTACCGCCTCCGGCCATTCTTCCGATGCAAGGGTTGGCCGTAGAAGAACCGCGGGGGCCTCACGGACTTCGACCATGTAGATAACTGGCGGGGAACACCACGCCTTTCCGCTGCCGCCACAGCGGCGAGCCGCAATTGCCGGCGCCGCCCGTCGGCGTTCCGTCGTTCGTTCGCCACCCGAATGACACAAAGCGAGCCGATGCGCCCGCCATCGCCCGCGAACCCTGCTGTGCACGGCTGGTTGGGGAAAAGCCTCCTCCTTGATCGGGTTCGGCGTGAACCCGACCCGCGGGCGCCGCGCCCGCGCTTCGGCCGCCAGCGCGGACGCCGCCGTGGCATATGGTCATCGCGCCGCCTCTAATGCCTCGTACCCAAGCCCAATCGAGGATAGGCACCCTCCTTAGGGTCAAGTGAGGCCACCGCGGTCGCCGCGACCATCGGCAAGTCGATCTTGGGACCGCCGCCGCCCGGCGTCTCCGCCTTGTCGAAGCTCCTACGCCGCCATCAACCTCGCCCGGCGCAACCGCGTCACCTTCCCAAGGCCCTAAGATAGCCTAGCTGCCCATCCCGGGCTGCCCTATCGCCAGCGACCCGCGAGCCTCGCCGCCCGGCCGGCGCCGCATGAAAGCGAAATGAAAGGGGGAAAGGGGAAAAGAAGGGAGCGCGGTATTTGGTGGACTCGGGTTCCACGGACCGAGAGGGGAACTGGGGAAGTGGACCTAGTCCACGGTAGACCCCGTGTGTGGTCTATGGAGGAGATACTCGAGGAGGGCGACTTCGAGTCGGTGGGAGGACCTGTCGACATTTGTTTGAGGTGCTAATTTCCACCCACCTCGTAGATCCTATTACGCATGCCATGATAGATTGCTAAGCGCTTTATTTTTATGTTGCAATGCTATATGATAGGATTGCATGAGTAGAATGCTCTTGTGAAGCCTTTACCTTGTCGCAACCCATCACCGCATACCCGGCTGATAGATTTAGCCACGCGCGCTTATTATATCTTTGCCGCTATCGGTGCTATATCTCACTTACGTGTTATATATGATCCGGGATATATGAGGCGGGCGTTGAGTATGTTTTTGGGTGACTTTGGAGCCCGGTGACTGAGGTCATGTGGTGAGTGAGATTCCGTGTATGCCTTGGGTGTGTGGTGAGGGTTGTGTCGACCGAGGCGGGATCTACGACAGTCGCGGTGACAAGTCTTGCCGGGAGTGTGCTTCCGGGCCTCTCCCACTCTGCCCTACGTGGCGGGTAACTTTGTACGGATTGGGGACCGGTTCGACTCTTGTGACGGGGACGAAGGCCGGAAAGTGGTGAATAGAAGATGTCTTGCCTGGTCATACCTAAGGACTTATTGTCTTTGAGGACCGGAGATCTTGGGAATTGGTACTCACCTCATGTTTTACGTATGGGCGGATTGCGGATTGCCCCATCTACTTGGATGATGCCATACTTACTAGGTGGTAGCGGTTAGTGTTATAGTGATGGGCCCCGATGGCCTCCATCTGCCGAGACAGCGGGGTTGATCTTGAGTCGCGGGGAGTACTCGTCACGTCGCTTTCACAGTCTCATTGCGACGGTGGTACTCGGAGCTTCAGCTGAGTGGTTTGGTGGCATTGTCTAACTAGGTGGTCTCCGTATGTCATCCTAGGCGTCGTCGGCGTCGATGATGGTGACTGTGTGGTCTTGAGTACACGCTCTGCGAGTTGTAAATCTATACGTATAGTCCCGCCGGGCTAGGACTGTCTAGACTGGACTACTTAGCGTTCTTGCCGGCCTTTTTACTGGACTACCCTCGGCTGCGCCGGTCTTTTTGGCTAGGTTTTCTCGAGGTCCAACTTCTCCAGTAGTGAGGGTGTTTTTCTCTTCTTATCCCGAGTTGAGTGTGGTTTGGGGATTACTGGTGAGAGCCCGGAGATTTGAGAGCCGGTTAAGCGGCGAAGGGAGTTGAAGGGTGTTGCATTTGGAGCTTGGTGGTGAGGTGTGAGATGTGTTGTGGGAATGGATCGAGCTTTGTATGATGTTGTTTTGGGCATTACACCGGGGTTGGTGTGATTTGGGGATGGTAATTAAAACTTGTGTATATATATTTATTTAAATTTGATGCTTGCATAGGAAACTACTGACCAAATATAGGCCTTTTGATATATCCTTTGCATTCCACAAAGCACTACAAAGCAAAGCAAAGCATAGGGTGGGAAATAGCCAAGTACTCATTGTCTTTGAAAGTCATTTTTTTAGCTTGCAAAGGTGAACTTCGGCTACTTGGAGGATTAGATGGTTTCGTGCCTACGCTCAAGGCGAGGATGGATGATGGCGCTTCCGCAACGTTCTTCTAGCCGTTCTCGGATCTTTGCGTGACTCTGTTTGCCTCCGCCAAGTGGCGATGTAATAATATACTCTTTTATTTGTACTCTTTTATTCGAAGTTTGACTCTGTAATCGACTGTAAGTTGAATAATGTGATGGAATGATCCTCGGAGACTATCATGTTATACATCTATCTGTGAATTTTCCTTCGTGGAAATTTGGAGATGTTCTGGTTGGTATCGAGCCGATTGCTTGACCGTAGGGGCGAGACCCCTAGGTTTGGACAATAAGCCTTAGGAATGAAACTTTCTTTCTTCGTTTATATTACCGACCACGCATCTTTTTATGCATGGCTTACCCCTCTCTTGGTAATGCTGCAAATTCCGCATCTCTATATGCGTGGATTGCCTATCTGGTCGGATACTTCGATAACCCTGCATCTCTCCATGCATGGATTATCTCCTTGACGGATACATTACTAACCCCTGCATCTCTGTATTCACGGATTAACCCTATGGGTGGATACGTTGCTGATCCTACATCTCTTTATGCACGGACCATCCATCTATCCGGATACATATCAACCTTGCATTTCTATATGCACGAGTTATCTTTGGTTGGATATCTTATCAATCATGCATTCCTTTATGCATTGATTACCTTGCATCTTTATATGCACAGTTTACCCTGATGTCTGCTAACGGCACTAATCCTGCATCTCTATATGCACGGACTATCTCCCTAGTCCGGAGACATCTTACCTATATATACGCTAGTCCTACATCTCGGTATGCACGGATCATCCCTCGGGACGGAGACATCACTATTCATGCATCTTTATATGCATGGATCGTCTCACCAGCCGGATACATCGTCGAACCCACATCTTTATATGCTGGGATTGCCTCACTAGCCAAACACATTGGAGATCTCGCACTTCGATATGCATAGACTGCACTCCTATCTAGATACATCAACGCGTTCGCACCTTTATATGCATAGCTTATCCATCCTGCCGATTCTAACTTTCGAGCTTATTGGAATAATGCGAGATGGCGAGCACGAGACCGTCGTCAACCTGCCCCTGGATGAGCAAGTCTATGGGGGTTTTTCACGTACCTCCTTCGTGAAGCACTCGGAGAGCTGGTGTTGGTATTTCTAATGTCACTAACTAGTAATGGCATCTAGAAAGAATATCGGATGTTGCTTCGGATAAAACTTAAAAAAGAAATATTCATTGCAGTTCATAGCATATCACGAAAAGGTTGTCATCCCTATAGTTAAACTACTAATATGCAAGGAATATAATATTCGTACTATGCCTTGATAACTTCTTAATAAGTAAATAAACAATTATAAGCTGGGTATCCGCAAGTTTACGTATATGAATATATACCATTGTAGCATTTTAACCGGGAGTAATAACAGGTCTTGAATTTATATTCTACCACGAGGGAAAGAAGTCACATTTATCTTGAATTAACTAAGCATAGATCTTAATCTAACCATCTCTCATGTGCAAGACATCAGCATTAATCTCATCAATTACTTAAGCAAGGATCAAAGTTCATAGTAAAGATAATGATAAAGTTCTAGATAAACAGATTTGACCAAAAATCACGTTGGTTGGCGAGAAAGTGTCTAACAATGGGCGATAGCAATTCATAGGCTAGCTAGCATTAGAAACTCCAATATGTAACTCTAAACTAAATGTTAGGATCTACCTAATTATGCAATACAAATAACAATCATCGAAGAAAGACTAATTAAATCCAAACATGAGGACGTAATCCGTGAAGACTAAGGCCGAAACTTAGAACAACCCGAAATCTAACATCCGCTAGGCCTACATACGGGGATGGATTGCAAAAGGACTCAATGGTCTTTGTCACCACCACGATCTACCACGACCCGGCACATAGGGTGCAAACGCAGTAAATAAGATCTAATCACCATGATTACATCATCTCTACCACTCACCTTCCGATCTAGATGATGAGCGCTATACGAATCCATGCATGAACATAACAGTAATTCAACTATGCTAAATGTGTAATTAAAGTAAATACTAGAACAAATAATCTCGAATATAAACATGATCAAGATATTCATATTAAGCATGTGTCTGGAACTTGAAAACTACTTACAATGAAGAACTTACAAGAACGAGGCCTGATCTTGAGCTGGCCTCCACGATCCGGAGCGATTTCTCCCTTCCTACTAGTTCTAATCTTGATTGCTACTCTTAGAAAGCGATGTTTCTCTAGCGTTGAACATGACTTGGTATTTTAATTAGAAATATCTTTGTTATAGAACTTGATGATCTAAGAAGGGGGGTCTAGGGGTCCTAATATATCGGTCTTCGTCTGTCTCTCCATCTTCATTAGGCGATGTGGTATTAACCTTGAATCAATCCCGCACTTCTACGTAAGCCCTCGGATCAAACCGACTCAAATCAACCGGTTTAGATCGAGTCTTAGAGGCGGTGGAGGAAGCTTCGAAGCTAGGAAGCGTAGTCGGCGCCACTGGGGGGGCCGATCGGCCTAACTATTGGGCCGATCGGCCTGGGGTGCTCCCTCCGGGTCCCGTCCGGCGTCGTCGGCGTGTTTCGAGTCTTCTAGATGATGTATTTCTTGGTTCCGAAGTTAGTTCACGTCGGGATTAATCCGAAGCCTTCTAGACTTGTTTCGGAGTTGGATTGCGTTGCGTTACGTCGGCCGTATGCCACGTCATCTCTGCTGATTTTCTGTTAAGTCCCTGCAAATCACAACTTTACCAAAACTCGATGGAATTATGTTAGTGACACCTATTCTAGGTTGTTATTATTATTTATACCCCTTTCTCATGTTTAATTAATTAAAAATTTTATATGATAACAAGTGTCAACAAACTCCCCCAAGCTTACCCTTTGCTAGTCCCTAGCAAAGCTACATGCTATAGTAGGATCAGGAGTTGCTACTACGCTTTCATACCTCAAAAAGTACTGTGTTTATAAAAATAAATTCTCCTCTTAACCAGATTACTCTTACCAGGATTTACCATGGGGCGTAGCCTTGTCATGAATCATAAGCAAGATAAAACAATCAAGTTAAGTACCATGTCTCAAATTCTTTGATCAACTATCATCCTGGGGTTTTGCAATATTTTTCAAAAGAAAACTCAGAGATCCTATGTATGACCCCCTTAAGTAGATGGTGCGTAGTGGAGTTACACAAGTGGTAGGACATACATAGTGGGATGATAGTGGTGAAGTGGATGAGGATGAAAGGTAGTAAATAGCCTTTAGCCTTTTTCTAGTATTTTTCTTCTCAAGCATCTCTAGTCTATATCCCTCTTTCTAAAAATTGCTAGGATCCTGGGCTGTCCATTCTTGGAGAGGTGGGCTTTTCCCACGAACTTGTGTCCATTTTTTCTCTCTCCTTAGAGATGTGGGCCCTGCTCACCCTCGGACACGTGTCCATTATTCATCTCTAAATTTATTATTTTTTTTTATTATTAGGGAGGTAGGCCCTTCTCGCCTAGTATGACTTTTTGTCCGTTACTCTCCCTCTCTCGTCTCACTTTTTCTAGATATTTTTTTTTTTTTTTTTTTTTCGAATGTAGCCCGGCCTATATAAAACATTGAGAGAGACATATCTAAAGATTGCAAGAGCTTTATTAATTATTTTTATGGCTAACGGCTAAGTGAAATATGGGGATGCGTACTTCCGAGTTAGAAGCGCGTATTGGTGGAGTGGGATGATCTTGATGGAATACTCTTAAGGGTCATAACTAAGGACTCATCATGTAATTTTATAATTTTTAAAGATAAAAACCGGGAGTCAAGTATCTCTAAGAATATGATAAACAAGTAGCTCAACTTTTTATGCACTATTATCTTTTAATGCTAAGACTCGGATCAAGCATGTGCTTCCCATGTGTGTTTTGGGTTTAGAGTAATTTAAACATTTAAAACTTCGGGAGAATCTAAGTCCAAAGTGTAAGTACTTTTTAAGAGGTATTAAGGCGAGCAACTATTCATCATTTCCTTAGCACATATTATCAAGATCATAATTAATAGGAAGAAAGTAGTCTAACAAGTTCTAGCACTTTATTTATTTGACTCTTTAACACTAAGACTCTTTAACTAAGACACATTAAATAAGACTCATTAGCTCTAAGCAAATATAACTAGCTAAAATTTAAAGACATAGGGTAATAATACTTATCGTGATAAATGGGGGTGCTCTCCCCAAGCTAGATCTTGAAGTAGTCCTTTTTTCGTTCATCCTTGGAATCGCTCCTCTTTCGGGGTCTCCTTTTAATGTTCTCCTCGTTAATATTAATTTCGCACATACCCGAAGGAACAAATTCTAGGATGTTAATGTGAGCCTTCATGTGCTCACGTCTTTTTGGATTTTTATATAAAAAGGTGTGGACCTTCATGTGCCCACATATTTTTGGGTTTTCTATGCAATAGGGATGATAATGCAAAAACATATGAATGCAATATTTTTATATTTTTATATATTTTTATGCCACCAAAGCAAGGTGTGCTTGCATGGGGCTTAAGAGACCGATGCACATGCGGCAAACATATTTTTGGGATTTTTCTAATGCAGGTTTAGGAAAAAAATAAATATGCTAAAGTAAACATGCTAATTGAAATATCTTTGTGCGTAAAATTAAAGATGCAAATAAATACCGAAGTTACCTCTCGGCAAGAGTTTAGAGAGCACTTACTCCCATGGCGTGGTGTCGCCTATGGGCCCCCCGTATAAATGTTGTACCTGGTATGGTTCCTTCAATGATCTCGTAGGTGGGCGTAGACTAAGTAGCCGCAGAAGTTTCCATTGTTCATTTGTTGATGCCGGCGCCGGTTGAGTCTCCGAAGGTGTATTCTTGTTGCTCTTCTTAGCAGCTTCTTTCTTCTTCCAAGATTGCTTCTTTGGTGGAGACCTCCTCGGTGTAGTTGGTGCATCATTCAAGATTGGTAGGAGCCGAGTGTACTTTTCTTGGATGTCTTTTTCTATCCTCTCAATGTGCTCCATCTTTGAGTCCAAGCTTCCTTTGTAGTCTTTGGAGACGCTCGCTCTTGGTCCTTCTTCGGGGCTGTTCATAGTTAGTATAAGTATTAAAGAAGCAGCCGCACCTTTTTACCTTGAATATGGAACGGGATTTCGCCCGCCCCGATGTAAATGATTGCTCTTGTAGTATTCGGGAACGGCCTTCCAAGTATTATTATGGGAGGATCTTGTTCTTCGTCTCCCGTGTCCATGACTAAGAAGTCGGTGAGGACATAGTTTGTCTTTGATCTTGACCGGATGCGTTTCGCACAATACCTTAGGGAATCGGTGTGTTTGATCCGCCCACCGTGATGAGTACATAGGTGGAACACAAAGGCGGATTACCATAGATTAATTTATACGTTACCTTTGACATTAGGTTGATGCCCGATCCGTGTCGCAGACGGTTGTATAAGTTCCATTGATTAATGGAGCGATGGATTGCCGGAACTCGTGGTCGTCTAGCTTCTCTACTGGTGGTTGATTGCGCCGAGTCTTGCGTCTTTGAGTTGACTTGATTGATCATCAAGACTCGTTCTAATGTGTGGTCGAGGTTGACGATTGTTCTTGTTCCCGCTTCTTCTTTTATCCTCTTCTCGATTGGTGGTATGTGTACTTGTGTGGTACGGTAGTGGTACGGTTGGTTGGGGGGAGCTAAGGTCTTGTGTTTGCAGTTGAATCTCTCCCTCTCGTCCATTAATCGTGAAGACGATCTTCGCGGTGTCGGCGTAGATGATTGCCTTAGTGGTAGCCGTGAAAGGGCGGCCCCGGAATGATCGGGCGTTCTTGCCTTTACCCATATCCAGGACCACGAAGTCGGTGGCCACGTATAGCTTACCGATGTAAAGGCATACGTCCTCTAGAATACCCTCGCGGGGGTAGCATAACGATTGATCCGCAAGTTGTAGGCACATGGTTGTGTATACTAACTCGAATACGGCTCAAGGTTTACCTTAGGCATGATGTTGACACTTGAGCCGAAGTCGATGAGTGCGTCGTAGGTGCGGGCGCCTATGTTGATGGTGACGACCGGGTCTTCCGGATCTTCTTTCTTAGCGGGCATTCCCCGGTCGACACAATTGAATTTCTTGTCCGAGTAGGTGGTCCGCATACCCGCATAGTAAATATCGACAAGATTTGCAGATTCTAATTCTTAGGTTGACGGGAATCTTACCTGGGTTAGGCATAGGAGCGAGATAAAGCCAGTGGGATAATTGTGATTCTATCATTTTATTAAAGCTATCTTTGGTTCTTTATTGCGTAAGAAAAGCTTTCCATTTTAGTACTAATAGTTTCTAGCATTTTATCATTGGAAGCTAACTTCTTAGATAGATTATCCATAAGTCTACCTTGGTTTTGTACTAACTCTCTTAAAGGTGGGAAATTATTGAAAGAGTTATTACCTTGATAGTTACCGAATAGTTACCTTGGTAGTTGGGTCTCGTTGACTCCATTGTTGATTCGGAGGACGATCTTGGTTGTTGTTATTGTTGATGTAGTTCACGTCCTCTTCTAGCTCGGGGACGGTGGCTGCCCGAAAGTGTCCATCATTGTTGCCACATTCTTCACATGTCATGCGGGAATCGAAGAGTTGCATGACTTCCTTCTTCTCGGGAGCTTTGTCTTCAAGCTTCTTCATAATTAAGTCCATTTTTGGCGCACGGCATATCTACCTCTTTTTCATTTGGTGCATTCCTCTCTCTTTCTTGCGGGGTTGACGGTCCTCATTCCAAGCTTGGTTTGATGCCATCTTTTTCCACAAGGTCGGTAGCTTGGTTCGGTGTAAGTGATAGGAAAGCACCTCCAGCCAGGCCAGGCGTCCATGGTCTCACGGGTGTTGTTGTTAAGCCCGTGGTAGAAGGGTCTGCATGAGTAACCGGTTCTCCATTCCATGGTGTGGGCATTCTCGTGATGTAGTCTTGAAAGCGTTCCCACGCCTCCGGAAAGCAATTCGTCGTGTTCCGCTTTGAAAGCTTGAGATTTTCCCTCAGAAGGCGTTGGTTTTGCCTATAGGGAAGAATTTTGCCCGGGGAAGGCGATGAGAGCAAAGTGCCCAAGTAGTGAGTTTGTCTTTGTTGGCGTAGAACCCTTTGCCGCTCGTCCCAAGAGTGAGAATGGGAAGAGATGAAGTAGGATTGCATCACTTGAGACATCTTTGATAGTGAAGGTGCCACAAATCTCTAAGAAGTGTTGTAGGTGAGCATTGGCATCTTCATGAGCTTTTCCACGTAATTGGCTAGCTTGTACCATGTTGATGAGTGCGTGCTTGAGCTCAAAAGCTTTGTCTCCTACATCGATTGTCGGTCCAAGTGCGGATGTTGGCCGTAGTCGGTGCGCAGTATTCGCGGAAGGGTCTTGTTTGCCATGTCTTCAAAAATTGGTGCTAAGCTACGCACGGTGGAGGAGTCTTCCGAGGTAGTGTTCTTGGGTTGAGATTTCAACTTGGATCTTGCCTCCTTCAAAAAGTTTTTTCTCGATCTCGATTGGAAGTTTTCGGGAAGATTCCTTTTCATACATTACCCCGCAAAAGATAGGAAGAATAATAACAAGGGTATACTTGTTTAAGCAATTGATAAAATTAATCGATGCGTATGAGAGATGCATGCATGTTAATCCTATATGTTTTTATTTTATTGGGCTATAGACTTTCTTTCCCCAACAACGGCGCCAAAAATGCTTGTTGGTATTTCTAATGTCACTAACTAGTAATGGCATCTAGAAAGAATATCGATGTTGCTTCGAGATAAAACTTAAAAGAAATATTCATTGCAGTTCATAGCATATCCTAAAAAGGTTGTCATCCCTATAGTTAAACTACTAATATGCAAGGAATATAATATTCGTACTATGCCTTGATAACTTCTTAATAAGTAAATAAACAATTATAATCGGGTATCCATAAGTTTACGAGATATGAATATATACCATTGTAGCATTTTAACCGGGAGTAATAACGGGTCTTGAATTTATATTCTACCACGGGGAAAGAAGTCTGTTATCTTGAATTAACTAAGCATAGATCTTAATCTAACCATCTCTCATGTGCAAGACATCAGCATTAATCTCATCAATTACTTAAGCAAGGATCAAAGTTCATAGTAAAGATAATGATAAAGTTCTAGATAAACAGATTTGACCAAAAAATCACGTTGGTTGGCGAGAAAGTGTCTAACAATGGACGATAGCAATTCATAGGCTAGCTAGCATTAGAAACTCCAATATGTAACTCTAAACTAAATGTTAGGATCTACCTAATTATGCAATACAAATAACAATCATCGAAGAAAGACTAATTAAATCCAAACATGAGGACGTAATCCGTGAAGACTAAGGTAAACTTAGAACAACCCGAAATCTAACATCCGCTAGGCCTACATACGGGGATGGATTGCAAAGGACTCAATGGTGCTGTCACCACCACGATCTACCACACCGACCCGGCACATAGGGTGCAAACGCAGTAAATAAGATCTAATCACCATGATTACATCATCTCTACCACTCACCTTCCGATCTAGATGATGAGCGCTATACGAATCCATGCATGAACATAACAAGAATTCAACTATGCTAAATGTGTAATTAAAGTAAATACTAGAACAAATAATCTCGAATATAAACATGATCAAGATATTCATATTAAGCATGTGTCCGGAACTTGAAAACTACTTACAATGAAGAACTTACAAGAACGAGGCCCGATCTTGAGTCGGCCTCCGACGATCCGGAGCGGATTTCTCCCCTTCCTACTAGTTCTAATCTTGATTGCTACTCTTCCGAAAAGCGATGTTTCTCTAGCGTTGAACATGACTTGGTATTTTAATTAGAAATATCTTTGTTATAGAACTTGATGATCTAAGAAGGGGGGTCTAGGGGTCCTAATATATCGGTCTTCGCTCTCGTCTCTCCATCTTCATTAGGCGATGTGGTATTAACCTTGAATCAATCCCGCACTTCTACCGCCGCCTTCGGATCAAACCGACTCAAATCAACCGGTTTAGATCGAGTCTTAGAGGCGGTGGAGGAAGCTTTCCCGGCAGCAGCGAGTCGGCGCCAGGGGGGCCGATCGGCCTAACTATTGGGCCGATCGCCCGGGGGTGCTCCCCTCGGGTCCCGTCGCGGCGTCGCGTGTTGTTCGAGTCTTCTAGATGATGTATTTCTTGGTTCGAAGTTAGTTCACGTCGGGATTAATCCGAAGCCTTCTAGACTTGTTTCGAGTTGGATTGCGTTATGCGTTACGCCGGCCGTATGCCACGCCATCTCTCGCTGATTTTCTCGTTAAGTCCCCTCGCAAATCACAACTTTACCAAAACCGATGGAATTATGTTAGTGACACCCTATTCTAGGTTGTTATTATTATGTATACCCCTTTCTCATGTTTAATTAATTAAAAATTTTATATGATAACAAGTGTCAACAAATTTGGGCATCCTCGCGAACGCATCGAGTATGTGTATCGCAGAGAACCCGCACCACATGGACTTCGGGGAGACTACATCACGGTCCATCTCACCGTGCTCGCAGTTTTTGAGACTGTACTAGAGTTCCATGGCTTCTCCGAGCCGGAAGTGAACGGCGGCATCTTCATGGGAGTACAAGCTGTTTCGCAGTTGCGCTTTCGCAACTTGATGAGAGACGCCCGCCACCTGTTCAAGGAAGGCCACTTTCGTCCGCACGCCCCTATGTTGGATCACTCCAAGCCACCCGTTCCACGTATCGGCTGCCGCAGATCATGCTCCCTTCACCGAGGCGCATCCTTGTCTCACCACCTCGGGTTGTGCCTCCCCGCACAGGCGTGTACATCTGGGACGTGGAGCAACAGAGCCGTCACTACCTCAATATGCTTTGCTCGGTGGATGAGATCCCCCTTTCGATCAAGAAGATGAGAAGAAGCTTCTCAAAAGCACCTTTGCGCTACTTCCAAATGATGCCGATCGTGAGAAGCATAGCCTTCTCGATCGCATCGAAGCGAGATCTTTGAGATTGCCACCCCGAAGAATCAAGTCGGGAGGGCCAACTCAAGGAGGAACACTTCAACTACTGAGAATTGGAGAGCCGGAAAGACAGCTTGAGGATAAGATAAGGGAGCTAGACAGGCATAAGGCAAATGACAAGATGGCTGGACGCCAGAAGCAAGTGCAGGAGAACAAGTGCAATCATTTGACCCAGCAGTTAGAGCAAGCAGGCTTCCAAGCCGCGTACAACCAGTGTCATCTGATACAATCCCTGAAGATGACATAGTGTATGAGAGACAAGAGCTTCGAGGACCACGGACGCATGGAGGAAGTCGACCGAAGCGCCTCGAGGGGAGATAGAGGAGCTACAAGACCGGATCGGAAGAGACTCGTAAAGAACCCCGCACAGCAGTACTTCAACATCGAGGATGCTCGCCTCAACCTCGATGCCTGCCCTGAGGATGAGCTTCCTACTCCCAGGGACACCGAGGATCTCCTAGCTGCACATGCCTACATTGCACGAATCCACAAGACACCTGCACATTGGCCTAGAGGCCGAAGATGAGCACTCTATCTCTTCTGCCGAGAGTGGCATTTAGACTCTCAGTCAGTGCAAGCAATGACTAGAAGTAGCAAGTAGTTGTTGGAAAGCCCTACACGGCCAAGTGACATGACTCACTTTCTGAAGTAGAGTAGAATGTCCCTCTTTTGGAGCCTACCTGCGAGTAGTGCATTTCTCGCGAGTCTTTTAGTGTAGCTGCTAAAGACATCGCCGTGTAATAAATCTTGTAATGAATGCTTGGATCTTTATGCATTTTATCAGATCTTTATGCTTCTTTGTTTGAGTGTATGTTTAGCATAAAAGTTTTAAATTGCTTAATAATAAATACATGCACTAGCCATGACCCCTGTACCCCTTGTCACATGCAGAAAGAAGTCAGACCAACATCCTGGGCACTCAAAACCCCATGCACCTTCCCTACCGCAAACCATGGACGGGTCCATACCTGCCCAGAGCATCAACAAGCTGTTAGAAAGCCAAACTCGACTTCTACAAGCTCTGGTGAAGGACTTACATGATGGAGGCTTATCCAAGGGACCTTCCCTCCCAACACAGAGCCCTCAAGAGCCCGAGCTAGAGATTCCCAAGGAGCTTCCCACATTGGATGGTGCTGAGAACGACCCGGGTGCTCCTAGCTCACCAGTCGCTAAAGGACCCCTATCCAACAAGGAACTCCTCAAGGAGTGTCACAACCAGACCTAGCGCCTGGAAAAGCTATCAGAAGATTTGCAGCACTGCACCAAGGAACTACGCAATGACCCTGAACCAACGCCAGATATTATCACTAAGCTGAAGCTCCCCACCTTTGACGGTGATGGCAATGACCCCGTAGCTGCCCTAGACTGGTTGTGGGATACTAAAGAAAAGTTGGACACAGTTGCACTCTCAGGTGAAACATGTGTCATGGTCGCAGCTGAACAACTCACGGGCACTGCTCGAATCTGGTGGGACAGCTTCCACGGATATCACATCAACCCCAACCACATACCCTGGGAAGAGTTCGCTGAGGAATTCCGTGAATGTTTCGTTCCAGAAGCTGCACTGAAGATCAAGCAAGAAGAATTCTACAATCTCAAGCAAGGAACTGGCAGCATCCAGTTGTACGCTGATCGTTTTGTTCGCCTGATGCAGTATGTGCCATCCGAGTGCATTCCCTCTGAAAAGCACAAGATGTACTACTTCCGCAAGGGTTTGAACGTCCAATACAAGATGGCCCTAGCGAAGAGCAGTTGTCGTACCCTGAAGGAGATGATTGGTCTATCCACTAAAAGTAAGGGGAACAGCTCCACGGACAACGAAGTCATCAAGCAGAAGAAGCGACAGTCGGAGAGTACATCTCCCCCGCCCAAACACCTCGAAGCCAGCGTGAAGATGTGTACTCGCCCACGGGCCAAGGTGATGGAATCCTAACCAACCTATACCACAACCTTGCTACAAACCCAAGCAAGCGGAGGACTGGCATAACAACCCCTACAAAGGGAGTACCCTTCGCTTTTTGCTTTGATTGCCATCAACCAGGACATAAGTCCACGGAATGCCTAATGAGAGGAGACATGTGGACTACCAAGAGCCGTGGCAAGAAAAACGCTGCCACACCTACTGCTACAGGTAGTACACCCAATACTTGCTACGGATGTGGCCAGCCAGACCACCGTGTCTCCAAGTGTCCAAGAAAGAACCACGATGCACCTGCTATGAGCAATGGAGGTAGTATCTACACCGCCAACTACTATCTCGCTGCTCAGAACCCTCACCTACGGAGGACTACTACACCCACTTCATTAAGTGGAGGTCCTATTGGTTGCCTTGTGTGTGGCCAAACGGGTCACTGGCCTCGCAAGTGCCCCCAAAGGGCTTATAAGGGTAATCGGGGAAAATTCGTGCTTGCTACAAGTGCGGGCAACATGATCATTGGGTCACCCAATGCCCCCGGGAGAGCAACTGCGGTGATAGCCCAGAAACTGGCTGATCCAACTCGGGGGGCTACTTCCTCTAGTACCTCTGAGCCAACTGACGGAAGTCTCCACCATAGCCTTGCAAAGATTGCCCCTACCATGGATAACGGTATGTTTTTATGCATACAGTTTTTAATCCTTTTCGCTTGTAAGATTTTGGTATTGCATTCTCTATGCCTATTTTTACTAAGCTTTCTTTAAATCCTAGTCTATCTAGTGACCACATCAAACAACCCATGGATCCCATCTACTTGAGTGAAATATTCTATGACTTAGATGTGTAGAGTGTGAGAGTCCCGACCTATGGACATAGTCTGTCTAGCCACTCCCACTTCGCTACCTTCTAATGGTCTAGATGTTTTTCTCTAGATTGGGAAAGACCCCTCTTCAATAAAGCACGTGGTCCGAGGTAGTACTAGCTAAAGCAAGATGATGTTTTCATCAAGCAACTTGGATTGGGAAGACGATAGCTTCCCCGATGTTTCCTCGCAAAGCCGGTAATAAGTTGCACCCCCTCGAGAAAGAACCAGTTGAAGCCAACCGTCGGTCGAAGACCTCCGAAGTTGGAGTGGTACGCCACGCCTTGAATCTCGGGGGACGAGATTCCTATAGGGGGGAGTCTCAGAACAACCCCGAAAATACCAAACACCAAAAATCGCAACAAATTAAAAATTTTTAAAACAAACCTATGATTGGTGTTTGTCATGCTAGGAAAGCCTACCTAGTTGCACAAGTAGACCCTAATAGCATGTGTGAGCATTTGCATTTAATTCAAGGAGTGATTTGGATCTTATGATTTTATGTGATGAAATAAAATCAACAACTCTTTAATTTGTCAAATCGACCTTGTTTGTGTTGCCAACCTTTGGAATGGAACCCTATACCCTAAGTGACCCCTAGTGGACACCACTAAGGTGGTGTGCATGTTGGCAACACATGTGCATCAATATAGGGCCCAAGGTTTAGCATAGAATGGCATATGTTAGTATAGAAAATAGATAGAAGAAATAGAAAAGCTTTTGAAAAAAAGAGAAAGAAATACAAAGGCCATTTCGGCCTGGTAAGCCAGACCAACTCGGGCTGTGGGCTCGCCTTTGCCGCGCCTTGACCAAAGAGATCGGGGCCCGGCCGCGCCCGTGAATGGGCGGCCCGGCTTCCCAACGCGCCCACGCCAATCATAACCGAGGGCAACGCGACATTTTCCCTCGCCCCGCTCTCACCGGCGCCGACGCAGCGTGGGGACGGGGGCCGCGGTGTGTCATCCTTTTCCCCTCGCTACCTGGTCCCCCTCGCTCCCCTGCTTCACGTGAAGCGAGCACCGGCACAGCGCGGAAGGGATCCAACGTCGTCCCTCGCGATCGAGACCGTCCACACCCGTTCCCTCGCCTCACGGCGTGGGATGCAAGCCACGTGGGCGTCGCGGCGCCCGCACCGCCCCGCCAGGCCGCGAAGCATAGAACGGCCGCGGCCCGCCGTGGCTTAGCGCGGCCTGCCGCGGCGTGGCTTTGTCCCCGCCTCGCCCCCGATTTCGAGCGGGGCGGGGGGCATCGGGCGGCGCATAGAGGCCGGCCCCCCGAACCGCGTACACCCCTCAGGTCGCCCTCGTCTCCTTCATCCACCGTCCGCCAACCACCAACATCCATGGCGCCGCCGCCTATAAGAAAGGGACCCAGGAGCCTTAGGGTTTTTCCACGTGTCCGCCGCCACCACCCCAGGAGGCGATCGCGAGCCACATCATGCCCACCTAGCTAGAAGAAGGAAGAAGAGAAGAGGGGAGAAGGGAGAAGAAGAAGCGGGGGCGGAGTAAAAGAGGAGGCACGCTGCCGTCGTCGTCGGGCTCGCCGGCAAGGCGCCCGGGTGCTACTGCTTTGCCAGCGGCGAGCGGGGGGGAGGGTGAACACGCACGCCATCATCGCCGCCCCGAGCCATCTCGCCGCCCTCGGCTGCTGCGAGGCCGAGCCGAGCCGAGGGAGGAGAAGCACGCCGCGCACCGCGCCACTTCGCCGTGGGCGTCTACACACGCCTCGCCACCCAGGTGAGCCGCCATGGCCATCGCCCTTCCTTTCACCACCGGCGTACCCACCTCGCGGGAGCGTGTGACCCCGAGGAGCAGTTGTTTGCACATCACGCCGCCGCCGTGGAGCACGCCGCCATGGTCACGAGCCACCCATGGTCGCGCCGCTGCCGCCGCCTTAGAAAGCCAAGGCGCCTCCTTTCACTCCCTAGGCGTGCACCGCACGCCCGTGCACGTCAGGCAAAGCCAGGACCCCGCCGTGTCGTGACCTTGGTGCTCAAGAACGCCGGGCGTCCGTGGACGGCCCGCCGAGGCCACCATGGGCAAGGTCACCCATGGCGCCACGTTGTCCCGACCACATAGGAGCCCAAGCCGGGCGTTTAGCCGCCCGCGAGCCCCCTCGTGCACGCGCACACACCGACCGACCAGGTGCCGCCTTCCCGAGCCCCAGGCGCCGGGAACGTGTCTTGCCGCCTACCGGGGACGCCGCCGGCCCGTGCTCGGGCCATGGCCATGATCCACCTTGATGCCGTCCGTTCCTATCGGGCCCACCAAGAACGCTCACCGAACCACTTCTATGGTGCCCGCCGCCGAGGGACGCAAAGGAATCCACTACCCTTCCACCGAGGGAAGCCCGCCCGCCCCGCTGCCCCTGCCACGCCGGTGCAATGCCGTGCGGGGGGCGCGCGCCACGACGCACTCGTTCGGCGAATCTAGGCCGCCTCCTTGGGAGATTTTGGACCCTCGAGCTTCGCCTTGACCTCGCTTTTCAGCCTTTTGTTTTGGATGGACCGAAAGACCCCGCCGTGCCTTGTGTCCGCATGACCATGCCATTTGCCCGGAGTGCCGCCGAGAGCACTCGCCCCGCCCTGGTGCCGCAGCAATGGCATGGCGCCTTTGCCGCCTCCGGCCATTCTTCCGTGCAAGGGTTGGCCGTAGAAGAACCGCAGGCCTCACCGGACTCAGCCGTGTAGATAACCCCGGCAGGGAACACCCCGCCTTTCCCTGCCGCCACCGCGGCCGAGCCACCACGGCTGCCGGCGGCGCCGCCGTCGGCGTTCCGTCGTTCCCGGCCACCGAATGACACAAGAGCGAAGCCGATAACGCCCGCCATCGCCCGCGAACCTAGCCGTCGGCTGGTTGGGGGGAAAAGCCTCCTCCTTGATCGGGTTTGGCGTGAACCCCGGCCTCCGGAGCGCCGCCGCGCACGGACGCCGCCGTGGCATATGGTCGCCGGCGCGCCTCTTATGCCTCGCACCCAAGCCCAATCGAGGATAGGCACCCTCCTTCGGGTCAATTGAGGCCACCACGGTCGCGACACGACCATCCGCCCGCCGATGCCGGACCGCCGCCGCCGCCTCGCCTTGTCGGCTCCTACGCCGCCATCCAACCTCGCCGGCGCAACGCGTCACCTTCCCAAGGCCCTAAGATAGCCTAGTTTTGCCCATCCCGGGCCGCCGCCCCTATCATGCCACGCGAGGCCTCGCCGGCCGCGCCGCGCCGAGCGAACACGAGGGGAAAGGGAAAAAGAAGGAGGCGCAGCCTGTGGACCCGCCTCACCACGGACCGAGAGGGGATTCGGGGATGGACCTAGTCCACGGTAGAGCCGTGTGGTCTATGGACCACCGGCCGGGGTTCACCGTGAACCGGCCCGAGTGCACCCAAACAGAGGTCGAGCCCATTAGGAGCCCAAGAGGCCACGCGGCCAGCCCGCGGGTGCGACACGTGTCGTGGCCGGGCCGGCCCAACCCGGCCCATATCCAGCCCCTAGTCCGGCCCTTCGAGCCCAGCCTAGGCCCGATCGGGGTTGACCGTTGACCGCCATCGGTTGGTTGGCCCCACACCTGTCGTTGACTCACCTCACGGCCGCCCCACATCATTGACCGTAGCCGTGGGACCCACCTGCCGGTCCCTAACGCCCGGACCCGCACGGTTGTTGCTAACGTCACCCGTGATGTCATGTGATGACGCCACCGTGGACCCGCCTTTGTAAAGGTGTCAGAACAGCCGCAGCCAATCGCAAAGACGCCACGTGTGCCGCCGGCGATTAAACCAAGCCCTTTTTTTTCTTTTTGATTTAGTTTTAAACTTCGGAAATTGTAGAATATTCATACGAACTCAGAAAAAATCTGAAACAAGAGTCCAAATTTTTCTAGAAAGAAGCTCTACGTCATAGGCTTATCCATGAGTGCATTTGGAGTTTTTGAACTCTCGATTTGCTTCTTTGTGAATGTCTATAGGAGTCGCTTATCGCGACTTTACGCCACGTTTCAGTCTTGAAGGAGGAGATACTCGAGGAGGATGACTCGGAGTCAGTGGAGGACTGTCGGGACGCTGTTTGAGGTGCTAATTTCCCACCCACCTCGTAGATCCTATTACGCATGCCATGATAGATTGCTAGCGCTTTATTTTATGTTGCAATGCTATATGATAGGATTGCATGAATAGAATGCTTGTGAAGCCTTTACCTTGTCGCAACCCATCACCCGCATACCCCCCGATAGATTTAGCCACGCTTATTATTATATCTTTGCCGCTATCGATTGCTATATCTCACTTACGTGTTATATATGATCCAGGGATATATGAGCCGGGCGTTGAGTATGTTTTTGGGTGACTTTGGAGCCCCGGTGACTGAGGTCATGTGGTGAGTGAGATTCCGTGTATGCCTTGGGTGTGTGGTGAGGGTTGTGTCGACGAGGCGGGATCTACGATGAGTCGCGGTGACAAGTCTTGCCGGGGAGTGTGCTTCGGGCCTCTCCCACTCTGTCCTACCTGTGGCGGGTAACTTTGTACGGATTGGGGACCCGGTTCTGACTCTTGTGACGGGACGAAGGCCGGGAAGTGGTGAATAGAAGATGTCTTGCCCTGGTCCTACCTAAGGACTTATTGTCTTCGAGGACCGGAGATCTTGGGAATTGGTACTCACCTCATGTTTTACGTATGGGCGGTGCGGATTGCCCCATCTACTTGGATGATGCCATACTTACTAGGTGGTAGCGGTTAGTGTTATAGCAAAGGATGTGCCCCGATGGCCTCCATCCCGCCGAGACAATTTGTTGACACATGTTAATGCATACTTTTAATTGTCAATTAAACATGGAAAAGGACTAAAACATAAACTAGATAATCTTATTAGGGGTTTATACTAATGATTTCCATGAGTTTTGGTAAAGTTGTGATTTGCAGGGACTTAACAGGAAAACGGTAGAATTCGTAATGCAATCCAACTCCGAACAAAGTCTAGAAGGCTCGGAATACACCCGACGTGAACGAAACTTAACACCCAAGAAAACATCATCTAGAAGACTCCGGAAGCCACGACGCTGCCGGGACCCGTGGGGCCCACCGGGCCGACGGCCCCCACCCGCCGCCGCCGGCCGCCCCGGCCCAAGCAGGCCTCGCCTGAATGTTCGCCCGCCCACCGCCTCTAAGATGCAATCTAAACCGCATGATTAATGTCGGTTTGATCCGACGACGACGGGAAGAGTCCGAGTCCAAGACGGTGTACCTCCTCCCGACTATATAAGCAAGCCCCCAGGCCCCTGATTCAACAGATCCATCAATCATCAATTCAATCAGATCATCAACGACGACAAGAGATAGAAGCTCTAGATTAGAATTAGATTGAGAGTTAGTTTTGTAAGTTGAGAGAATTAGAGCGTGGTTGAGGCGGAGTTGAAGGAAGGCCCTGAGCCGTCGGCGCCTCCATCTTCTTCCTCCTCTAGAGTTGGCGCCTCCATCATCTTCTCCCCTCGAGCCGATGCCATTGGAGCACGACTCTGAGATCTTGTGGATTGTTCGACTTCCATTCGAGTAAGTGGTATTGTCTCTATTGTTCTTAAGGTTCGTATTTCTTTGATAAGATTACTTTGATTCCTGTCGCTCTTGAATTGAAGTTGTTAGATTAATGTAAGCGTGGTGCTTAGATTGACTAGCTTATTACGAATACCTTCTATAGGCCGGAGTGAAACACCAACCGTTAAGGGTGATCGTAGTGGTGACAAAGACTATTGAGTCCTTTGTATCCCCTCGCCCCGTTTATAGAAATCGTAGGAGACCTGCGTTGTTAGCGTAGAATCCCTTTATTAAGAGTTTCTTCATGACAACCCCTCTTAAGAACAATGTGCAAATGATTTACTTGAAGTGAGAACAAGACCTTCCTACTAGAACTCCTTCTCTTTATTATCTATCTAGTTTTATTAAACCACTCGAGGGGATCGGTAGTAAATCTCAAGAACCCCTTCTCTACGTTCTCCCCGTGGATTCGATATTTTAAAACCCATCACCCCGGGTGAAGTGCTCACCGGTATCCGCGGCGCTGCGGATTATCCATCATAATATTTCGTAGGCTTATCAAATACCAACAAGCATTTCCGGCGCCGTTCTTCGGGAGAACGGTTTAGAGATTTCTTGAGTATACTTTTATCTTTTTTTTTTTAGTTTAAATTCCTATCCTTTTTTCTTTATCATGGATGCTACATCCATTAAAGATTTTTTTCGGCACCTACGGAGCTTAGCCTTAGGCCTATACCATCATCCAAGCCAATTCTATCCGAGGCCTATGAGCTACGCCCGTATTTAATAGAGATGGTCCAAACCAACACTTTCTTAGGAATAGAAGACGAAGACCCTTATCATCATCTCCAACAATTTGAGCAAACATGTGATTTGCCTTCATATAGAGGGTATGTCCGACGAGACTATCCGTTGGAAGCTCTTTCCATTCACATTGAAAGGAAAAAGCTCGCCAATGGTATGACGTAACCAAGGAGAAGAAGAAAGGCGATTGGGGAACTCTCCGTGCAGATTTACGCCTGGATTTCTACCCCCGTTTCTAAAGTAGTCAACCTTAGAACCCGGATCATATCTTTCAAACAAGAGGATAGTGAGTCGTTGAGTTCATCCTAGGAACATTTTGAACTTCTTTGCAAATGGGACCAGATCTAGGCCTTCAAGACCACATTTTACTTCAACATTTCTATATTGGTCTTAATAAAGAATCTAGAGCCTATTTGAATACCTCCTCACATGGATCTTTCATCCATCTTACATCTAGTGAAGCTAGAACCATCTTAGATAACATTCTAGCTAGCACCAATGACGATCCAGTAGAGGAGAAATCTTTAGAAGAAGAAATTCCAGAAATAGCTACACCCGAACCTATGCCAGAATCATCTCAACCTGTAGCTATAGAATTATCAAAGGAAAAACATTCTTTTCCTGATTTTATGAATGATATCGAGGATGATTTATTTTCCGATTTTGGAAACACCTCGAATTATCATCAAGAGAAGAAACCTCGAAAACGCAAATTATCTTCACAAGAAGAAATTGATCGCGTTGAGCAATATTTCTCAAGACAACACACTAGGGAGCTCGCATCTATCATGAGTGCGGAATGGTTGGAAGAATCAGAACTTTCTTCTGATGTGATCCGTTTGGATTCACCTTCTGTACCAATTCAATGCATAATTAATGCAATCCCCTATGATGCACTTTATAACCCAAGTCGTAGGAATTAATGTAATGGCTTTTTTCGAGCAATTTATCAAGAACATGCCATTATCTCCTACTACTAAGTTATTAAAGCACTCCTCTGGGCAAATTGTCCAAAGCTCAGGAATTCTTTACACTCTACCTATTCAGGTAAACGACATGTTAATCAACCTGAGCTTTCATATCTTTAACATTAGGGAGTTTGACCTTTTATTAGGCCATCCATTCGGAAAGACTCCTTAAAGAAGGACACACGGAAAACTAGACATTTGTCTAGGCAAAGATAAATTTCCCTTACACTTCGCACATTCAATTCATACTAAGACCGAACCCACCCCAGAACTGCACCCAATGGAAGAGGTGAAAGAGGCATCTATAGAACATTTCGTAGAATCCAATCAAGAAGATGTAACTAAATTCTTCATCGAGGAAGAAGAAGAAAAATCCAACCGAATCCGAACCTCTCGATGAATTCGAGGAAAACTCGAGACCTCCCATTGAACTTAAACCTTTACCACCTGGTCTTAGATATGCTTTTCTGCATAATGATCCTGAGTCCCCTGTGATCATTAATGATAAACTCACTCAGGAAGAGACTTACAGGTTAATTATTGTCTTAGAACAACATCGTTCGGCCTTTGGCTACTCACTCCAAGATCTAAAGGGCATCGGTCCTGCCCTTTGCACACATCGTATACCTACAGATCCCGATGTTCCACCATCTAGAGAGCCTCAACGAAGACTTAATAATACGATGAAAGATGTAGTAAAGAAAGAAGTTCTAAAACTTCTACACATTTTGGGATTATATATCCTCGTGCCACATAGTGAGTGGGTAAGCCCTGTGCAAGTTGTGCCTAAAAAAAGGGAGGCATGACAAAGTAGTTAAAAATGAGAAGGACGAATTAATTCCTCGAGAACCGCCACCGGGTTGGCGTATGTGCATAGACTATAGAAAATTAAATAAAGCCACAAAGAAAGATCACTTTCCTTGCCTTTCATTGATGAAATGTTAGAACGATTGGCAAACCACTCTTTCTTTTGTTTTCTCGATGGATATTAGGGATATCACCAAATCCCAATCCATCCCGATGATCAAAGCAAAACCACTTTTACATGTCCATATGGAACTTATGCATATCGAAGAATGTCTTTTGGATTATGTAATGCTCCGGCTTCTTTTCAAAGATGCATGATGTCTATATTTTTCGAAATGATTGAAGAGATTATGGAAGTTTTTATGGATGATTTTTTACGTTTTATGGAAAAACTTTTGATGATTGTCTAGAAAACCTAGATAAGGTTTTGCAAAGATGTGAAGAAAAGCACTTAGTCCTTAATTGGGAAAAATGTCATTTTATGGTTAGAGAAGGAATAGTGCTAGGCCATCTAGTTTAAAAAGAGGAATAGAGGTAGACCGAGCTAAAATAGAAGTAATTGAACAACTACCTCCACACGTGAATATTAAAGGAATAAGAAGTTTTCTTGGCCATCTTTGGTTTTTTATAGAAGGTTCATAAAGAATTTTTCTCATATTGCTAGACCTCTTACAAACTTGTTAGCTAAGGATGTTCCTTTTGACTTTGATGATGCTTGTCTTAAATCTTTTGAAACTCGAAAAATGCTCTTATTTCGCACCCATTATTCAACCCCCGATTGGTCTTTACCTTTTGAAATTATGTGTGATGCAAGTGATTATCTTTGTGGGGGCTGTTTTTGGGACGGACAAAAGACAAGAAACATCATGCTATTGCCTATGCTAGTAAAACTTTAACTGGACCTCAACTTAATTATGCCACAACCGAAAAAGAGTTACTAGCTGTTGTTTATGCTATCGACAAGTTTAGATCTTACTTGGTAGGAGCAAAAATTATTGTTTACACCGATCATCTTTGCTCTTAAATACTTGCTCACTAAGAAAGATGCTAAACCAAGATTAATACGATGGATTTTCTTTGCTCCAAGAGTTTGATTTAGAAATTAGAGATAAGAAAGGAGTAGAAAATTCATTTGCCGATCATTTGTCTAGAATGCATTTTGAGAAACCACGGGAGTTACCCATTAATGACTCTATGAAGGACGACATGCTCTATCGGATCTCCCGATCCAATCCCAGTATGCAGATATTGTTAATTTTATGGTTGCGGGATATGTGCGACTGGGCCGATAAAGAAAAAGCTCATTTATGAGAGTCGCCATCACCTATGGGATGAGCCATACCTCTTCAGAGTATGCGCTGACGGCTTACTCGGGAGGTGTGTACCGCGTAAGAAGGACTACAGATTATCGAGAAGTGCCACTCATCACCATATGGAGGTCATTATGGAGCATTCGTACACACGCAAAGATCCGGCAAAGTGGATTTTTCTCGGCCAACCATGTATCAAGACACACGGGACTTCGTGCGAAGGTGCAACGTAACGTCGAGAGACATGGCAATATCAATTCTAGAGATGCCATGCCACCGACAACCAATCTTCAAATCGAGCTCTTTGATGTCCGGGAATTGACTACATGGGACCATTCCCAAAATCCGGACCCTACGAGTACATCTTGGTGGCGATTGACTATGTTTCTAAATGGGTTGAGGCCATGCCATGCAAGACTAGCGATCACAAAAAGCTCAATCAAGATGTTTGAAGAAATAATATTTCCAAGATTCGGTACACCAAGGCTAGTGATAAGTGACGGAGGGTCCCACTTCATCGACAAGAACTTCGAGAGATACCTTTCATCTCGTGGGATCCAACACAACGCCGCTACACCTTATCACCCACGGACAAGTGGTCAAGCGTAAACGTCAAACAAGCAAATCAAGAACATCCTACGTAAGACGGTTGACCAAATGGGAACTAAATGGAAAGACAGGCTACCCAAGCTCTCTGGGCTTATCGGACAGCTTACAAGACTCCCATTGGAATGTCTCCCTACCGGTGGTCTACGGGAAGACATGTCACTTGCCCGTTGAGCTAGAATTCAAAGCTCACCTTTGGCGATCAAGAGGTGGAATATGGACCTTGATGAAGCCGGAACAAAGCGAAGAATGCAACTATCGAGCTAGAAGAATGGAGAGAAAGGGCGTACCACAATGCCAAGATCTACAAAGAAAGAACCAAGAGATGGCACGACAAGAGAATCAAGAAGAAGGAATTCCACCCAAAGCGATCGGGTATTACATTTTAATTCCGTGGTGCGACTTTTCGGACATGGAAAACTACGAAGCAAGTGGGAAGGACCATACAAGGTGGTGAGTTCATCATCACACGGAGCCGTCACTCTTCAAGACAACGAAGGTACGCTATTTAAGGTAAATGGTCATCGCCTCAAGATATTTTTAGAGCCCAATAAAGATTTAGAAGAATTAGATGTTATCGAGTTCTTCGAAGTACCCAAAAATATTAATTTTCGCGAATAATGGGCCAACATCGAGTTTTACGGGATAATAATAGAATTAGAGCACCCCACAACGAAACACGTCGCGAGGCGACACGTGGCGAGCCGATGCCGCCTCGACGCCCCCTCTCGCGCCCAGTTTTGTCTCACACGGTCTCTTACATGTTTAGTTTCAGAAAAACTCCTTTCCAGATTTGTTTTCGCGTCGTAAAACCCGATCTCTCACCCCCTACAAATCCTAACCCATATATAATCTAGGGGTAGACCATCCCTTTTTTCTCATCTAATCTCCAACCAGCGAGCCATGGCGAAAAAAAACAGCTTGTCCCCTTCAATGGAAAAGCCAAACAAGTCGTTCCTTTCATCAAGGAACCAAAGCTTCGCCGTCATACCACCCGAACATACCCCGCTTCCATATGTTCCACCTCGTCGCCTCGCACGCCACCACCGCCGCAAGGGCGCAAGCAAGTCATGTACGCACGACGATACGATCGTCGCCGTGAAGCCGCACTAAAGAAGTCGATCCATGTTCCTACCTACATGGAGGTTCAAGAACCAAAGGAGGCGAGCATCTTACACGTGTTCGCATGGACGCCAACGGCAACACGAGGGAGCACAAGTACACTACAGCACCTCCACGCCGTACTACCATCAACGGAGTCCGTACTAAGGAATCACAAATCAAGAGGATTCCCGCTATTGAGGCCGACCCGTATGCCTTGGAAGAAGAAGACTAGAAAAACCGTAGCCGACCTCGCTCTAGATGTAGCGACTCTTGCGTAAAACATGCAAGGAGATTCACCGTTAATAGCACCCTCACTAATTCCATCCTCCATCTCTTACGCAGAATGAAGGAAAGAAGAAGCGTAAAAATCGGGAAGAGGATGCTAGTCGCAATCAGAAGAAGGGCAAAGGCCCTATGTAAGCATCACAGTTAGAGAGCACATGAGTCTTAGCGTTTGAGTCTTAAGTTTAGTTCGATTAAAGTCGTTTAGCTTGGTTTAGTTAAGATTAGTTTGCTTTAAATATTAGGAAGTTCGGAATTATGTAATAAAGTGCTCTCTCTTTTATCAATGAAATAATCCACAAGTTGAGTCAAATATTTTCTATATTTTTCTGGATATGTTTTTGTCTCCACCATGCTTTGTATGCAAGATAACAGAAAATAAGTGTGGGGGAGACCCTTGACGACCAAACAGAAACTTTCGCGACGAAAATCAAGAAATTGAATCAAGACGGAACCATCGACTCAAGACGACGAACCGCGACCCGACACGGCCCCAGGCCGGCCGACCGCCCAAATACCAGCCGACCGGCCTCGCCTCGGGCCCACGTAGGCCCCGCTTCGTCCACCACTCGGTTTGCTTCCTAAAACTTTTCAATTTTTGCAAATTACTTTCCGTTCGAATTAAAATAAGTCTTTTTGTTATGGTATGTTTTCCAATACGAAAAAGATGTTTTGAACAAAGTTTTACATGATTAAAATTCCTACATATACCTGTCACTTGTTGGGATGCCTTAATTGCTTAAAACATGAAAAATAATAAAGTTAGAATAATGAGATCCTCTTTCTTTTATCTTGTCTTTGGAGAGTTATTTCAAAATATTAAAATCATTAGTTATGCTTCTCCTTTGTGATCAATGATACATCCTAATAGAGCCTAGCAATCATTAAAGATATATCTAATCAATTGTTGCTTTCTTGTGTTGAGCTTTGTCAAAACCACGACCCATGTTGAAATTTGTCTAAAGTCTAAGATCAAGATCACATACACTGCTTTCACTAAAGTATCCATGCTCTAAAAAGTTTTAATCTCTATCTCCCATAATTTTAATTGTTGAAAAAAGGTACAGCTATGAAAAAGCCAAATGTTCAAAATTCTAAAGAGTGGAGAGAAAAGTGAGAGAGAGGAGAAAATGAGCAAGTGTTCTACGGGTCAGAAGAACCCCCCTCTCTAAGAAAAGAAAAAGGCAAAAATGAAGAGAAGAATAATGGACAAGTGTCCGAGGGTGAGTAGGGCCCACTTCTCTAAAAATTAAGAGAGTAAAATGGACAAGTGTCCGAGGGTGAGTAGAACCCACCTCTCCACTAAATAGCTGGTTACCTCGCTTGGAAAATAAGTAAATATAAATGTTCCAAAAAGGGAGATAGACGATTTTCAACTAGAGAGCAGTGGTAATAATAATCTTGACTCACATACACATCTTGATCTATGACTTATGACATCTACCTCCATGGATCCACAGCTTGACTCAAAGAATAAATACAAGGTAAGTGTGCTACATGTTCTTGAGCTCCACTTATATAATAAATGCTAATGTGAGGATATAATATATTTTGAGAGACTTGAGAGTGTCACAAAGGAGTAAGTATAGCTATGTTTTCTTTTCAAAACTTATGCAAAATCTCTCCAATAGACTTGATTCAAGAATAAAGGTGATCTGTTTCTAACCGTTTCATGTTCGAGAGATCCCAAAGTGTGTATGACCATGGAAGTGTAATCATGATCCATTCTTAGACCATCCTTTTATCGAGGGACTCCAGTAAAAGCCTAAGTGTGGGAGAGTTTGTTGACACATGTTAATGCATACTTTTAATTGTCAATTAAACATGGAAAAGGACTAAAACATAAACTAGATAATCTTATTAGGGGTTTATACTAATGATTTCCATGAGTTTTGGTAAAGTTGTGATTTGCGGGGACTTAACAGAAAACAAAGAGAATTCGTAATGCAATCCAACTCGGGGAACAAAGTCTAGAAGGCTCGGAATACACCCGACGTGAACGAAACTTAACACCCAAGAAAACATCATCTAGAAGACTCCGAAGCCACGACGCGTCCACGGGACCCAGGTGGGGCCCACCCGGGCCGACCGCCCCACGGTCGAGCCGCTCGGCGCCCCCGCCCAAGCAGGCCTCGCCTGAATGTTCGCCCACCCTCTAAGATGCAATCTAAACCGCATGATTAATGTCGGTTTGATCCGACGACGACGGAAGAGTCCGAGTCCAAGACGGTGTACCTCCTCCCGACTATATAAGCAAGCCCCCGTGCCCCCGATTCAACAGATCCATCAATCATCAATTCAATCGGATCATCAACGACGACAAGAGATAGAAGCTCTAGATTAGAATTAGATTGAGAGTTAGTTTTGTAAGTTGAGAGAATTAGAGCGTGGTTGAGGCGGAGTTGAAGGAAGGCCCTGAGCTGTCGGGCGCCTCCATCTTCTTCCTCCTCTAGAGTTGGCGCCTCCATCATCTTCTCCCCCGAGCCGATGCCATTGAGCACGACTCGAGATCTTGTGGATTGTTCGACTTCCATTCGAGTAAGTGGTATTGTCTCTATTGTTCTTAAGGTTCGTATTTCTTTGATAAGATTACTTTGATTCCCTGCCGCTCTTGAATTGAAGTTGTTAGATTAATGTAAGCGTGGTGCTTAGATTGACTAGCTTATTACGAATACCTTCTATAGGCCGGAGTGAAACACCAACCGTTAAGGGTGATCGTAGTGGTGACAAAGACTATTGAGTCCTTTGTATCCCCTGCTCCCGTTTATAGAAATCGTAGGAGACCCCTGCGTTGTTAGCGTAGAATCCCTTTATTAAGAGTTTCTTCATGACAACCCCTCTTAAGAACAATGTGCAAATGATTTACTTGAAGTGAGAACAAGACCTTCCTACTAGAACTCCTTCTCTTTATTATCTATCTAGTTTTATTAAACCACTCGGGGATCAGTAGTAAATCTCAAGAACCCCTTCTCTACGTTCTCCCCGTGGATTCGATATTTTAAAACCCATCACCCGGGTGAAGTGCTCACCGGTATCTCGTGCGCTTTGCGGATTATCCATCATAATATTTCGTAGGCTTATCAAATACCAACAACGTGGGGTTGATCTTGAGTCGCGGGTGTACTCGATCACGTCGCTTTCACGCCTCGGTAGCGACGGTGGTACTCGGAGCTTCCCGAGAGCCGAGTGGTTTGGTGGCATTGTCTAACTAGGTGGTCTCCGTATGTCATCCTAGGCGTCGCGGCGCCGATGATGGTGACCGTGTGGTCTTGAGTACACGCTCCGCAGAGTTGTAAATCTATACGTATAGTCCGGCCTTCGGGCTAGGACCTGTCTAGACCTGGACTACTTAGGGTTTGCGCCGGCCTTTTTGCCTGGACTACCCTCGGCTGCGCCGGTCTTTTGGCTAGGTTTTCTCGAGGTCCAACTTCTCCGAGTAGTGAGGGTGTTTTCTCTTCTTATCCCGAGTTGAGTGTGGTTTGGGGATTACGGTGAGAGCCCGGAGGGTTGAGAGCCGGTTAGGCGCGCGAAGGAGTTGAAGGGTCGTTCTGTCGCCGAAGCGCATGGTGAGGTGTGAGATGTGTTGTGGGAATGGATCTGAGCTTTGTATGATGTTGTTTTGGGCATTACACCAGGGTTGGTGTGATGCTGGGGATGGTAATTAAAACTTGTGTATATATATATTTATTTAAATTTGATGCTTGCATAGGAAACTACAGCCAAATATAGGCCTTTTGATATATCCTTTGCATTCCACAAAGCACTACAAAGCAAAGCAAAGCATAGGGTGGGAAATAGCCAGTACTCATTGTACTGAAAGTCATTTTTTTAGCTTGCAAGGTGAACTTCGGCTACTTGGAGGATTAGATGGTTTCGTGCCTACGCTCAAGCTGAGGATGGATGATGACGCTTCCGCAACGTTCTTCTAGCTGTTCTGGATGCTGCGTGACTCTGTTTGCCTCCGCCAAGTGGCGATGTAATAATATACTCTTCTATTTGTACTCTTTTATTCGAAGTTTGACTCAGAATCGATCGTAAGTTGAATAATGTGATGGAATGATCCTCGGAGACTATCATGTTATACATCTATCTCGTGAATTTCCCTTCGTGGAAATTTGGGGATGTTACAGAGGCGATGATGATGGTGTGAGAGGCGATGTCGAATGCGTGAGGGCTGGCTTCTCGTTTTATAGAGCGAGAGGAGCCTTCGAGTCCTTTGAGAATAAGTCCTCGGGCTTCAAGTGTCCTTGAGCTGAGCCGTCCTTCGTCTTCAATTATCGTTGTCATAGTTATCTTCGCGAAGTCTTCGAGGTGAAAGCGACATCTCGCCGACCGACTTCATCTTCATCGGATGCATGGTCTTTGATAATTGACTTGTACTATCGCTTGATGGTGACACTCCGTCTTCACTTCTCATGAGGATTCCGAGAGTCTTCAACAAGAACCAAACTTCATCTTATTCGGTTATGCGTTTCCTTCGAGCATATTTTTCGAAAATTATTCACTGGGGTATGAGTATGGCCTTCCACGCCCGATTGATTGATGTTGCAAAACATCAAATCAAAACTCGCATGTGTATATTGTTATTCCCCCGCCAAATTGTTGATAACACCTTATCAACAGATGCAAATATATGTATTGAGCTTCCAATATATTATTTTGCTTATTCAATCAATATCTTCAAAATCCGTGATCCTCGGGTTTATTAATATTCCGGTGGTTGCCCATGACCACGAATATCTAACATATTCTCATCTATCATTTCATTATTTTCTTCATCAATATTATCATAATCGATGTATTTATATTCATTTTAAATCATAATCTTTCTTTATGTATTCCTCATAATCTTTCTTTATATTTTCTTCATATTTTTGGTATACGTAATGAAAATTTTCATTTATTTCATATTTTGCTTCCTCGCAATAATTCTTCTTTTATATTTTTCTTTAATTGAGGAATTATAGCTTCTAGCGTTTCCTTTATTTTTCTCTCAATAATATCTTCAAGCAAAATAATATATTGGAAGCTCAATACCAATGAATATATTTGCATCCGTTGATAAGGTGTTATCAACAATTTGGCCGGGGAATAACAATATACACATGCCGAGTTTTGATTTGATATTTGCAACATCAATCAATCGGGCGTGGAAGGCCGTACTCATACCCCAAGTGAATAATTTTCGAAAAATATGCTCGAAGGAAACGCATAATCGAATAAGATTAAGTTTGGTTACTGTTGAAGACTCGTCAGAATCCCCAAGAATTGAGAGTCGCTGTCAAGCAACAGTGCAAGGCAATTATCATGCAACTGAAGCCAGTCGACGAGACGTCGCTTTCATCATGAAGGTGTGCCATGCATAATTGATGGCAAGCCACGTTGCCATTCCAGAAGATAACGAAGGACACAAGAACGCCAGCTCAGGTTCAAAGGGACAGTTCAGGCGATAAGTCTGAGGGACGAAAAGCTTATCCTCAAGGCGCACATATCCGAAGCTCCGAGCACTCCTCTCGTTCTATAAAACGAGAAGGAGAGCGCCTGCATTCAACATCGCCTCACACCATCATCATCGCCTCTCACACCATCATCATTCGACATCCGCCAACGCCAGAAGAACATCCATGAAGACCCCGATCTCAGAGCCCCTCTGAAGATCATCCACCACCATAATAGTAGTAGTAGTACTCCACTACCACCACTGTATAAATCCACCTTTGTAAATTAGCTTGTGACGGAGGTCCTCGCGATCCTCTCCTGCTTGTAAGGTAATAAGGTTTGTGCTAAGTGCTTGGGGTTTCCCGAAAGGGAAAGCCGTATGTAAGCTTGTTTGCTTTAATGGAGCAGTTTTAGCTTTGAGAATCCCTGCTTTTCTGTAGCCGTCCATATAAGTTTGAGCGTCTGTTCTAGGGACCCTAGAGGAGAAACATCTGTGTTGAGTTGTTCTCGTGTTAGCCCAGTTGAGGCGCTTGTAGAGAACTTTGTGTCCACAGAGAAGTGTTCCCTTCGGGTGGAACTGCCTGGGGAGACGAACAGAAGTCTCTTAGCGTTCTACGTCACGACGGAAAACGGTTATCAGGTTAGCGTTAGAGGGATATGATTAGCTGCTGTTGTTCTTGTTAAAGAGAGCTAGTGATGCATACGGTGAGTACCGAGTAGGATCAACACAAGCATAGTTGCACGTTTAGGCAGAATAGTCTGGTCTCGCCAGCCTTGCAAAGATCCTGTGAATTTTAATTTATCGCATATTATCCTGCATACGCGCACTCGAGAATATTCACGCAAGAGTCGCTATCGTTGAATAGTGGCAAGTGCTTTGCATAGTAGCTAAATAGTAGAGAAATATTCACGCACTCCAGTATATACTAATCAAGATCATATTAATCAAGCACGCATACTGCATCCATCAAATTTTCACAAGTGTTCCAAATAGTGAGTCTTGAGTGCCTGAGCCACCGACCGCACCTAACCCATCCGATCCAGCCAGGCAGCCCAGCCCCGAAGCGTTACTGGTTTGCATCCCCGAAGCGTTACTGGTTTGCATGCGGGATGAGCGCGCTTCGCTGCTTTCCTGTTCCGACTAGATGCATGCATGCGGGATCAATGCTGCAGTTAATTCTAGTAATTAATGACGCTGGATATTTGGAATAGTTACTTTAACGGTTCAAAAGTCATGCATGCACGTGTACAGATATGGAAGCTAACATGCTCCCTTACGAGAAATAGTATGCACGTATCTGATTATTACGAGAACACGTCAACAGATAGAATATAGTAGTTACTATAATTAGTATATGTTTACGAGAATTTTATAGTGTGAATAGTTACGAAAATTTTATACTGTGAACATTTACGATAATTTTGTACTCTAAATGTTTACGAGAATTTTATACTATGAAAATTTTGAACTATGAAGTTTACGAGAATGTCAATCAAGCTTATTTACTATAAAAATAGTCACTAGAATTCGAGAATGCCTCAATACGACAATAGCGTAAAGACACTGGCACAAAATGACGTCAAATTTTCCATAATATTGCATAGCTCAATATTGCAAGTTTAAGACATAATCTGAATTGGTTTGATCTCACATTCGATACTGCACTACAACTAAAACCTATACGATCTGGCTGAACATGCACATGCAAATCGACGTAATGCAGTAACGCAGCAGCGCCAGATTCCATCCGTGCACGCGGGATCGGAGGCCTTGGCATGGACAGCACGGGCGCCGAGTGCCCGGGAGCACTAGGTGGGGAGATTGCACCAGCGCCAGCAGGAACGCCGGGATGTGGTGCGCCTCGACGCCTTCGGACGTCAATGGTGCACATGCAGGCCGGTGCCGTCGTCGTCGACGAAGGCCACGCTGGGGTCGTTGGTACAGTCGGCGACCACGTCCTGGGCAGGCGCTGTACGCAACCTTCCCAGTCAGCGGCAGGTACCGTACGCCGCCAGTGTTGCGGCGAGTGAGGTCTTGAGGCGCGCCGCCGTGAACTCGCTGCCGTCGACGTCGCCCCCGGAGTCCCGGACAGCTCGTGTGGAAACGAATCGCCATGACGATAACCTGCCCGGCCAAACACGAAGCTAAATGCATGGAATAGGCTGATTGAGGGCGCGGCCATGCGAAGAGGGCCCTGCCGTTGCAGCCGAGAAGAGTGGAGGCGCTGCCGCCGAGATGGATGGTGCAGGCACCCGTCGACGTGTCTGGATGGAGGGCTGCTAACCGTGCGCGTGCAGGCAGGGGCCGTCATCACCAGTTCGTGACCCGCCCCGCGCCAGCCATGGAAGAGACCCACACATTGGAGGGACGCCACCGCCGGGAGGTGGCGGACTCGTCGCTGCTGCCGCCGCCGGGAAGTGGGAGGACTCGACGCGCTGCACATGAGGAGAGAGAACGAAATTGGGAAAATGAGAGAGGTTGCACGCTTGGTCTGGAAGGAAGGCAAAATTTTAGGTATATTAAGTAAACCAATCAATGCATGCATGCATTAGTTCATTGGGGACCATACCAGTCAAAGCCGATTCCCATTTTGTACGGAGTAGCAACGAAATCAAAGCCAGACTACGAGCGGGTCAGGCACGGCAGTTTTGACCCAGCTACAGAATATGATATTTTGTAGCTAGCTATAAGGTAATAGTTCTATATATATATATATATATATATATATATATATATATATATATATAGAAAAAGTCTAAATCACACCCCCCACCTATTAGGGTTGGATTACATAACACCCTAACTTTTGAAACGGCCTATATTACCCCCCGAAATTCCAAAAACGGTCAAATTAACCCCTCGAGCAGTTTTGAAAAATCATAATAAATCATAGAAAAATCATAAAATGGAAAATCCAATTGTGTTAGACTCCAAATTAGTAGATCTACACAACGAATATATAATATGGTATACTTTAGTATATTTTTTTATGACTATACAGAAAATTATATATGTAAAGATACAAAAAAAAATGTACTAAAGTGTACCATATTATATGTTCATTGTGTAGATCTACTCATTTGGAGTCCAATTTATGATTTTTTAGTGATTTACTATGATTTTTCAAAACTGCTTTTAGGGGTAGTTTAATGGAAATTTAATCTTTTCACGTATATAGAATAAAGAGATGAAAAGAAATGTAAGCACGTTTCCTGCTGTAGATCCCTTCGACCCTGCAAGATATAATCCCCAACTAAAAAACCACGAAAAATCTCAGCATCAACATTCATTCATTGTCAGATTTGAATATTCAATCTCAGAACGTTTCAACCTGAAAGAAAAGAAAAAGGAAAATCCATCACACTCACCTCAATCAGTCAATCCGCCGCTCGTGCTTGCCAAGATATTTTCCGCTAGAGCTTGTGCTGCGCCGCTAATCTGCTAATCTGCTGCGCCGCCAGAGCCGTGCGGCCGCCAGCCAAAAATTGCAAGGCATATACGGTTGGCTGAAAAAGCATAAAAATCGATGCAGAAAGAACTCAAAATCGAAAGAAAAACAGTAATTATACAGAGCCATGGCTGCCGGTGGGATCACGTTGAGCAGGCAGGCGGGATTTGGAGCAGACGCCTGTAGGCGGGGATGGGGCTTCCGTAGCTAATGTGGAGGAGGCGCCGGGAGGGAACCGGAAGGAACAGGGGCCTGCGCAGCACGACGCCGAAGTTGTGGGGAGATCCACGCCGTCGCTGGTGGAGAAGGGGCGGGCCACGCCGCCGGCAAATGGAGAGGAGGCCACCGTTGACACCTGTTATCCTATACTTTTATATGTCAACAAGAGATGAAATAAGGATATAAAAAGAATAAAATACATAAAATAGGTGTTATACTGACAAAGTTCCACGAGTTTTGGTGATTTATATCTTTTCAGGGACTTAACAGGAAAACACCGGAAAACTGAGAGAAAACCCCCCAACAATAAGGAGATTTACCAGAGAAGAATTTCGATCCGAAAAGTGAACTAAAACATTCTAGAAGATACCAGAGGACACCAGAAGAAACCCGAAGACGTGAGGGACCAGGACACTGGCGCCCGCCAGTGCCACCTCTGGCGGCCGCCAGGTGGGACCAAGGTGTCAGCCTCAGCTTCCTATGTCAGTTTACTACCGACCTTGTGGTTGTATCTACGTCATTGTTGAAGGTCGGTTTGATCGGATAGTCATCGTTCATCGTCAAGGCCTATATAAGAAGACCATATGCCCCGAGGGTTAAACCTAATTCAGTTGTATTCATTATCAATCCATTGTAAACCAAAGTCGAGGAAGTAGAAGAGAGTTTCTCCACCAGAGATTAGAGTTAGCTACTAGTTCTAGTTCTAGTTCATCTAGTTCTAGTTCATCCAAGTTGATTAGCGTACGGATACAATTAGATTTTGGGTGTGCCTACCCGCAGTTCTCGATCTTCAAGTATTATGGTATGAATTATCTTGTATCTATGACTTTGCCCTTTATTAATAATATGTGTTTATTTGCTATGTTCTTACTTTATTCTAATAGTATGATTGATATAGATGTAGTTTATGATAGATATATGTATCTATTTGTAGAGCGCCCTAATTCAATACTCGAGTGGGTTAGGTGGTAAAGATATTTATGTAAGCGTGGTGCTTATATATGATTTACCCGCAAATGCACCTTATATTAGGGCCGTGTGGTAGATCGCGGGCGTGACACTGTTGAGTCCTTTGGAATCCACCCTCCGTTTATAAGACACGTGGACATTGATTATGGGGAATATCTTGTTTCACTCTTGATTTTCCTTGATAGTCGTCAGGATACATGATCTAGAGTCTACTATGCTATAGATGATAACATATGCCTTAGAGTAGATGTAATGACTTAGTAGATTAAATGCTATAGATGAATTCTGTCTCTTAAAGTAGTCCTATGTTAAGTCTAACTTAGTAGCTATTCTCTGTCTCTGTGTGTGATGCCTCCGCCTATATTTATCATTATCATATTATTATCATTATTGGTTTAACCCTCGCTAAAGTTAGCACTAGTAAATGTAACCTCTCATTAGTATGCCACTTATTAATTATGTTTGCATCCACCTTAGATTATTCCTCCCCGTGGTAGAATATAAATGACAAAACCTGGATTACTCGGTGAAATGCTACAAATGGTATTTATATCCGTGCGCTTCTTGGATAGACTTCTTTTATATTTATTTTATTAGATTGCAAACAACACATATCACAAGTATCACATATGCATTTCCTAGCATTACCGCTGGGGATGACAACCTAGCACATAGTAGTGTTAAGAGATGAACCACACCGAGTATCTTTTGATGGCATATAGCCCGAGGTGAGATTAACTCCACCTTATGTTATAGTGATGTTAGATTTACCAACGACCACCGGCTCGCCACCCGACGTCTCGGGGGGAGGGGGCCGCGAGCACGCGGGCTTCCGCGGCGCCTCCTGCGTGTGGGCCTCCGGGCCGCCGGCGCCTCCAGCGGAGGAGGCCACGCGCCGCCCAAGGCAGCGTCTCCACCGGGCTCAGCGGCCCGGCCGGTAGCGCCCACCCCGCCGAGGACGGATTTGGGGGTCGGGACGGAGGGCCGTGACATGCCGCCCCGGGTGGGAAGCCGATCCAGATTTTTCTTTTTTGAAATGAGCCGGGCGTGGGTTCTTTGGTATGGATGGGGTGGGGATTAGGGTTTCAAGCATTTACATATGGCCCGGGTTGGTGGGCTGGTTTGGGTCGGGCTTCCCTAACTATTAGAAGCCCAAGGCTCCATATATATATATATATATATGTTTGCTTAAGGTGTGGTTAATAAGTGTGTGTTAGAATAAAATAAAGTTAGTCTTGGAAATGAAGAATAGTTGCTCTACTCTAATTCTTTTTAGTACCTTGCTTTTTACTAGAAACTCCTCCGATGTTTTTGATATATTTGTCCTGCTTTCAAATTTGCTCTATACGACTTGTGGGTAGCATACACTTGATCTAAGTCTAGGTAATTGGGGGATATGATATGAGAGAGTCTGAGCATGCTATTTATCTTGTCCTTTGTGAAACTATATCCGGAGATTTGTTTTTGAAAATTTAAAATCTTTCATGACGAGCTCTTGTTTGGCAGAGTGTCAAATTCCTACCAAAGCCATATTTAAGATCATTAGATTAGGAAAACATTTCAATTACATATCTTTGTTTGCTTTGGGTTGAGTAGTTCAAGCTTTTTTGTTACACTGTGAGGAGTTCAGTCATGAAAAGACAAGTTTCCATCCACACCACGTTCCACATATATATGGATTATTCCTATACTAGGAGTGATTGCAATACCATGCTTTTTCCACATATACATCCATATACTTGTTTCATTCCAACACTGGGAATAAACCCTCCATCAAACCATAGGAAGCCCATGTTTATTTACTCCAAAGTATCTTTGTTGATATCTCTCAAAAAGTCTATCAGTGGAAAGAGAGTGGGTTGCTGCTAAAAAAAAAGAGTAAAAAGGGAGATGAAAAATGGACAAGTGTCCTACGGGCGAGTAGAGCCTACCTCCCTAAAAAAAAAAAGAAAAAAAAAAAGAGAAGAGAGTAAAAAAGGACAAGTGTCCAAATGAAAACAATGGGTACTTAGATGCCCGCCTCTCTAAAAGAAAAAGAAAGAAAAGTATGCAGCCCAAAGTTCTCTCAAAGTTTTTAAGTTCCAAAAGAGAGATTTGTTCTATCCTCAAAGGAGTAAACGTAGAATTTGTTTTAGCCACCAAATATAAACCTATCCACCATATTCCATACACATGCTATACTTGTTTTGATTGGCTGAACTCTCTATATATCCATTGTTTGAACTATAGATATATCCTTTGCAGATATGCAATACTATTTTAAGAGTGCCACTCCTATGAACCCCACATAAGCCATATTTAGAGAGAGAGTGAGTCAGAGAGATATAAAGGCTTAATACTTAGCCTTGTGCCACAAATACCACATATTCAAGAGAGAAGGCAATTATTAATGCCTAGTAAGGATCCACAAATACCACATACTGAGAGACTGAGAGTGCCATTCATTACAAAGCTCTGAGTTTTATTTGCAAAAAAAAAAAAATTAAAAACTCCAAAATATTAGTGATCGAAGACTTGAGACATAGTGCTTGACTTGATTCTTCTATCTTTCAATTGCTCAAGTACCTAAGTGAAAGTAAAAGCACCATAGTTGGTAAAAGAAAGAGTTTGAAGTCAGAATTAGTCTATCCAGTCCGGAGTTGAGTCTCTTTTTGAAAGCATGTGTACTCTATAAGAATGAAAGCATCGTAGCAACTCCTGATCCAAGTTTGTTTTATAGTTTATATGTTTTGCTAAGGGACTAGCAAAAGGTAAGCTTTGGGGGAGCTTGTTGACGGTAGTTATTGACCACTTTTATATAGATGGAAAGCTATCAAACATGGGATGAATGCTACTAAAATATTATTATTACTAATGATTTCCACGAGTTTTGGTGCACACTCAGTTTTTCAGGTGAACTCCGAAAAGCAGCAGAAACAGAGCTGAAAAGAGCTAAAATAGAGACACCGAAGAAAAGGACCAAATCAGGGCGATTGGTATAAATTCCAGGGGTCAAAATGTGAAGACAAGACACCTCGCCAAGGCCGGAACCCAGACTCCACCAAGTGGGGCTGGGCGGCACGGGGGTGGTGCCGCGCGGCACCTCCCTGTGGAACCACGTGTCGGGCTTCGAACCTTCCTCCACCGACCTATGGGAACCCTAGAATTCACTCCAACCATCCATTAAAGTCGGTTTGATCCAACGGCTCACATCCATCCCTCGGGGCTATAAAGAAGGGGCAGGGGGCTACCCCCTGAAACCCTAAGTCATTATCCTCATGTCAGTGCCACAGAGCAATTCCAATTAGTTACCAAGGATATGATTAGCAATCAAGATTAGACTAATTCTTAGAATTAGTCTATGATTAGAAATAGATTAGATCTAGTAATGAGTAGATTAGAGGAGCTCCGGCCCGTCGGATCTTCTCTCAGTGTATTCTCACGGGATCAAGTTCTTCGCGAGAGGAACTTGCTCCTGAGATTCTCTGGTGAGTCAACTTCTTATTAAAGTAAGCATTGGATTATATTGTTCTCCTTATTTGCAACTCTCTTTTGAATACTTTAATCTTGGTGATTTCTTGATTAAGGGAGTAATTTCTAGTGTGAGCGTGGTGCTTAGACTAGGGTTATTTGTGAATGACACTTGCTTGGTAGGGAATCAGTGGTAATATCATAAAGGTGACTTTATAGCTTTATTGAATCCTCTCAGAGCCCACTTCCCACCAAGAAGAAACGTTAGACATTGTCTGTTCTTAGTAGAGTAATTTTGTCTTACCCTATTAAGAATTAGCGTCCTAGATAGAACAATATGAAACAACGCTTATGAGTGTTTGGATTAGATCCACTTGAGGAATCTCCTTTATCTGCTAGTTTCTTAAGTACCTTGATTGTGAAGTTTGGGTTAAGTTAGATCTTAGTTATATTCACCTACTGTTCCTTTGGGTTCGATATTAAAACCGGGAGTTTATCTTTGGTGAAGTGCTACAACGTATTTCTATCTGTGCGCTTGCGGATATCTTTATCTTTATTGTGTGCATATAATAAATACCAACGGTGGAGAAACACGAGGCGACGGCAGCCGGTCCTTGCCATGGAGCACCAACACTAATCTTCCTCCGCACCATCGTAGAAACAATGGACTTAGACAATGTGACATCATCAGAACAAGGATCGTTACCTGAATACAGAGCCCTTTCGGCTCTGAGAAGTTGATCAACGGGGAAGCCCGCTTGTTGCACCTCGATGATGAACTCCAGCGTTGATGGTTCTTCATCGTCGTCGGAGACATCCTGATCACCCAGCTACGCCCAGAATTTGGAATGAATTATGCCAACTTGATCTTGTACGGCATGTATCGGCTTCGGTCTCCTTTGTTTATCGGCCAATTCTTGGAATTGGCCTTTTGCTTCTTGTATTTGGCCACAAGGCGATCAAAAGTGCATAGCGGCTTGTTATCACATAAAATTTATGTTCATTAGACTTCCAGACTCCAACCTTGTTGGCGCTTGTTATCACATAAAATTTATAGTCAACCAACATGAGAAATGGACCGAAATACAAATCAAACATAGATTTAGGGGTTTATCTGACAGAAGTCCTTGAGTTTTGGTGAATTGTATATTTTCAGGGACTAAACAGGAAAACAGTGAGAGTTATCAAACTATACGAGTTGAGGACGTGTCCCGATCGAATTCCAACATTGTATGTTGAAAACAAGACTCTAGAAGACACCAAAAGGCAACTCACCGAAGCTCGGGCCATTTCGCCACAGCCAGGACTCGGCCGAGTCCTTGGAGGACATGGCCAAGCTCCCCCTACCACATCAGCATCTCCCCTTTTGCTAGGACTCTTCCACCACCTTCCAGATGCAATCTAATCTATTACTTTAAGTCAGTTTGATCCAAGGGCTCACGTTCATCGCTCCAGGCTATATAAGCAGACCCCTCGCCCCTGGGTGAAACTCTAATTCATTATCTCTCATTCAGATCAAGGCTCCAGGCTAGGAGAATTAGGGTTAGACATTTCAATGTAGTAGATTAGTTCTAGTTGAGAGTTAGGGAGAGCGGAGACGCACTCCGGTTCGGAGAGAAGTCATCGGAGATCTAGTATATCTTTGTATCTCATCTTTGCAAGACTTATGCAATATTATATTTATCTTCTCTAATTACTTTTATGCCTTTCATATGATTGATTAGAATATAGTTGTTATGCAATTGCATGGGATCTCCTTTCGCATCGAGTGCTCTAGTTATCGCAAGCATGATTAGAGTAGTAATTAATAGTGTAGACATGGCGTCTAGACTAGAGGTTACATGAGATTACACCCAATTCCTCTGAGAATAGTTGTGGTAGCCCAAGGTGGTGACAGCCTTGATGGCCGACATAGTCCACCATGTCGGGATGGTGTTTTAGGACCGTAGTCGAGCTTCCCTCCGCCCCTTTCTCATCTCTTTCTATGGCTAGTGTTACGATGTCCCAAAGTGCTTTTGTGTATTGCTATACCTATTCACTTTTTTTATTATCATAGAACCAAAGTAATAGAGAAGTACTCGGGAACCTAGAACTCTCCTATTGTCCTCTCAATCTAGCTATGCTACTCTTTATTATAGAATTCTCCTCGTGTTCCGTGCCATTATGCATAACTCCTATCATTTATTACTTACCCTTACTTTAGTCTAGTTGGTAGATTAAGTTAGTAGATACATGATTGTGATTTATCAAACTTCTTTAACATTGCTTCCCTGTGGTAAAATATAAATAACGATACCTGGAATACTCCCGGTAAAAACTACAATGGTGTTCTACGCGCTTATGAATCATTCATATTCTTTTTGCAATTAATAAATACCAATAAGCTTTTTGGCGATTCTTCTTGGGGAAGCATTTGGCGTAAAGATTTTGATAATGATCTTGATATCTGCTAATTTATTGTACCACTAGCTTTAGTAGGATTACCCCTATTATATTGAGTTGTGGAATAGACAGGACATCAAATGTCGTTGCGACCGTCCGGCAAGATTCCACAAGAAAAGGAAAGAAGAAGAAACAATGAAGAACCCAGGGTGCTTGAACTTCATGATCCATCAACACCGAGCCCCGCCATCTTAGAGGTTTGTCTACGTTCATACATATATTGTTCTAACCATGTGTAGATTGGAGAAAAGGTCACTGTCACAAGAATTCAAATCACATCTCAAGTGACGATCAAAGATGATGCAATACTCGCAAATTCCGTCTTGTGAGCCAAGGTAAGTATGATCAAGAAAGGTAAGATAGTCTTGCTCATAGACTTACTTTATGAGTAGTTATCTTTATCTCGCATTCCACTACATGTTTGCTTTGAACAATCCATGCATTCACTCCATCTAGTTATCTCATATTAAATCCATTGCATGTTTAGTTCCTTGCATACATCCATGTCATTTGCATCTAAAAAGAAAAAAAAAAATTCTCACCATGATCATGCTCTGTCATCTCTATTTGAGTAAATCTCTCAGAGTGCTTTTCATGCTACCTTTGTTTGCTATAGTATGCTTTGGTTTGGAAGTATCGCTAAGGGTACTTCTAAAGGCTTTTTAAATTAAGTGTGGTGCTTAAGTTAAATAGCCTTACTTAATTAAATTAGACATGGAGTCTAGTTTGATTATTGAACTAAAAATTGCTTGTGTAGACATTGGTTATTTTGTTGGACTAACCCCTATAGAAAACTCTCAAATCCAATTCGGGTAAGTCAAGAGATGAACTGATATCAGAGATGAAGCAAGGCATATGATGAACTCCAACAACTTCACGCAAAAGACCTATAACTATCAAATTCATTCACTTTATCTTTTGCTACAAGTTACCTTTGCCTTGAACCATGCTAGAGTGCAGCCGCAACAAAATTTGTTATAAAACATAATAAACAAGACCTATGCTAAAGTAATTCAAAAAAACCATCTTTTCATTAGCATAGATAAAAATCTGTATTTGTCTCATGTTTGTGTCTAGACAACTTTTGTCTTAAGTTATAAAAAAATATGGACACATGAAGGTCCAAGTATAGAAAAAAAAAAAAATTGTGAGCACATAATGGTTCATGCGGAAAGAAAACATGTTCTTAGGACAAGTTCCCTTCGGGTATTTGTGGTCACTAACCATTGCAGGATAAGATTTGAGAACAAAGGATGAACAATGCCCAAGGACATGGCAATTACAACACACCATGAGGGATGCTTCAACATTCACACTTAACTTTAAGTTTTGAGTGACAACAATGCTCGAGCGTGGGGGAGAAAGGCCGACTCCTCGAAGATGATCCGACAATGCTCTAATTCTTCTCAAGCTCCCGTCATTCGACACACTTGGTTTGCAATCCCTCTACTCACTGTTACTTTGTCTCTATAAGTTTGAATGTATTAATAAATGCCATACATCAAAAAATCAAACTTACGATACAAAATAAAAATCAATCCACTAGAGGAGAAGTAATGGTGAATAAATGTTCTATGCTAATTAAAATGATCAATCAAACTTTTCTATAGCATAGAAAGTGACCCTTAGCTCTGTGAATAACACTACCCTTGTTATTACTTGTATATTCCTTCGGGTATGTGTTATCCACTAATGCTTTGCAGGAATAAAACAATGAGTGAGCAAAAGGTCTGAACACAATGTCGTGATTCACAAAGAATGAGCAAGGATGGCATAAAGATGAGAAAGGAGTACCATGAAGGAGACAAGATGCTCAGGAACAACCCAAGAGGAAAGCTACGAGAGGAAAGAAAGGACCACCACAAGGTGTTACGGTGCCATCATGCTCCAATAATAAAGGTAACATCTTGAGGTAAGTGTCATTATTTATAAAGCCTTTTCTTAATTATGGCACACTCATAAATGAAGAAGTTAAACATGTAAGAGTTACGACCTTACTAAATCCAACTTCATGAACTCAACATGTTTAGTTCTTCAAGTCTCTCCTAGCATCACGATCTTGATCACTCAACCCTCCTATAAAAATGCTTTAAATGCTGCATTCATATTCATCTTCTGATCATATCACCCTTGTCATAAATGAATAAAACACATAAAACTTTATCTTGTTCAATGTGCCTAAGGTTAGAAAAGAATGAACAAAGTTTTGGTTTACGTTGGTGTTTTTCCACCTTGAGCTCATGCACTTGATCTCGCCTGTCTTTGCAAGCGGGACACACTTCGAGCAAAATGTGGAGGAGTTTGTTTCTTCCCCAAAATTCTCCAAGTGAATGTCCTGAACCCACAAACATGCACACTAAACAAAATGTTGCCAGCTTCCACTATCAAAGCTTCACTTCAAACTGCTGGACAAGCCAAGACACATGGGTGACACCATCACCATCTCAGGAGATGCAATTGTCAAGATCAGAAGATGCACTCAAGGAGTGAACAAGGATTTGAAGGACCAAGAAGAGCTGACAAGCATGTGGATGTTCTATCCACTGTTGGAAGCACTATTTCAATAGTCATCATCATCACTGCTCTACAGAAGAAAGTACATCACTATCGTTTATTGTTGATATTTCTTACACGATCCCAATTAGGACGGCGAAAGAAATATATATGGGATATCTATCTAATCATGTTAGCTTGGATATGGGATTAACCTCATGATCCAACAAAGCGGAGTTAGGCAAAGTGTTAGTAGTGGGATGTAACTTAGCAACATTATCCATAGTGGAGTTAATCTCACCGAGGGTTATGTACTCAAGGTATACCACTCATTTCTAGGCATTACCTATACACTAGTCTCGTCACCCTAGCAATAACGCTAAGAAATGCGGGTATGGTATTCTTGATTGGCCTTGATAAAAGAATGAACATGATATCTCGCAGTTTTACGATAGAAATACCAATTGTAGCACTTCAGGGAGTAATCCAGTGTATCGTATTTATATTTTATCACAGGGAAGGGAGTCTATGGAAAGGTAGAGAGAAAAGATGTCTAAAGATTTATATAATGTGGTTTAATTATGAGATCATTCACTTCACAGTAGTATAATGCAGAGTTGCCATAAGTATCTAACATTACTCAACAGGATAAGTCACGTGGATAAAGATAATTATATAATTGATAAATACCCAAGTCTAAGATCATTAAGCTACTAGAATCATACAAGAAATTAGCATGTTATAAATTAGACTAGAATGAATATTCCTAAGATACCCCTAATCATACATGTCAATGAATACTACAATTAGTGCAATACATCTAGCTATCATGGCAAGGTTGGATTACTTCTACACATGGCAAGCATTACCAATGACAAATAAGGATCTAAACTTATCCACCACCGTAATCTAACTTCGACTTGTCCTACATTCGGAGGGTGGACTACAAAGGACTCAACAGGACTGTCACTCCCGCGATCTACCACACGACCCGGAATGTAGGGTGCAATTGCAGATAAACGTTGTATAAACACCACGTTTACACATTGCTTATCACCCACATAGTGATCATCTATATGGATGCTATACAATTCCATGCATAAAATATAAAGCAATTTTACTAAACTAAATATATAATCATAGCAAGCATAAACACATATCAATAAGAATATGATAATTATAAAGATCAAAGCCATAACAATTGTATTCTAGATATAAGAGTACTTACAGATTGAATACAAGAGAGAAGTCTCAAGAACGATCCTTGCTACTTCTTGACTAATCGGGAACTCAAGATGAACTTGATCTTCAACTAGAACTAGTTAGATAGCTAATGACTACTAGTATAAACTAGAGCTTATGTCTAGACTTATTCGGACTTGATGGGTATGAGTTGATAATGAAGTTGATATGAAATTGTTATGAGCCTCGTGGTCAGCTGGTCTTCTTATATAGTACCCGTCGATGAACGTCAACCCTTGGATCAAACCGACCTTGAATAACGGCGTAGAAACAACCTCAATGTCGGTGGTAAAACCGACATCTGAAGGAGAGGCCGATGGCTGGTCCCACTGGCGGCCGCCCGGGGTGGAGAGTGGCGGCCGCCAGTCGGGCGTGCCACGTCACCTTCCCCGTCTTTTCTCGTGTCCCTCGGTGTCTTCTAGAATGTTTTAGTCCACTTTTCGGGGTTGAGTTGATTCACGGACAAGTTTGGTCTTGATAAGTCTTGTATATTCTGGAACCTTCTCCATCTTTCTCTGCATTTATCTATTAGGTCCCTGCAAAGTCACAGAATACCAAAACTCGTGGAATTATGTTAGTTAGACCCCTAGACTTATGTTTTGTCTTTGACTTTAGCCCTTAATTCATGTTTTTAAACTTGTATTTTTATGCTTTAGTAGGTGTCAACATCTATCCGGCTTCAACCAAGGATTAAAGACTATGTCAATATCTAGCTTGGGGAGTGCAACCCCCATTTGTCCAGGTAAGTAATTCCTTCCCTATGTCTTTGTTACTATTAGCTAGATATGTTTGCTTTATTGAAAAGAAATAAAAAGATGCATAACCACAGAAAAACCAAATAAAGAGTTTAAGCTATATATAATATTAGTAGAGTGTGATCTTTAAATAAAATAAATAAATAAGGAGTGTACCAAAGGTTTGCTTTTCTGCCAGAATAAAATGAACTCTTGAAGCTAATCTTCATGCATGGAAATGATGAATAGTTGCTCTGCCGTAATTCCTTTCAAGTACCTAGTTTTCAACCTCGAATTCTCCCCAGTTTTGGATAAAGACTGTTTTGATCTAAGATTTACTTTGAACTTGAAACTTGTGGGTAGCGAATGCTTGATCTAAGTCTAGGTAATTAACGGATATGATATGAGATAGTCTGAGCTACTATTTATCTTATTCCTAGTGATACTAGAGTTCTAGAGATTTATCTTTTGAAAATTAAAAATGCTACATGATGAGTTCCTGTATGATAGAGTGTTAAATTCCTACTATAGCCATATATACATGCTACTTAGAATAGGAAAACCACTGATACATATTTACTGCTTGCTTTGCATTGAGTGCTATCAAGCTTTGTTGACCCTTAGAGACTTGTCATTACTTTTAAAATCAAGATTGTGTACACTCCACTCCATCCCAATCCCCCTATATACGCTGCTTCTACACTGGAAGTATGCAACACCAACCCATTCCACTCTACTTATATCCACCCAAAATTGTTCTACTCCTACACTGGAAGTGAACACCAAAAATATTCCCTGTATTTCCATCCACCTAGCCAATCACCCTTTATCCATCAAATAAAGCTCCAATGTTCATGTTGCTATCTCTCAAAAGTTTTTATAGAAAGAGACTTGGGCTGTATTCGAAAAAAAGAAGAGAAAAAAAGAAGAGAAAAAAAAGGAAGAAATAAGGGAGTTAAAAAAATAGACAAGTGTCCACAATGAAACAATGGGTACTTAGATGCCCGCCTCAATTGAAAAGAAGAAGAAGAAAAAAAAGAGAAGTATACAACCCGGGTTCTCCCAATATTTCCAACTTCCAAAAGAGAAATAAGTTTCTTCAAGGAGCAAAAGTAGAATTAGGCTTTCACCCTACCACATGTGGCCACTATATACTCCATACATAGCCATTTCCACCACATACATTCATTCCATCATATACCCATGGACATGCACATCTTGATTTGATTGTATGACTCGTTTCTCTGGATCCATTGTTTGACTTTACAATATATGCTTAGTAAGTATGTATGAGCTGTCTCCCCACCTATGAGCTCCACATAAGCCTTAGTTGTAGGGTGAGAGAGAGAAGGCATAGTGTATTTCTGCCTTGTTCCAAAAATACCACATATTCTAAAGAGAGAAGGCATAACACCATTATTGCCTTGGTGAGGATCCACAAATATCACATATGAGAGACTTGAGAGGGTCATACAAAGAAATCTCTGAGTTTTATTTTAAAAACTTGCAAAAACTCCACAATGATAGTTGATCGAAGAGCTTGAGACATAGTGCTTGACACCCTTGATCGTTTCTGTCCTTCAATTGCTCAAGACCCAAGAGAAGGCTACAAGCCCCATGGTTGAACGTAATATGAGTAAGTATGAAAGTCAGAATAGTCTAACTCTAATCCGGAGGAGAATTCTTGTTTGAATGCATGTGTACTTTTGAGGCGTGAAAGCATAGTAGCAACTCCTGATCCATTGCTAAGTTTGGCTTTGCTAGGGACTACCAAAGGGTAAGCTTGGGGAAGTTTGTTGGCACTTGTTATCACATAAAATTTATAGTCAACCAACATGAGAAATGGACCAAAATACAAATCAAACATAGATTTAGGGGTTTATCTGACAGAAGTCCATGAGTTTTGGTGAATTGTATATTTTCAGGGACTAAACAGGAAAACAGTGAGAGTTATCAAGCTATACGAGTTGAGGACGTGTCTCGATCAAATTCCAACGTTGTATGTTGAAAAGAAGACTCTAGAAGGCACCAGCAGGCAACTCACCGAAGCTCGGGCCATTTGGCCACAACCAGGACTCAGCCGAGTCCTTGGAGGACACGACCGAGCTCCCCTTGCCACATCAGCATCTCCCCTTTTGCCAGGACTCTTCCACCGCCTTCCAGATGCAATCTAATCCGTTACTTTAAGTTAGTTTGATCCAAGGGCTCACGTTCATCGCTCCGGTCTATATAAGTAGGACCCTTGGCCCCTGGGTGAAATCCTAATTCATTATCTCTCATTCAGATCAAGGCTCCAGGCTCGGAGAATTAGGGTTAGACATTCCAATGTAGTAGATTAGTTCTAGTTGAGAGTTAGGGAGAGCGGAGACGCGCTCCGGTTCTGGAGAGAAGTCATCGGAGATATGGTATATCTTTGTATCTCATCTTTGCAAGACTTATGCTATATTATATTTATCTTCTCTAATTACTTTTATGCCTTTCATATGATTGATTAGAATATAGTTGTTACGCAATTGCATGGGATCTCCGCTCGCATCGAGTGCTCTAGTTATCGTGCATGATTAGAGTAGTAATTAATAGTGTAGACATGGCATCTAGACTAGAGGTTACCTGAGATTGCACCCAATCCCTACGGAATAGTTGTGGTAGCCCTAGGTGGTGATAGCCCTGATGGCCGACGTAGTCCACCACGTCGGATGGTGTTTGTAGGACCGTGGTCAGAGCTTCCTAGCCCCTTTCTCATCCCTTTCTGTGGCTAGTTTTCTGATGTCCCAAAGTGCTTTTGTGTGATTGGTATACCTATTCACTCTTTAGTTATCATAGAACCAAAGTAATAGAGAACTACTCAGGAACCTAGAACTCTCCCGTTGTCCTCTCAATCTAGCTATGCTACTCTTTATTATAGAATTCTCCTGTGTCTGTGCCATTATGCATAACTCTTATCATTTATTACTTACCCTTACTTTAGTCTAGTTGGTGTATTAAGTTAGTAGATACATGATTGTGAATTATCATATTCTATAACCATTGCTTCCTTGTGGTAAAATATAAATAATGATACTACGGAATACTCCCGGGTAAAAGCTACAATGGTGTTCTCGGCGCTTGCAGAATCATTCATATTCTTTTTGCACTTAATAAATACCAACAAACCTCTAGTTTCTGTGGAATGAATGTGCGCAATATGTGAACACCGAAAGAATTTTGGCTGCTGGAAGTATCAGAACCGGCCGATTTGGCTAGGGTTTGGGCACTCGGCCTAGCCGCCTGGCTAGAGCTGGCTTGGCCGACTAGGCATGCTGGCATGGCCGCCTTGGCCAGATCAGGGGCAAAGTCGGCTTGGCCGACTGCTGGAGTCAGCCTAGCCGGCCTATGTCGTGCTACTTGGCTCTGGAACCAATTCTGCCTTCTCAAATGCTCCACTGAACCTAGCGGTAATTGTAAGCTTATTCTTGCCTTCTTCATTCTTCTCAAGCACCAATTGACGTCCTGAATTCTTTTTTTGAACATTAGGTACCTCACGTGGTTCGTCGATGACGACATTCTTGCCTCTAATAGTATCGGCTTGCTCGGGACGAATTAGAACAACTGGAGCTCCCACCTCAATCACGTTCATGTGTGCTGGAAAAGGGGCTTTATCCACCCGCATCTCAGTAAGACATAATCGTCCCTTATTGAGAGCTGATTGAATCTGTCGACGAAAAACATTACAATCATTCGTGGCTTGAGATCCGAATTATGCCATTTACACCAAGCTCTTGTCTTTAATTCCTCCGTGATGGTAAAGCATGAGACAACTTAATATATTCGTTTCTAAGCAATTCATCAAAAATTCTATCACACTTAGCCGTATCAAAGGTGAATTTCATGTCATCCTTTCGATTCTTATGAATCGGCTTAAGCGATGGCATGGTGACATTTTTTGAAGTAGGAGGCCATCAAATTCAGCAAGATGACATTCACCACAATCATCGTCCGATTGATCCGAATGATAATCTATGACATGTGTGTTAGGACGATGTTGTTTATGATGGTCTCTAGCCTCTTTGCTTTGGCTTTCAATGGCCAAAGCTCGCTGCATAACTTGGTTTATAGTAAAGAAATCAACATTATCAAGCTTCTCTTTGAAATAAAATTCAAACTATTATAAGCCAAGTCAGCCAAATCTTTCTCAGCAATAAAAATATTGAAGCATCGGTTTTTGGTATCTCTAAACCTTCTAAAGAAATTAACAACGGGTTCATCATGTTGTTGCTTAACCGATGTCAAGTGAGAAAGCTTAAGTTCATTAGAACTGGAGAAGAAGTGCTCATGAAATTTCTTCTCCAATTCAAGCCATGAATTAATTGAGCCAGGAGCCAATGAAGCAAACCATGAAAAAGTTGTTCTAGTTAAAGATAAAGGAAACATGCGAACAGCCAAAGCCTCACTAGAACTAGCTTCTCCCAATTGAGCCAAATATTGACTCACATGCTCTCTAGTGCTCCTATTATCTTCCCCATTAAACTTGATAAAATCAGGTAAGCTAAAATTAGTAGGAGATGGTGCCCAATCAAAACGAGAGGGGTAGGGCTTTTGATGCCTCCACCTCCTTGCGAAGTACCTCTGGGAGTTGATCAAGGGTGGTAGGACGAAGGATGTTGGTCTCATTGGACGGACTTGTGAGATCACCTTCGCCCTTATCTTGAATTTCAGGCATCTTGGTCTCTTGATTTGATCTTTTCCCCAGCGGAGTCACCAAAAAAGTGTGTTGACGTTAGATTGCGATCTAAGTCACACACCAGCAAGGGCTAGCTCGCCCTAGGTTGCACACAACCTGACACACGTAGCAAATAACTCCAAGAACGATTAAACCGATGAGATCGATTAGGCCGATCTAGAGTTCAAACCTGGGAACGCCTCCCAGGAGGACCCGTTGGGGAGGAGCACACCTAGGATTATTCTAGGACCACCAAGGCCACCTAGAACGCCAATGAATCTCGCGGAGAGATGCAACGAATAGCAGGAGGGTTGGAAAAGGGTAAAACTAAGTAGTAGATGTATTTTTTAACGATTGAATTAGATGGGATCCAATCGGTCGTGATCCTCTAATATATATAGAGGGGGTGGTCTTATCCAAGTAGAAAACATCTCCAAGTCGTAACCCACAAGTTTCCTACGACCAAAATTGCCTAAAACACGATTTAGAATCAAATTGGTTCGGAATCAGCCTCAAACCGGCTTAGCAGACCTGAGAACTGGCTTAGCCGGTTCTCACGGGCAGGGCCTAGCCGGCTAAAAGAGGCCAAGTCGGCTTAGCCGGTTTGCCACCCGGCTAAGCCGATTCCATGGGTCCGAGGCCAAGCCGGCCTATGGACCCGGCTAAGCTGGGTGTAAGGGGCAAACCAGGCCTGGCCGGCTGGCCAAATCGGCTAAGCCGGCTGGGACGGCTCACTGTGGCTCGCTGCCTTCTCCACGAGTTTTGTTGCTCCGTTTGCGACGCCACTTGACCTCTGCCATGTCTAAGACTTCTTTAATCCGTTCATGGTGTTAAAATTACCTTGAACATTTTTGAGTGTCAACACTATGATCTGCATCATCGGATGGAGGACAAAAGTAGGACCGTGCATTGGTCTGAACTTTGAACTGAACACAAGGGATGGAGGAGAAGCCACAAAGCCATCGTCCACACCGGTTGACTGAAAAGTTCTTTATTCTTTCTCTTCGCAAGCTCTGCTTGGATCAATGATGCAGTGGCGGATCCAGAGGTCTGGCGAGGTCTGGCGGCCGCCATACCTTCCCTCCGGCAAGAACACCCCACCTCCCCGGACCTCCAGCGGCCATGGCCGGCAGTGCCGGCCCTAGGATTTTGAGGGCCCTCTGGCGAACTCATCGCGATGGCCCTCTAGACTATGGGCTTGTTTGGATTCCGTCCACACTCCTTCACGCCACATCGGTGACCGCCATCATTCGTCAGCTCCTATCGCTGGTCAATACCTGCGGTGTGACCCATGACGTTTGCTCCTGTTCGCTCCTATCGCTTGTCAACAATTGCAGCGTGGTCGTGGCCGTGGTGAGGCTGTGGCGAGCGATTCGTCCGCCGCGGCTGTGGTGAGGGCGGTTGTGGCAACGCCAAGTGTGGCCTTGAACCAAACATCCTCTATGTATAAAATTTGTAATATATATATGAGTTGATTTACTTATAATGCGAAAGAAAAACCAATAATATATTCTTAGTACTATATAAATAGTTAATTTTGAACTGGAACAACTGATCGCCTCATCGGGAATCGTAATTCGCAAGAAGCCAAGAAGCAAAAAAACCGAGATCAAGATGTCGTTGTCTGAGGCGTGGAGCCCAAGGCGGGTCATCGACTTCATTTGCATGCCCACACGTGTGTGTTGGCACGTCGTGAACTTCTGAGTCGCGATCAAAGTGTTTGTGTTGTGGCTCCTTGTTGACACATCTTAAGCCATGTTTTTATGTGTCAACTAAACATATAATGAGGATATAAAAAGAATAAAATGCATAGAATAGGTGTTATACTGACAAAGTTTCACGAGTTTTGGTGATTTATATCTTTTCAGGGACTTAATAGGAAAATGCCGGAAAACTGAGAGAAAACCCCCAAACAATAAGGAGATTTACGAGAGAAGAATTTCGATCCGAAAAGTGAACTAAAACATTCTAGAAGACACCGGAAGACACCGGGAAAGACCGACAGTGGGGCCCACCCTAGCTGGCGGCCGCCCGGCTTTTCAGTGGGGCCGACCGCCAGGTGGGTCCCACCTGTCGGCCTCATCTTCCTAGGTCGGTTTCTAACCAACTTTGAGGATGTATCTAAGCCGTTGTTGAAGTCGGTTTGATCCAAGGGCCAGTATTCATCCACCAGGACTATATAAGGAGGGTCCTACCTCTGGCCTTAGGCATGAAAATCATTATTCATCATACTCAGCTTTGATCATAGCTAGAGCCATACCTCTCTAATTAGAAGAGCTAGATCAAGTTGAGAGAGATTAGTAGAAAGTTGAGAGATAGATCAAAGAACTTGATTAGAGTTCTAGATCTGTTCTTGAGAGATAAGAAGTAGAGTTGAGGAGAAGTAAGGAGAAGTACCGGGATGCATGGGGTGACTCTCTACGCTTGTACCTCCGGGATCAAAGGCTTCATTGCACTTGATCTTGAGACTTCTTTGGTGGATCAACCTTATATTTGAGTAAGTTCACTTATTTATATTTCTTTCGGTTTATGACTCATTAGAGTACTTTGATTCTTGTCGCTCTTGAATTGAAGTTGTTACCCCTAGTGTAAACGTGGTGTTTAGACTAGATAACTCATAAATACACCCTACTTGGGAGCGTGGTAGATCGTGGTAGTGACAAGTACTATTGATTTCCTTTGGATTCCACTTCCGTAAGATAGGACACGTAGGACATAGTTCTTTGGGGAATAGTAAGTTTTGCCCTTACTTTCCTTTGAGTACGTCCCCATTAAGGAATATCTCTAAGCCTTATAAGAGTATAAACTAGACAGCCATAGAATTCTTCTCACCTTTTATCTGAACTCCCATTCCTTCCTATTATCTCAGGGATTAGTTTTGTCTCATTATTCTCACACCATTCTCCTTGTGGATTCGATATTTAAAACCCCACACGGGTGAAGTGCTCATCGTTTACGTTAAACTGCGAGACTATACAAATTTATAAATAATTACGTAGGATAACTTTTTACCAACAAGCATTTACGGCGCCGTTCGGGAGAACGGTTTGTTGATTATCCGAGCTAAACTAAATCTTGTATCATATCATTAGTTTAGATTTTTTTTTTTTTTATCTTATCTTATCTTTTTCAAAATCACTATCCAAATGGATAATATCCCTCTTTACAAAAATTTGGCACCCAATGGGCAAGCTTGTAGACCTGTGCTATCATCTAAACCTATTCAATTTGGATCTTATGAGTTTCGCCCCGGGTTGATAGAGATGGTCCAAAACCATACTTTCTCAGGAGAATTAGACGAAAATCCTTTTATTCATCTCCAAACTTTTGAGGAGACATGTAAATGCCTCCATATTGAAGGCATGTCCCCCGAAACAATCCTTTGGACGCTCTTTCCATTCTCTTTGAAAGGAAAAGCTCGCCAATGGTACAATACAAATAGAGAAAGAATGGCTGGCAATTGGGAAACTTGTTTAAATGAATTTTGTGCTGATTTCTTTCCCATGTCAAAACTAGTTAACTTTAGGCTCTCAATCCTATCATCTAAACAAAATCATAATGAATCTTTGAGTACCTATTGGGAACGATATGATCTTCTTTTCCAAACGGACCTAATCTCGCCATACCAGACCATGTTCTAATTCAACACTTCTATATTGGTCTGAATAGAAAATCTAGAAAATATTTGAACACTTCTGCGAATGGATCCTTCATTCACCTTTCACCCCCTGAATGCATTACTATCCTAAATAAAATAGTGGAGAACAAGGAGGATGATCCAACTGTAGGAAAATCTTTAAAAATAGAAGAAATAATAGAAGAAGAAAGATTAGCTGAACCCAATTCAATTCCAAATTCTTTACAAATCTCAGCTAATCCAGAACCTTTAGAAGAACCAGAAGTTACTTCAATCTCTGATTTCTTGCTTGATATCGAGGATGATCTCTTTACAGATTATGGAAATACCTCGAAATATCGATTTACATCTCAGAAGACTAGAACATCACAATCTTATCCTTTAGACTCTTCTGATTTAACACATTTAAAAGGAACTACAGAAGAACTTGTCTCAATTATAAGTAGCGAATGGACAGAAGAATCAGAGCTTTCCTCTGATGTGATCCGTTTGGATTCACCTTACGTACCTATTATTCGTTGCCAAATTGATAAAGATCCCTTCGATGCTCTTTACAATCCTATTGTGGGAATAAATATTATGGCATTATCCTTTGCTCATGATCTTCTCAAAAATATGCCATTGAGTCCCACTACAAAATTATTATTAAAACCTTCAGGACAAGTGATTCAAAGTTCAGAATTCTTTATGTCTTACCAATCAAGGTTAATAACATCATGGTACATCTTAGTTTCTATATCTTTGATATCATGGAGTTTGACTGGCGATAGGACAACCAATAGAAAGACTTACTTTTGAAGGACAACTTGAGGAGACTTAGATTTTCAGTTAGACAAAGATCTTCAATTCTCATTACCTATAGTCCAAGCTATTCATGCTAAATCTGAGTCTTGTCGGAACCAGATCCCATGGAGGAAGTTAAAGAGGCCACCGTAGAATATTTTGTGGAGTCCAATCAAGAAGATGATTCAGAATTCTTCATTGAAGAAGAGGATGAAAATCCTACTACTTCAGAACCTCTAGATGAATTTGAAAATCCACCTAGACCTCCTATTGAACTTAAACCTTTACCACCAGGCCTCACTTATGCTTGTCTCCAGTGATCATAAATGATAAACTTACACCAGAACAGACTCTTAGGGCCGATAAGCTGTCTTAGAAAAACATCGCTCGGCCTTAGGCTACGCACTCGATGATTTAAAAGGAATTAGTCCTGCTCTCTCGCACTCATCGTATTCCTACAGATCCGGATATACCCCCATCTATAGAACCTCAGAGAAGACTCAATAATGCGATGAGAGATGTAGTTAAGAAGGAAGTTCTTAAGTTATTACACGCCAGGGATTATATATCACGTGCCACATAGCGAGTGGGTAAGCCCGTACAAGTTGTGCCTAAGAAAGGAGGCATGATAGTTGTTAAGAATGATAAAAATGAATTAATTCCTCAAAGAACTGTTACAGGATGGAGAATGTGCATAGATTATAGAAAACTAAACAAAGCCACAAGGAAAGATCATTTTCCATTGCCTTTCATTGATGAAATGTTAGAACGATTGGCAAAACATTCTTACTTTTGTTTCCTTGATGGATATTCGGGTATCACCAAATTCCAATCCATCCTAGTGATCAAAAGCAAAACCACTTTTACATGCCCATATGGAACCTATGCTTATAGAAAAATGTCTTTTTGGGTTATGTAATGCACCTGCTTCTTTTCAAAGATGTATGATGTCTATATTTTTCGAAATGATTGAAGAGATTATGGAAGTTTTCATGGATGATTTTTCTATTTATGGAAAACTTTTTTGATGATTGTCTAGAAAACTTAGACAGAGTTTTGCAAAGATGTGAGGAAAAGCACTTAGTCCTTAATTGGGAAAAATGTTATTTTATGGTTAGAGAAGGAATAGTGCTTGGTCATTTGATTCGAGAAAAGGGAATAGAGGTTGATAAGGCAAAAATAGAAGTTATAGAACGAGTTACCTCCCCGTGAATATTAAAGGGATATGAAGTTTTTCTAGGCCATCTTTGGTTTCTATCGTAGATTTATAAAAGATTTTTCACATATTGCTAGACCACTTACCGGCTTGTTAGCCAAAGATGCTCCCTTTGTTTTTGATGATGCTTGTCTTAAAGCTTTTGAAAGTTTGAAAAAGGCTCTTGTTTACGCACCAATTATTCAACCCCCGATTGGTCTTTGCCTTTTGAAATTATGTGTGATGCCGGTGATTATCTTTGTGGGGCAGTGTTAGGGCAAACTAAAGACAAGAAACATCATGCTATTGCTTATGCTAGTAAAACTTTGACCGGACCACAACTTAATTATGCTACTACGTAAAAAAGAGTTGCTAGCGGTTGTTTATGCTATAGATAAGTTTAGATCTTACTTGGTAGGAGCTAAAGTGATTGTTTACACTCGATCATCTTTGCTTTGAAATATTTGCTCATCAAGAAAGATGCTAAACCACGTTTGATAAGATGGATTTTGTTACTCCAAGAGTTTGATATAGAAATTAAAGATAAGAAAGGAGTAAAAAATTGCATTTGTCGATCATTTATCAAGAATGCATTTTGAAAAACCAAATGAATTGCCTATTAATGACTCACTTAGGGACGATATGTTTTATCGGATAACCCATACCGATCCCACGGTATGCAGATCTTGTTAATTTTATGGTTGCGGGGGATATGTAGCACCAAGGGCCGATAAGAAGAAGCTTATATATGAAAGTCGTCACCACTTATGGGATGATCCATATCTCTTCGTAGTATGCTCGATGGGCTACTCAGAAGATGTGTGCCAACAGAAGAAGGACTTCAAATTATTGAAAGATGTCACTCATCACCATATGGAGGTCATTATGGGGCATTGAGAACACATGCAAAGATTTGGCAAGCGAGGATTTTTTACGGCCAACCATGTATCAAGACACAAAAGATTTTATCCGAAGATGTGGAGCTTGTCGGAGGCACGAAAACATAAATGCAAGAGATGCTATGCCTCTAATAACCAATCTCGGATAGAGCTCTTTGATGTGCGGGGGAATTGATTACATGGGACCATTCCCAAAATCTGGAAATTATGAATATATCCTAGTAGCAAGTGGATTATGTTTCAAAATGGGTAGAAGCTTTGCCATGCAAAAATGCGAGATGGTAGAAGTTCAATCAAGATGTTTGAAGAGACTATATTTCCAAGATTTGGAGTACCTCGAATGGTAATTAGTGACGGAGGAAGCCACTTCATTGATAGAAGATTTCGACAATATTTATTGAAACATGGAGTTCGTCACAATATTGCTACGACTTACCACCCTCAAACAAGTGGACAAGCGAGACTTCAAATAAACAGATCAAGAATATCTTACGTAGAAGACAATAGAAGAAATGGGAACTAAATGGAAGGATAGACTTCGGAAGCACTATGGGCATACAGGAAAGCATACAAAACACCAATTGGAATGACACCTTATCAACTTATCTATGGAAAGACACGTCATTTGCCGTAGAGCTTGAGTTCAAAGCTCTTTGGGCAATCAAGAGATGGAATATGAATCTTGATGCTTGAGGGAGTTCGAGGAGGAAGATGCAATTATCGAATTGGAGGAATAGAGAGAGAAAGCTTATCATAATGCTAAGATATATAAAGAAAGAACCAAGAGATGGCATGATAAGAAGATTAAGATAAAGACTTTCACTCGAGGAGATCAGGTATTACTCTTTAATTCCAGGGTAAAATTATTCGGGCATGGAAAACTTCAGAGCAAGTGGGAAGGACCTTTCAAGGTAGTGAATTCATCATCACATGGAGCAATCACTCTTCAAGACTCCGAAGGTAAGTTATTCAAGGTAAATGGCCAACGTCTTAAAATTTTCTATGAACCTGATAAGCCTGATGAAATAAATAAATTAAATGAATTAGATGAAATAGGCTTTATAATTTATCCAACCCAAAAGAATTAATTTTTGTAGAACTTGTTTTTGTGGGCCGAAGTATAAGCATTACAATTAGAATAGAGATATTAGGCCGTAGGAAAAGGGGCATGACACAGTGCAACAGGGCACTGGCGGCCGGCCCATTTGGGCCTGGCGACCGCCAGGCCTCTGTCCCTCCTCTCCTTCATTTTCTGCCCAAGAATATTCTAGAGTCTGCCCATTGTAATGACGAACATTCGGGAGTCATTTACATAGGACCATACTGTGAGCCTTACCCTCCTATCCTATACACCTCTGCCTATATAAACAAGTCTCATCTCGATCCTCTAATCTCATCTCATTCAATCCTCCCTTAAGACCGACGACCAGCACCTCCTATTTTCATCATGAAGAACACTGAGACCCGTATGGTGGTCTACGATCCAGCTAAGGCAGCAGCTAACTCATCCAATTCAATGGCTATAGTTCCCTATGAGCCAAAACCCTTAGCTGTTATCCCTCCACCACCTTCAAATCTAAAGCCTACACGGGCAATTATATGCTCGAGAAATTGCTAGCTGCACGTCGCGACATTGCTATGAAGAAGAAGGTTCCGATCCCTGAAGGCACCAAGTTAAGCGCTCCAGGACAGAATGAGAGGCTCACTAACGTTGAGTTTGACAAGTTTGGGAATATTAGGAAGAGCACGTACACTGATGCCCGTCTCGTTCTCAACGGGGTTCGTGCCAATCCAAATCAAGTTCACTTTGTTGAACCTAGGGAAGCAGGTGAACCGATGCCCAAGCCGGGAAGAATGACTATGGCGGAGCTCCGTGCGAGAACACTTTCATATGAAGAACTTTATGAAATGCGAGCATGAGACCTTGAGCTATACGGCTAGACGTGTAGATGCGTTAGAAAAGAAAAATGCAAAATTAGAAAGGGAGAAACGCAGGCGTTAGTAACGAAGGTGGGAGTTCTTGAGCGTATCCCTGAATAAGCTTACTAAGGATATGTAATACGCTCGAGATTATAAGAGCACTTGTCGAGTCACTATCCGGTTAGTTATTGAGTCAATTTTACTTCAAATTTAAATTAGAGTTTTGAGTCATCGTCGAGTCAAGTTTGTTTGAGTCTATACTATATTTGGTTGAATAAATAAAGAGTGCTCTTGCTTATAATAAATTGTTGACCCATTATCTCAGTTATTATTTTCTATATTTTTGTATATGTTTTTTCTTGTCTCCACCATGTTTTTGAATGAAGGTTAATAAAGGATAGTGTGGGGGGAGACAAGATGAGCAACAAGAACAACGAAACTAAACACGAAAAGCGAAGCAAAACAATAAATACGAGCGATGATCCAACACGACGAAACTCGGGCCAAGGAGCGGCAAGGCTCGGCCGCCGCCGAGTGATCCATGGCGACCGCCGGCTGCCTCCTCCCCTCGTCTTCAGATTTCTTCACCCCCGGTATGATCTCGAACTTTGCTTTTTAGTTCATATTTTGACTTACGTTCGTCGGGTTTGAACCTTTTTTCCGATATGATAAATAATAAAGGAGAATGAAATAAATTGATATGCTTTGTTCTAAATAAATTCACATAATACTTTTTCATGGTTAGAATAAATTTTTCTTTGAGAGAATAATTTGTTAAAAAATCCAAGTTGTTTAAGTTGTTGTAAAATTTGAGATAGAAGTTTGATGAGAGCTTAATTCTTGATGTCTTTTTTTTTGGAGAATTTATTTCAAAAATATTAAAATTAATAGCTTTACTTCATCTCTGTGAAAAAAGTTATATCCTATTAAAAGCCATGCTATGAATATTAAACCAGAAGTAAGCTATTTGCTTTGTGTTGAGCTTTATCAAAATTCGTGACCCAAGTTGAGAGACTTGTCTAAAGATCAAGAACACGTACACTTTTTTTTTTATATGCTCCAGTTATTGATCTCTCTAAAAGTAATAAATAATTTTTGTACAACAAGGCATGGGCTATGCAAAAATAATAGTAAAAAAAGAAAAGAAAAGAAAAGAAAAGAAAAAGGGAGATGAAAAATGGACAAAAGTCCTACGGGCGAGTAGAGCCTACCTCCCTAAAAGAGATGAAAAATGAACAAGTGTTCGAGGGCGAGCAGAGCCTACATCAAAAAAAAAATAAAGATGAAAAATGAACAAGTGTCCGAGGGTCAGTAGAACCCACATCTTTATAAGAGAGGAAATAATGAGACAAAAGTCTAGAGCCACAGAGCCCACCTCTCTAGAAAAAGAAAATAAAGATAGCCCATGACCTTGTTTGCAAAAATATTTATTTCAAAAAGAGAGAAGTAAAAGAAGAAAAAAAAAAGAGCATAGTAGAATTAGCACACACATGCACATCTTGATCTTAGAAAATGTCTTTCCTTGAATCCATTTTTGACATTGCGAGATACATGCAAGGTAAATATGTTATATCTTTAACAAAACCGAAACTCCAGATACTGACTTTATTAGAAGTATATATTTTATTTATATCTTTGTGAGGATCCAAAAATACTCTATATATATATATATATATATATATATATATATATATATATTATTGAGTGATTTGAGAGTACCACGAGATGAATAAAGTAAGCTATGTTTCTTTTTCAAAAATCATTGCAAAAACTCAAATTTGAATTGATTGAAGGAATAAAGTACTCGATATCAACTGTCTTGTTTCTCAATTACTTAAAGTTCTTGGTAAAATAAGAATAATAAAATAAAAGTGCAATTATAAGTTTATTCTATGCTTGCTTTACTTGTCTTACTGACTTTGTTATAACCATCCTTCTATCGAGGCAGTAAAAGCCTAAGTGTGGGGAGCATGTTGACACATCTTAAGCCATGTTTTTATGTGTCAACTAAACATATAATGAGGATATAAAAAGAATAAAATGCATAGAATAGGTGTTATCTTGACAAAGTTTCACGAGTTTTGGTGATTTATATCTTTTGAGGGGACTTAATAGGAAAATGCCGGAAAACCGAGAGAAAACCCCCAAACAATAAGGAGATTTACGAGAAAAAGAATTTCGATTCGAAAAGTGAACTAAAACATTCTAGAAGACACCGGGAAAGACCTGACAGGCGGGGCCCACCCTAGCTTTGGCGGCGCCGGCTTTCAGTGGGGCCGACCGCCGGTGGGTCCCCTGCCGGCCTCATCTTCCTAGGTCGGTTTCTAACCGACTTTGAGGATGTATCTAAGCCGTTGTTGAAGTCGGTTTTGATCCAAGGGGGCGTATTCATCCACCGGGACTATATAAGGAGGGTCCTACCTCGGCCTTAGACATGAAAATCATTATTCATCATACTCGGCTTTGATCATAGCTAGAGCCATACCTCTCTAATTAGAAGAGCTAGATCAAGTTGAGAGAGATTAGTAGAAAGTTGAGAGATAGATCAAAGAACTTGATTAGAGTTCTAGATCTGTTCTTGAGAGATAAGAAGTAGAGTTGAGGAGAAGTAAGGAGAAGTACGGATGCGTCGGTGACTCTCTACGCTTGTACCTCTGGTTGCACTTGATCTTGAGACTTCTTTGGTGGATCAACCTTATATTTGAGTAAGTTCACTTATTTATATTTCTTTCGGTTTATGACTCATTAGAGTACTTTGATTCTTGTCGCTCTTGAATTGAAGTTGTTACCCCTAGTGTAAAGCGTGGTGTTTAGACTAGATAACTCATAAATACACCCTACTTGCTTGGGAGCGTGGTAGATCGTGGTAGTGACAAGTACTATTGATTTCCTTTGGATTCCACTTCGTAAGTAAGATAGGACACGGGGGACATAGTTCTTTGGGGGATAGTAAGTTTAAGCCCTTACTTTCCTTTGAGTACGTCCCCATTAAGGAATATCTCTAAGCCTTATAAGAGTATAAACTAGACACCATAGAATTCTTCCCACCTTTTATCCGAACTCCCGTTCCTTCCTATTATCTCGGGGATTAGTTTTGTCTCATTATTCTCACACCATTCTCCCTGTGGATTCGATATTTAATACCCACACCTGGGTGAAGTGCTCATCGTTTGTTAAACTGCGGACTATATAAATTTATAAATAATTCGTAGGATAACTTTTTACCAACACTCCTCAAATACGCTCTATTCGAGGGCCACGATGAAGAGAACCCGGGAAAGGAAGCTAGAAATGCCGATATTATTTTCTTAGGCCATCGACCCGGGTCTCCGATTGTCTTATAATTAGTTTGCTAATGCCTAAATAGACTATAAGGAATGAGGGTTTGTATACATGGGCTTGGCCCCTCCCGGCCTGGGCCCTCGGCCGTCGCACACCTTGTCACCCCTATAGGGCCGGCACTGATGGCGGCATGCTGCTGCGGCTGCTCGCCCGTCTTTGCTGCTGCTACTCCACACGCCGGCCGCATGTTCCGCTAGCTACGTGCTGCGCGGCTGCTCGCCCACGTGCTGCTGCTACTCCACACGCCCGGCCGCATGCTCCCGCCCGCCACGTGCTGCTTTGCTGCTCCGCGCGTGCTTCGCCCGGCCGCAAGCTCCAAGGGCACGGACGCATGGTGCCGCCCCACTGCAGCTATCTTGCTTGCTTGTTTGCCCACGAATGCGACACGGCCTTGCATGCTTACCGCTGCCGCTGAGATGCGTCTTGGCGCCGCTACCTGAGCTGGAGCAAATATATGGACGAGTCCGGCTGCTGCTTGTCATGCGCTGGCTAGAGGTGGAAGGAGGAGCTGACACATGGGACCCTGCGTCGTCAGTAGAGAAAAAGGAAGCAGCAGGGGTATTTTGGGGCATACGAATCTTTAGTCACTAGCAAGTGCGCCTGACACTGTTGGATACGTAGAAAATGGCACGATTGAGGATGAGCAAAATTACCTAGAATATGCAATTTGATTTTATTTTTAGAGTTAATAAAAAACATCAATTATGGCATTGTGACATGGTTTATGGATAGATCTCATTTTTATGATATTATATTATATTTTATACAATCGCATCAAAAAATAGGAGTAGTTTGCCATAGGTCATTTTTTATCCTGGATCCGCCACTGCAATGATGTACAGTAGTTTTTAAAAACTATAGTATCATGAAGCTGTGTAGTTTTACAAGTCAATGCACTGCTATATATTACTGTACTGCTTTTAGACTTTTAGAGAGGTTATGAGAGTAGAGTTTAACATTTGGAAAAGACTACAATTTTGAGAAAAAAAACATACAATGCATATATAATTTTAAAACCGACAAGATTTGTACCTTTACAAATCCAAAAGATCATAGTATGTATCTAATACTTAGAAACACTTTGCATCCAAATTAGCTGCCGATCTTCTAGAAAATCGGACATATCATAGAGCAGTATTATTTTGAAGACGAGAGGACGTACAACATCGATCCATGGATGTGGCAATACTCCACCTGTCCACACAGTGCCTTGAACTTAGATCATATATATCTACATATCACCCTACTTTTTTTGTATGCCGCCTTATAAGACCGTGGTATACAAAGGGGGTCCATATATACTCGTCAGTTCTGAGCATTATTGCTTAACCTTTTCGTTTTTGAGCCCTGTCCGGTGGGAACCCTTAATGGTATGCATGCTTGGAGACTTTGATTGATTCTGAGACGTACGTACATCCGCGGCGTGGACGCTGCATGCCTGATGATTTGAGCATGCTAGCTTGTAGTCTCTACTCTGGTAGGTGCGCAGCGTCCTCAGCCATGAATGATCAAACTTGGATTTTTTTATGTATTTGGGTTTATTAACATGTTTTTACTAATCGCATGCATGCAGCCTAAAATTGCCAAAATCATGAATTCCGAAAATTATGATCCCAAATTTTGGTCAAAGAAAATTAAATAGATTTTGGAGGGGAAAGGTTCCCACTAGTCTAATTCGTGTATTTTGGTAGGCATGGACACTATACAACATCTGAATACCCGGGTATTTCTAACTGAAAACCATAGTAGACTTAATTTTAGTTTCTCGCCTCTGGACGGAGGAACTAGATGCTCCGCTACACAGTACTCAAACAAAACAATTGCCCTATTCAGCTGGTGGCTTCTGCGGTTGAATCTGGCTGATTTTGGCTGATCCTGCGAGAGAGAAACACTGTTTCAATAATGGCTGAAAAGATAAGTCCAAGCAAACAGGGTAAATTATTGGAGAGACGAATACCACACTGATTCCACAAATTATTTCTGCAGTGTGTACATTAGCATTGGGACCCTATGTAGGCACATTGGAGTGTTGTACTACTACTCGATCTAATTATTCAAAAAAAACTCCTACTCGATCTACTTTTTTTTTTGCCGCCCTCTTTATTTAATTAGAAGGATTGTACACATTACACACGCCATGTGGATTCAAGAACCAAACATGCCACCCTACCTGGGCATGGCTATTCTATGAGCATCAATGTTCCTGGGCATGGATCAAGCTACGAGCTATTCTATGAGCATCAATGTTTGAGTTCCTATGCTCATGTATAAACTCGACACTACTGAAAGTTTCCTTCCACGCATTGATCTCCCAGATAACCTGTCCATAGATCTCGAGTTCACCTTGTCGTATACTCTTCACCACGTTCAGCTCGCAAGTCTGAAGCAACAGCCATCCCTTCTCTACGTACAATGGACTCCATCAGCTCCTGATCAATAATTCCCCGGAGGATTACTCGATCTACTGACTACTGTTGATCTTGCTGCCAATAAGCTAGGATCTGCGTCCGATGGAGGACAAGACAAGTGGTCTAGTCTGAACATGTTGGACCGGACGGAGGAGAAGCCAGGCTGACGCGCATTTCTCTCAGGTCTTGGGTGGGTCCTGTGGCCCAGGACATGCATGTGCGTGCGTCCACCCGGGAACGCATCTACTGATCTCTTGCGCTGTTGCGAGACAAGTCGACGACTATTCCAAAATACAAGTTGTCCTAGTTTTAATAGCTAGATACATCGGGTTTAACTTCATGCCATTTCTTCTCTAAATTCCTAATTTTTTTGTACTCCATCTCGTAGGAATCTAAAGGGATTTCATAGTATCTAATCCTAAACGATTAAAATCCTTCTAAATTCTCTATGTTTTTCTTTGTTTGAAAAGGGACCTCAACGTGATTATAGGAGGACAACTTGGAAATAACTAAGGTTCATGCTTACGCTAGATCGTCTATCAAATGTCAGAACTTAGCCTGTTGCTGACCATTAATATTATTCTATTGTGAATGAATTATTGGTAAGCTGGCCAGCCAGGACGTGCGCAATGTGAACCAGCAAACAGACCTTAGGAGTGGAACCCACAGCAAACAAACCAGCAAACAAACCTTTGGTTCCTGCCACCAATCAGCTACATGATTTTTCTGGGTCTCATACATATGAGGCGGAGGGAGGAGCGAGACGCTGTGCTACACAGTAAGAGTAAGTAGTCCAGGTTCGCCCATGCCTACAGTATGTGCGTCCGATTGTGGACACAAGCAATAGGACATGCCATCAAGCAATATTGAAGACGAGAGGACGACGTACAGTATCCACCAGTGCCTTGAATCTAGATCATCTGTGTTCAGTTCCCTTCAAACTTCGAAATTCAAACTTCAAACTTCAAAATAAATATATCGGCGCATGCATGGATCACTAAATCTAGTCGAAATAAAAAAAAAAAAACCGATTGCACCGTTAGCTTGTAAATCGCGAGGACGAATCTAATGAGCCTAATTAGGCCGTGATTAGACACTAAACTGCGTTAGCTTGTCGTTTACAAACCGAATCTATAATTTATTTTGTAATTGGACTACGTTTAGTATCTCAAATGTGTGCCGGAATGGTCCGATGTGACATTTTTCAGCACGTCAAAATAGAACTAAACTATCTATCTCCTACTTTCACATTTCGTTTCTAACCCGGCATCAATTACAAGGGATCGATCATCCTTTCTAACGTTGGGCGGCGGCCGCTGGGTCTTGAAGGCATTGATTTGGAAGCGATCGCGGGGACGATGCGGCGGGCGGTGGGAGCGCAGGGGCTTTGGGCGGAGCGGCGAAGATTCGACCCCATGGTGGCGCGAGCCAACCGCCCATATCCGGGCGCCGGAGAAACCCAGTCGCGGGCTGATCCGGCGACCCGGGGCGTTGGGCGTCGCAGTTCGTCGACCATGGTGGCGGTGTTCTCGGGCGGCGGCGACGGTGAAGCAATCGGGTTGGCCGTATCGGGGATGAACCCGGTGGCCGGCCATGGTGGCTTCCACAGCGTTCGTCAAGGTGGAGGAGTCGTGGAAAGGGATGGCGAGGATGGCAGCGGACGTCGGCATTTGTTTTCCAGATCTGTATTTCGGCGATGGTGCACGTCGCCGACTGGCGTATCGGCGTGGCCCCAGGGGACATGGCATTGGCCGCTCACTACTACGACGGCGGTGACGCCCGAGGGCGCCACTTTCCTCGCTGGAGGCGCCGTCTTTTTCAAGGGGATCTCTACGGTGAAAACCTACACCAGTTTGGTGGGCGGCGATGGCGTCTTTGGATGGCATTTTCTCGTTGGAGACGTCGCTGGTGGAAGATCCCTTGGATGTCGGCTGGCGCCGGCATCAAGGTGGTGGCTCATCGCACACGCTTATGGGGCCTTATGCTGATGCGTGGTTACATGATCCGGAGTCTCCAATGGTGGATGAGTTTTAGTTGTTTTATTTTTTTAAAGTGCACCAGTGTTTTCGGGTGACTTTTGTCTTACCTGTAACACTGTTTTTCAGTTGTAATTTTGTTGGCCTGATGCATCCTCGGATGACTGAAGCCGAAAATATAATTTCCATTACCTAAAAAAATCCATACTCGTCAGTTCTGAGCATTATTGCTTACCCTTTTTGTTTTTGAGCTCTGTCCTACCGGTGCGCACCTGCGGCCACACCGCAATGATGGGTGCGCCCAGCTGGTTCGTCGTTGTAGTTGGGCGACTGTGACTGACGTGTACATACATCCACGGCGTCAACGCTGCATGCAGGCAGGGTCCTGCCACAGGCTAACTTGCGCTGTTGCCACCAGCTGTGCCCTTCGCTTGCGGTCGACAAGTCAATTAATATAATACAGTGTAAAAAATTACAAGTCGTTTAGTCTTTATAGGTACATCAGGACTAACTTCATGCTTTTTTGTTCTTCCAAATTCCAAATGTTTTTGTACATCTCATAGGATTCTAAAGGGATTTCTGAAGGACCGTAAACGGCGACCACAGGGTGCGAATGGGAACCTCAAATTTCTTTCGAAACTTGCGACCTCTGTCCTAAAATCATGACCCAACAACCAAAGAATCACGACTGAATAGGTGAATGGATACCCTAGGAGATGTCCTAGAAGTACATCACATAAACCGGAGAAGAAACAACCCAAGCCCTCGAAGAACCAATGTAAAACAGCACTCACTGCACAGTGCCGGACTGTCCAGGTACCAGGCGCGGACTGTCCACCGGCAAAGTGAAACGACGGTACGCTGCACGAAAATGAACCCCGGACTGTCCGCCGTTCAAAACAGCAAAACATAACTTGTTGCAACAGTTCTGCAGCCTGATTTGTTTGATACACAGTACTCAAACAACCCAATTATTGGAGCGACACATGCATTTATCTTGCGTCTACTCCTAGCTAGAATCGTGAGGTACGGTGATCGAATACCACATTCCACAAAACTTTAAAAGTTGCTGCAGTGTTTTCTTTACCATAACTCAACTGTTGAAAGTATGGGCGGTTGCAGAGTGTACGTATGCACATTTTGAAGTATCCTATAACTCAACTGTTGAAAAAAAATAATACCTCTCTGTTTGCCTTAGCCTGGACACCAGTAGGCCATGCGCAACGTGAAAAAAAAGCAAGCAGACCTTCAAAGCGTGGAACCCACCGCGAGCAAACCTTGTTCTGGCCGCCAATAAGCTACAGGCTACAACCAGTGCATATGTCTCCAGTCTGAAGTCTGAAGTCTGAAACTACTCTGAACACAAGGACACGGCCACACGGGACGACGGACAAGCCACAGGCGACGAGGACATGTGCGTGCGTCCACCCGGCAGGCACAGATCTCTTGCGCTGTTGGGAGCAGCTGTGCTCCGCTGCGGCTTATATAGATCTTTATTACATCCCATAAGAATCCAAAGGGGTCTCATATAGTATCTAATTAAGAGAATTTTTATGGTGCTTTGGGAGGAACCGGTTCCTCCCGTTAATCTATTTTTAGCCAGTTCCTCTCCTTAAATAGAATCAAAGGGTAGTTTAGTACTTTTCTACTGCGTACATAACAACAGCCCAACAGCACCGCCCGATGATCCCCAACCTGCCGGCGGCTTCTGCACTCGCTCGCCGTGGACAGCTGCAAGGGGCAGGGCGCACGTGGCAGCCAGACACGGCCCGCGACGCCACGGGGGTGGAACCGGGCGCTCTCGGCGGTGGCCGAGCTGCTGGCGTCGACGACGACCGGTGTGTCCACGGCGCTGGGGTCCGTGTCTGCTGTTGTGGCCATTGACGTCGTTCATCGCCGCCAGAGCCAGACCCTCGACGTCGTGGTCCCGGAGCAGCTGAGTTGATCACACGATGAAATGGACAGAAACGTACCAGAAGAAAAGACTTGATGGTTTGCAGGCTGAGTTGATCCGTCGAGTGAAGCTGAAGCAACACGTCCAAGAAATCACCATCGATCTTTTCTCCACTGCCGCGCGCTACGATGGGGCGGGCAATGATCGGGTCGAAGAAGTCGTAGAACCTCGCCACAAACTCAGTCGAGCCTGGCGAGCACGGGGGAAGAGGTCCGAGAGGTTGGGCTTGGTGACCTCCTCGACGGTGTCTCTCACCAGCGCATCTCCAGCTCCTGCGCACGGTCCGAGCTCTGGTCCGCCACGTCCTCGGAGAAGAACGCACGGGAGAATAGGTGGTTGGTGCACACGACGCGGAGCCGCTTGCCCAGCGGGTTGGTGCACGGGAGCCAGATGACGGGGCGCTCATGGTTGCCCAGCGCGCGACCGGCGTCGCTAACCGACCGTGCCGCTAGCACGTGGTCGTACCTTTGCAGCACGTCGCGCCGCCGCGGCGGAGGAAACCACAATGGCGTCGGTGGTGCCCAGCCTCAGCGACATGACCGGGCCGTGCGTCTCTGCAAGCCGGGCGAGCGCGTGGTGCGGCTCGCCGCGGAGCTCCAGGATGTTGCTCGCGGCAGCAGCGGCTGGAAGGAGCTCCCCAGTGCTGCTCGCGCCCCCGCGGCGGCGAACAGGCCCCTCTCTACTCCTCAAAGCACTAAAAAGACCATTATACCCTTCAATATCAATTATAATTCGGTTCTAGTGCCATGGTTCCTCTCTGCCACTTGGTTCCTCTCATGTGGTTCCTCTAACTTTTTAACCATTAGATCGGACCAAATGGAGGGCCCATATTAATCCCAAGCACTGTAAAAACTCTCATTAATCCTTCCTTGCAATAAAGGAACATACATATAGGAAAAAACTTTCAAAATTTCTATGTTTTTTTCCCCCTTTGTTTGCAAGGGAGCCTCAACATGATTTTAGGAGAAAAACTTGTAAATAATTAAGCTTCATGCTTCGGCTACCAAATGCTACAACTTAGGTGCTGTTTAGTTTGGCCTTCATAGCCCGTAATAATCAGTTAACAACGGTGTAATGCTAATGCATGGGTCTCGTTGCTTTTTGTTTGGTTCATTCGGCCTGTAACCGATCACGACGTTATCAGTTGATGGCCTGTACAATTTCGTGACACCTTCCCATGCAACAGTTACCACCGTACCTTGATTGCATTTACATTCCACTCCCCTCACCGATATGATGTAACCAGCAAACTGCACCTTAGAACTAAAGAATTGCATTATTGCTTACATGGAGGCTGTTAAACAGGTTCATGTACTCAATCTATCACGGGTTGATACAGGCACCTTTATTTCCGCAGTAGAAAAATGTAACATGGCTCCCAAAAGCTTTGCAAGAAAGAGTAGTAGTAGAGGACGCACCTTCAATGCCATAGTGCATGCTTTAAGTACAAGAGGCACGCAGTACCTCCCATGCATGGTTTCCTGCTTCATTCCTCATAGCCTGATAGCAGCCAGCCAGCGATCAACATCGATCTTCAACTGCAGCAACCACAGTGCATGCTTTAAGTACAAGAGGCAGTACCTCCCTTGGTTTCCAGCTTCATTCCTCATCGCCTTTGGCGCTCTAGCTCGATCTGGTTTCTGCCGCCGGGCGTAAGCGGAACAACCAGAGCCGCGCGCCGCCGCGTCTTCCTCGCTCGTCGCCGGTCGACTATCACCAGCTAGCTCGGTGAGAATCGACGACGTGCTCTCTGAACCTCGCTCGTGTATCGTTCCGCACGCATCTCCCCTAGCTTTGCAAATTGCAATCCACGCAGGGCCAGTACCAGATCGGAATCGAAACGAGCTCACATTCTTGCCGCCCGCTCGACTACCTCGCACGACCCCGTCTACCTGGGTTATCCGGTTCGGTCCTTATTTTTCTGACTGTCCATCTTGCTGCGCACATCCTGAATTTGAACAAAGAGTCCTCAGATCGTTATCTCTGTACGCAATTCCTGCAGTTAGTGAAATCAGCGCTTTCAATTTCACTTCATGGTTTTTCCTAGTTTTTTCTTCTTTTGTTTATTTTCTTTTCAATTTAATTGCCATGCATCACAATCATCTGTACATCATTTGTTAGAATAGTCTATTACGTAGCACGCAGGCCATGTGCATATATGAATATCTAAACATCCCTCCAATAACTTGTTTGGATGAATTAATGACGAATGAGACAGCAACCCTAAAATCCATAATGTAGTTTAATGTAATAATAATATGGTTTCTTACAATTTTCATCTAGTATCCTTTTTTTTTTTTTCATATTCCATGGATATATATGTAGTGACATCTTGAACATAACAGCTCGTATGGGCCATTTGTTTAATAGGGTCGGAAATTCTTGCTGATTTTTCATTTGACCAACACCTACTACTCAAGAGAAGAATAATGGCTGACAAGTATTGGCCTGAGGTTTATCAAATCAACAGCTATGCTATATTTATGGGGTATCTGCTGATGGGCGTGAGGGGACTTGGTTTGCTGGTGCTTACATGGACCACAGTTGTCCTCCTCGGTGGCTTCGTCTCCATGCTGCAGAATAAGGATTTTTGGTGTCTCACAGCTATCACGCTAGTCCAAACTGCCGGGTTAGTTTCCTTACTTCATTAGTAGTTAAATCATTCATCTTTGCTCATTAAATTTTATCAATCCATATTTTATATCAAATCAACCTTAACTGTTTCGTGAGATAACCTCTGCATGAATAGAGGGAACTCTGCTTTTACTAAGTACAAAGAATTGACACACTTGAAGTCACAAAAAAAAAAAAAAAAAAAATTACACACTTGGTTTTACAGTTCATATTTTAGGTTATATTAGGTGGCCTCTCGTATATATACGCCGGAAATGGCCTGTGTAAAAGCATCTCAAGAGTTTCCAAAACCCACTACAGTCTTGATTTTTTTTTTTGCAAGATTAAAAATTACTCTCCAATAACTCCCTCTCTCAACTCCCAATCTTAGGAAAATCGATCCAATTGCATGGAAATATAACGGGCGTATCAGTCCCCCAGTCTGGAGCTGGAAGAATGTGGGAAGAATAAGGAGTAGGACAGGGTTTCTAATACAAATGTACAAGAGAGAAAGAAAGTACAAAAGTGGTTCATAAGATTTGAAAATAGTCCGGGAATCTTGACGCAACATTTTCTTCACTCCCCACTTTTTTTAGCCACTTAGAAATCTTTTTTGCCAATATTTTTGGGAACTATTGAAGGTGCACTTACGAAATACAACACAGTTACATCTAGTACCTGCACGCATTTTAAGTAGGAGGATCACGGGGCAAAGAATCAACCTAAACTCAATAGGCAAGAAAAGAAACATGGACCTCTGATGTGAGGTCAGACGCGTCGTTCCCCACCGCTCTTCTCCCATGCCCCTAAGCAAATCTTCAATCAAACCAATCCTTTTTCTACCTAATCCGCTAAACAAACCACACACGATCCAGCTTCTCCTCACGCAGATTTTTACAGTTCATACGGATTTCTGAGGCCGGCTCATCGCTCTGGTGGTAGATGCCGGGGCGTGCTAGGCTCACGGGGCCAGCCTGGCTTGGCATGCCGCCGTCGTAGATCCCGCCCTCACCAATCCATCCACCTTCCAAGTTGCTACTCTTGTTTCCTCGGTAGCTGCTTCCATCGCAGCACCTATTGCCACCACCATGTTGTCTTACGTGCCACCAGCCTCAGCTGTGGACATCGAATGGGATGCCAATGTGAAATATAATTGTTAAAATCTCTCTAAATTTGTATCTAAACTAGTCCATCAACCCGTGTTCTCGTATGGGCTAGAGTTTTGGACATAAGTACATGGTGGCGCTTGTTGCATCATGCATCTTATGAAGTCATGAATCTAAACTTTGTTTTTTCAAAATTTATTCTTATTTACTGCTACGGATTTTTTTTTCTCTCCTCAAGTTTAGTTGAAACTCTTGTGCTGATTTTATATTTCACTAACTTTCCTTTTTGTACTTTTTAAAATAAGGATTTTATGTCATAGAGAGATACTTAAAATATGTCATAGAGCTTGAACTGAGATCTCAGACAGGAGTAGCAATGCTAAACTTGAGAGAATTTTAATGCTTAAATCTTATAACGATCAACTTTTTAAAGGCCCGGGAAAATATTGCTACCATCGGCCTCCCACACTTCTTAAGATGATTGAATTTTACTATCAAGAATTGTAGTTACAATTATAGTTATATACTATTAGTATAGACATATCAAATGTTTTAGTTGAAATACATAAATATATCTTAAGTAACAATCTATATACATTATATGTTATGGTTACGAATATGGTTTTAATAATTTGTTAGTATCATTAGTATATGAGTTATTAAGAAAAAAATTTATGTGATGAAACACAACATATGTATTTTATTGATCATGCATGTTGGCACGACCAATATATTTACTTTAATCAAATCTTACAATATTAATATTGATAGAGGTGGGTAATTTAGATACATAGTTAGAGGAGTATTTTAATTTATCTTTAATGATGTCAAACCTGGATAATTTTTTTAAAATGTTAGGGGTTAGTTTTAATTAGGTTTCATAATGGCCAAGTTGGAACGAAATTTAGATGCAAATTTTGGGTGCTATTTTGAATTATTTTTATAATAGAAGTTGTGGGTAATTCATAAATATAGGTGGTTATTTTTGAATTATCTTTTGTAATAGCAGCTGACGGGTAACACTACTACGTAAATGATCTTCCGTGGCGGCCTTTTCCGTGGCGGGCTTTTTGTCCGCCACGGACGAAGGGTCATAGAAAATGGCGGTTTCGTCGTGGCGGGCATAATGCCCGCCATGGTTAATAAAAAAGAAAAAAAAAAAGAAAAATCCGAATCGAAACCCTAGCGGGCCCGGCGGCCGGATGACTGGGCAGGGCCCGGATCGCTGGCCCACCTTTTACCGCCGCCGCCCGGATCTCGGGAAGCCGCGCCGTCGGGGAGCCGCCGTCGGGGAGGCCGGATCTCGGGAAGCCGCGTCGCCACGGTCGCCGCGTGCAGGTGCCTTGGCCTCGGCCCGGGAAGCCGCGCCGTCGTGCTTGGCTCGAGGTGGAGCCGCCGCGCCGTCGTGGACGCCGCCGTCGTCGGATCCGGATGCCGGGGAGCCAGCGCCCGCGTGGATGCCGCCGTCGTCGGATCGGGGCGTGGAGCGCCGCCCCGCCGGATCGCGCTTCGTGGAAGCGCCGCCACCACACCCGTGCTCGGGGATGCCCACCGCCGCGGATCGCGCCGAGGACGACGGATCCGTGCTCGCCGCCCGCGGCCGCCGGATGCTCGCGCCCGCGCGCTGCCTTGAGCTCGCGGCCACCGCATCGCCGTCGCTGGTTCGGGAGGGAGAGAAGACCGAGGGGAGGGAGAGAGGGCGCGTTTCTTGGGTTGGGAGGGAGAAGAGCGACGGGGAGGGATGCGGCGCTGGGAGCGGGAGGGAGAGGGAAGTGAACCGAACCCTAGAAATGAAGTGCTCGAATATATATTCCTGGCCACGGAATGGGGCTTTGGGCTGATGGGCTGGGCTTTATTTTTCGTGGGCGGGCTAATTACAAAAACCGCCACGGTTAATCGATTAACCCCACGGTTAATAGGGATTATCCGTGGCGGACATTGTAAAATGTCCGCCACGGTTAATCGATAACCGTGGCGGGCATTCCTCTGGCGGGGGCTGCCAGGCCAACTATTTTTCCGTGGCGGTTTTTAAATGCCCGCCACGGAAAATAAAAAACTAAACACCACGTAAAATCAATTTTGTAGTAGTGTAATTTACATGCAAAATTAGATGGTTATTTCATGTATTTTACATCATGGCTATGGTGGATAATTTTTTAATAAACTGCAACTGATCCAGATGTTTCTATTTATTCTAAAATTTCTAATATTTATCTTTTTTTCTAGCGCGCTGGTGAGAATTAATGTGGTGTCCAATTTCTAGGATTTTTATTTTTTTTTCTCTAACGCGTCTTGTGAGAATTAATGTAGTTCCTCTCCGTTGGGGTTTCTAATTAGTATTAGTAAGATTATAAAATATATTGACTGTTTTAGATACATAGTTTTTCGTATGGAGTTAGATATAAATTATATTTAGATAAATGCTAAATTAATGTATCGAAAAATGCCAAAACGTCTTAAAATTTGGAATGGATGGAGTATGTTTCAGTTGATAAACGATGAAAGCAAATGGACGGATGCTGAATAGATGGATTTCAGTTCCACAAGGACGATGAAATTGTTCGGTATTTTAGACCATCATCAAACCTCTGTAGGGTAAATATATTAGTATTATCTAATAAACTTCTTGATATAGTACCAGTAATCTTATGGGAACTACTAAATTTTTAATTCGTGCATAGACAAAAGATCTATTGTTGGTTGTGTGTAACTCATCCAATGATGCAATAATGGTCCCATAGTCCTCCGTTTTTGCTTATTTAAAACAGTTGTTTCATGGAACAACAACCTTTACACTACTAGAAAATCGATTAGTTCTGAGCGTGCAAAAACGCACCGAAAAAAATCGAATCCCGTCAGAAAAACATTTTTCGTATGCGTGTACCGTCGAGAAAAATACACACGAAATACATTGTGAGAAAAATTCAATTTTTCTTACGGTGCACACTCTGAAAAATATATTTGACGGTAGCACACACAGAGAAAAAAATAAGTTGGTCAGATTAAAAATAGTTTTTTTTGATAGTGAATCGCCACAGAAAAAAGAAATAAGCACATAGAAAAATATGCATTTTTTCTGTCGGTATAGCTACACTCAAAGAAAAATATAAATGAACATCCAAAAAAATAATTTAAAACTGTAGCAACTACATATAAAAATACATATTGTCCATCCAGTAATTTTTGTGCATGACAAGTTCCATTCAAATAATACACAAATCAGTAGTCCATCATGAATGGATTCAACACTTTTGCTAAAAATAGAATCAGTCTGATCTCAGCACATATATTTGGTCATCTACATGTTCAACATGCTACAATGAATTCACAAACATGGATATGGAAAAAGAAACCCAACTATTTTTCTAGTTCAACCAATAGTTCTTCACCATGCACTCCATCTCTACCTGTTATGCAAAGATATATTTTTTAGACAACAAAGAAAAGAACTAGTATTCTAAGAAATTTGCCTTTTATTGATCAAAGTGGGGATAACTCAGTACCTTTCATCTCCGGCAACATCCTGTGCTGCAAGCATGGCTACATATGGGGAATTAATATGCATCCTAGACTGTTTTAACCATTATGCTACCTGCCAAAAGATTGTAACCCATAAATTAGTAACATCAATTAAATAGCCATGCAAATTCACTTCAGTAGCTATAAAACAATCAACATGAGGCCACTTCCTCACTGCTGCACTGTGCGTTACCATGTACGTAACATAGGCATAGCAAAGATGATACAACATTTTTTTTTCCTAATGGCATCAGTAGGCACAGCAAAGAAGAGTTGTGTAATCTTTGCCTAGGAAATGAAAAGAAGGCATGCTTGTTACAACTTGAATATGTGAAGAATCTCTAACAGACATATTATGTATGGATGCTACCTGTTCTTCCAGTTAGTCAATAGACCAAAATGAATCTGTCCTTGCCAAGACAATATTTGATGTACCAGTAGAAATATGAGTTTAGTCACTTATATAGGCAGCACATTAAACCAGTCGCTGCATTAATTACCTCAAAGAAATACAGAACGATGCAATGCAATCTTGCACTTTGGAACAAAAATAGTACCTCAGTAGGTGTGTGGGAGCTTGTTAAGTCACAGCCATGAGGGAAAAAATATTTTTCTTCCTAGTACTTGTTGCCTCAAGCTTGCTAGCTTGCTTCTTCCCTGTTAGTCAGAACATCGACACCAAACACGGGCGCTGCCTGCTGTGTCTCCCTTTGTTTTCCTCAAATAAATCTCTGTATTCTTTTGGTTTTTTGGCCATGTTGTTTTGACTCTTGTGGCCTGCAGTAGCAAAGGCAACAATAAGCATCATGTTTGGACCTATAAAGGTGTCATATACATACTTCATGAGTTAACCTGAATAACTGAAAGAATCTTTCGTTGCAACTTTTTCATTATCTTATAAACAGGTAAAAACTGTGATATAATGATATGTTGCATCTAGGAGCATATGAAATTACAAACATAATTCTTAAGGCTATTGGTTAAGGATTGTCTCTGTGGCATCCATAAATTAAACTGAAAAAGAAAGGGGTTTAGGAAAAGATGTGTATGAAGAAATCAGATCTACATGCTATTGGTTAAGGATCCTTCCATGTCGTCAGATCTACATGCTAGTGGGTAACCGGTGACAGCTAGACTATGTAATAGCTCTCAATCAGTTGTTGCCTTACGAGGGAAATGAAAATAATCTAACACAGAAAGAGAAAAAAAAAAAAAGGCGGAGGGAAACCAGAATAATACTCTGCATCTGGGTGCGGTGTGGGTCTGCTCTGCCTCTGCATCCTGGTCGTGGCGCTGGCTGCCTACGTTGCCCAGATACGGATACGAGTATCAGATACAATACGTATCGGATACGCGGATACACTATTCTCTACGGAAAACAGTGACACGGGGATACATCTAAGATGTATTTTTTATATTCATAAGTACACATGATTAATATAAAAATAACATAATACAAGTAAAATGAGTTTTTAACAACTTATTAGTAAAACCACCAACACTTACGTAGGACAATTTGAGATTTTGAGTGCACAGGGGCATATATTTGTACTAACAAACAATAATGAGATAAAAGGTGTTATTACATAATATCGGAATATATGATGATGATTAAACAAAACACTATATTGTGTACGCCACATTGAGAGAGTGAGCAGTCAGGGCACTTGTGCTAGTTCATGTTGCTTTCGGTGGTCGGATGGGCCTATTTGCCCTTGTTGGGCCATATCCAAACCGGCACCAAAGTATCGGATACCGGTATCCATGTCGATGACGTATCCACATTTTCTGAAATGCGGTGCGGATATTATCGGCGTATCCACGGCGTATCCGTATCCGCGGTGTATCGGATACCGGATACGGATCCCCTAGAAGTATCCGTGCATCGTAGCCGGCTGCTGCTGGCGTGTGGCCTACCACCGGTTGGCGGCCGGCATGTCGCCCGAGGGGAGGATGGAGGCCACGCCGCCCGGCCGAGGTCGGGTTGCCGCGTGGTCGAGGGGCGCTCGCGCTATGCCGTGCCTCTCCGAAGTTCATTCGGCAGCCGCGATCGAGTGCAAGCTCATGCCACCGGAGGGCCGCCCGCGCCGTCGGAGGCGCCCGCTGGGGGCCTCGTTGGTACCTTTTGCGGCAGCCTGTGTGTGGCCAGAGGAGGGAGTAGGAGTTATGGAGGACTGCGTGTGAGGGAGAAGAGAGTGAGGAAGCTAGGGTGGGTGGGCGCAGTGGAGATGGGGGAGGAAACCAAGAAGAGGGGGGACGAGTTGGGGGGCGGTCGCCCATGGCGCCGCTCTTGGCGCTGAAGGGATGCGGGGAGTGGGTGCAGGGGAGGGATGGGTAGGGTTTTGGGTAGTAGTAGTTTTTATTTGAGAACCGAGGCATCTTGGCCGTCCATTTTAGATCTAATGGCTAAGCATGTGGCGGGGATAGTTTTGGGCCGAATGTAATGCTTATTTTGGAGCCCAATGTAGCCCAACGTTCATTTCTTTTTCTTTTTTTCTTTTTCAGACCAAATATGTTATACAATTTTTGGGATATTAAATAAATTCAAATGAAAATGTTGTCAATAGTAAAGTAGTATAACACATAAGTATCAGCAATTTTGGTTTTGGTCCTTTTTTCTATATGAGTTTGTTTGAACCATTAGAAATTTGAACTTCAAAAATATAACAATCTCAAATAGAAATTTGTGATTGAAAATATTTTCAAATTGAAAATTTAACAATAACAAAGTTTTACAACTCATCAAGGTCTATAATTTTATTGTAGTCATTTGTTCATCGACAAAGTGGTAGTATACATTTTCACAAATCCATAAATCTCTCACATAGTTCATGAAACTATATGAGAGATACGTCAATTCTGCGAACAATGTTAATACCACTTTGTCGATGATGCAATAACCAAAATAAGAGTTGTAGATCTTGATGAGTTCAGCACCTTTTATGTTCATTATTGTTTCAGCTAAAATCATTTACTATTTCAAAATGTCGTTTGAAGTTGTCATTTTTGGGAATTCAAATTTTGAATTGATAAAATAAAGTCACATGAAAAAATCACCAAAATAATAGTCGTAAGAACATAATAAATTGATAGAGCATGATTTTAAAAAAAAAAAATAGGAAAAAGAATCATCAAATTTGAAGTTAGGACAAGGGCGAAAAACTAGTTACAAGATTTAGAGAGAGATTAAAAAGAAAAATTGTGCTTGTTCATATGAAGCTAGTATGAGGGCTTACTCTATTTTTACGTGTGTGTTTACTTTTTTCGTGCGTATTATAGAAACACACGGAAAAATTGTAATTTTTTCTGTGAGTTTCGATTTTTTTCCCGTGTGTATTGGCATACGAGAAAAAAATTTTCTGTGCGTTTTTTTGTATTTTTCTGTGGGTTTTCTAGAAACACATAGAAAAATTGCAATTTTTTCTGTGTGTACCGAGAAATACGCATGAGAAAAATTCGACATGCACAGAACTATTCCATTTTCTAGTAGTGTTATCTCACCTCTATCTTTTTCCTCTACGTCATAAAAAAAATATTACGTAGTGATGATAAGATGTGTCACAATGTATTTGCTATTATTTATATATACTGACATTTTGGCACACGTGCGTATCTAAATTGTTGAGGTTGATAGATTCAGTCTCATGTTTTTTTATGAACTAATAGATTAATCCTCTATTTGATTTTAAAATTTTTATTAGTAGATTATATAACCTTGGATACCACGGGCACTACTGACCTGATATTTTGTTAACAATATATCTAACCGAAGATTACCTAACTATAAATGTCATCGGCATACTGAACATATATGTTTTTTAATCAACTATGAACTTCAGTTTTTTTCTTTACCGTTAGTTCATGATATTTTTTCCCGTACATTTTTTTCTTCAAGAAATTATCTCCCCTACGTTCAAGTTGTGTGACGTCACTAGGAGATTTTTTCTTTACGTTTTTTTCTTCAAAAATTGTCTTTCTAGTACGTCAAATTAGGTTGACGTCAAGGAGATCTTGGGCTATTTTTAATTGTGGAGGTGGATAAATTTTTTAAAAAACCAAATAGATCTAATGGTCGAGGACAGTTGGGGTCTTTTGATTAACGTCCGGATATTTCGATTAACTTGAGAATTTCTAGCACTTATCTTTTTTCTAGCGCTTTTGGTGAGGATTAATGTGGGACGGAGCCTCTAATTAGTAATAGTAAGATTATCCAGCTTCACTGTTATGAGAGACAATGCCAAAGATTTATAGTGCAAAGGGACACATATCTTGGAGGTTCCCAATGCAGACTTCGCATTAATCCTTAGACGTGCTAGAAATAGATAAAACTTAGAAATTCTCAAGAAAACAAATTAGAAAGATGTAGCCATCAATTTTGAAACCGTAATCACCATGGATTATAATAATAATGATTAGATCTATTTTGTTTTCCATCATGAAAACAATAAAGAGTAACCCCTAAATCTGTATCTCAATTATCTCACCTATGCCATTATAAAACATAAAACAAAGTGACCACTAAATTTGCATCTAATTACTGAAATGCTATTATGATAGATAATCTAAGTTACTTCTTAAAATAAATTTGTGTCTAAATTACGAATTATGCCAATGTTAAACGGATGTGATAGGTATGAATGTAGTAGCGGTTTAGTGTCTAAAGTTAAAAGACTAAAACTTTCGGCCACTTTAGCTCACTTTTATGGTCTAAAGTTTTTGTGAGGTGATCTAAACTTTAGATAGCATTTTTTGACCTCCTGTTTGAAGTTTTAAGAGCTAAAATGGTCTAAAATTTAGTGGCTAAAGTTTAGACCATCGAATCCAAATAGGGGCCTAACTCAACCATTATTGTGATTTGCATTGTGCTTTATAGATCAGTTTGGTGGCATTCTTGCAATTGCACACGTCTTCCCCTTTCTTCCTATAATTAATAAATCTCGCTTGCAACAGGGTCTTCGATTTCCTTTTAAAGGAAAAGGCAAGTGACATTGTCAGTTCTTTGAAGGGCTCGATGGTTGCTTTAGTTTCCATAGTCTTATTTAGACCACTCAACAAAGATACAACTCCTGGTACTTCAAAGATTAAAGACAAAGAACCATCGACTGCACGCATCGTGGTAGCTGTTGTTTTATCGGTTGTCCAACTGCTGGTGCTTGCTATTGTCTTGTGTCCTCTGGCGATTCTGTATGTGCTTGGGCTGTATCTCTCTGCTGGAATTTCTTTATGGCGTCTGATACAACATGATTATGGTAACGGCGATGGAGGTGCCAACCTGAGGCCAGCTCTGAACGTCTTGTACTCCTTAGCCGTAGCCCAAGGTGTGGTTTATGGCTACAGGGCCATCTATGATTTAGCGGCAGGAACCGGACTAGTGAAAGATGTGGCAGATGGTTATTCACTAGAGACAGGCCTAGTTTCGGAGTACCTAGACGAAACTGTGGCAGGGTGCATGAAGGATCCATCGTATGCGGAAGAAAGGAACCTCGTCACATATGCTGTGGCCTTACTGATGGAATCTAAGTCAAGGTACGGCTACATTTCTGGCATTCTGGTTCTTGGCAAAATCCTTGAGCCAGCACATTCTTATGCCTCTGAACAACAGGGTCAGCTAAATCAACTACTGACTGGATCAGCGTCCTTTAGCCATGTTGTGCAGCGACTGGCAAAAGACATTTGGTCCGAGAAGCCCCAATAGCACAGAGATCAGGGTGCGAGCTGCCAGGATAGTGGCAACCATTGCCGGCAGCATCCACCTGGACCACTTCCCAGGTGAAGGGATGATGATGATTCAGTGCGTATCGTCCCTGCTCGACACATTTGAGGAATTCAGTTGGCGGCCCGAGGGATATGATGAGCGACAACGCAGGTATAAACCCAAGGAGGAGGAGTACGAGAGGGGCTGGCTGCTAGATGACCGGGAGCTTAGCTGCCTATCTATCGACAAAATTCCAAGCCCGAAGGCCGCTGACAGCAAGACACAGGGCTACAAAGGTCTGGTGGTGCAAGGCCTGTGTATCCTTCAGGGGCTCGCCGTCGAAGAGGCCAACTGCAGAGTCATAAGCAAGACCCAAGGTCTGCTATCTAAGGCCATGGCACATTTGATGTCAGATCGACTTCACAGTGACGACCATCATGATGAATGGTCCAGCATGGCACAAGAATCACTGGAACTGATGAAACGGCTCATGGCCAAGGCTACTCTGTCTCCACCAGGAGAGACCGAAGCATCAAAGCTGCCAAGTGAAATCTCAGGCAACATCCAAGCGATCATCAGCACCCTCAAAGGTATCCTAGAGTGCGTCAGGTGTCAAGTGCTGCTGAAAAGACAAGCTGTACAGGTCCTTCTAGACCTGTCTGTGGGTACACATACACCAGCTGCCTCCATTATGCCCGGTGGAAGCATCAGCAGCACAATGTTCGTTTGGATGCTGCTACACATTTCTCTTATGCCAGATTATCACTTTGACAGGATGTGCGGTGCCACTCAATTGGCAAAGAAGAGCAGTGACATCGCAAGATTAGCAGAGAAAAAGCTGCATGCCATGCTGTCTTCATCTTCACAAACGGAGCCAAGTGCCACGACTACGATGCAATCAGTTGGTGATGTTATTTGCAGCCTCGCAACAGCAGTTTCAGATGCCAAAAAACAACACGTACATCAGAGTACATGCAGCAACAATCCTGAAGCACATGGTTAAACATTACACCAAGGATGATGAGAATCTCAAGCAACTGAAGAAAGCCATGACTGATGTGATGCCAGAGGTAACTAACCTCACCCGTTCAAACATTAAAAAAATTATGAAACCCCTTTCGTTCCAATATTACTGACAACTTATGGGAGTGATGAGATGGCCCTGCATGCCTTATGTTATACTCCTATATTACTACAATACAATACTAGTATGGTAGTTTTTTCGTAACTCTGAAGTACCATTCTCGATCGATTCCTCAGGTGCTCAAAGAAATTGTCCATGGGCGGGACACGAGAGAAGCAGGAATGCAAGCTGAAACAGAAGAAAACAACGGCTGCAAGGTTCTCCCGGCAGCGGGCACAGACCTAGAACACGGTGGTGTTTCTCATGATAATGGACAGGAAAGCAGCTCGACTCATCAGCAAAAGGGTGAGCAACACCAGGGAATCCAATTGCAGGTGGCCTTGATAAAATTGTGTTGGGTGATATACCGCGAATGGATTGAAGACCCAGATTTGACTCGTCAGTTCAACGAGATCACTCTCGAGATCTGTTCGGGAGAGGGGATGCCTGACAAGACTTTCAGAACACTTGTGATAGATGCGATAAAAGCAAAAGGAATAGCTAGGGAGCTAGACAGTTAATTACTGAAGTGAAACGTGATCAAGAGGGACAAGTTGAGTGCGGTCGACAACCTGAAGGCTCCAACATCCGCATCACGCACATTGCTCAAAGACGATTCTCAGTGTTTGTTTATCTTGGGTGTAATTTGTTATGTTTTATTTGCCTCGAGACCATGCTAATTATCCTCTGTTTTCTTGCGTCTATTTTAAATGTAAATGGGATACAGGATTTGCTCCTCAGTGCTGGTGCACGAATATTGATGATGTGTCTGTTTTCTTCTCTTCTCTTCTCTTCTCTTGTTACTACCAGATGATAAGAATCCGTTGTCACTGTGTGCACTTATGGTATTTGTGTTTCTTTTCTAATATTTTTCTTACAAAACACAGATGACAAGAATCCATTGTCACTCAGTATATTAATTAGCTAGCTAATTTCATTGCTGTTGGATGTTGCCGACGACAATGTTTGTCTGGATGCATACCTGTGAAGAACTGCATATGTAGACTGCAGTACAAAATAACCGGCTTAAGCTATACTGCACTTTCACCTTAAATGCCAAAAAATATTTTACTTTCACCCAGATATTGTTTTTCTCATGCAAGATGGGCGTTCAGTTTTGCTTCACGATAAGATATGCTCCATGTATACCATTGCATCTGAAATAGAACAAAATGTGCTACTGTTTGTAACTATATTGCCTTTATTTCATTCAAGACCTTACATGTAAATGTGAGAAGAAATTAGCTTCTCAACATGAACAACTGATCAAAGGTTTCAGTTGCAAAATCCTCAATATTGCAAAAGAACCTCGGTTCAAAAAGGCACGGATAATTTGAGCCCTCATGAGTTAATTTACTTAGCCAAACTCATGAGCTAATTTACTTAGCCGAACTAAACTTCACACTCTCATTGAATCAAGTTGAACAGAAAAAAAAAATACTACTCTCGAAGTGATTAGCAAAGCCAAGGGCTCCTAGTAGTTAACTGGCGCAAGTTAAGTGGTCCAACCGTGCCGTTGAAACCGACAAGCAGGCAATTAATTTCTTGCTAGAGGATATCCGTGACCGCTTCCTTTTCCCTGCCACTCCGAGTGGCCTTGCCCGCAAATCCTCGCTCGATCCCGTTTCCGGCTCACACATCTACGTGCGGCGCATGCATGCGCATGCATGGCTTGTCCCCCCTCCCCGCACATGCATCAAACACATCATGCATGGTTACGGAGAGTAATTTGAACGGGTTATGGGGCCTCGAGTAAACAAGCTGGGAGCACTCCCAATACTAAAAACTATGTGTAGTTTTCTATATATATATATATTAATTTTTTACATATAGAAACTATGGTCCCAATGGATAGTTTCTATAGAACATTTTTTTATCCAATCACATGCATTCTCACTTCATTCTCTACCAATCACATCACTTTATGTCTTGGTTCTCGTGTAGACATGGTTTCTAACTTAGACCCGGTTTCTATGTTTTTCTCTCTCTCTTCAATAAATACATTCCACATCAGCAAAACGCTTATGTGACAGTATAGTTAATGTCCATAGAAACTATGGTGGTTTCTGCATTGGGAGTGCCCTGAAGGAGATTGACAGAACCGAGACAAAAAACTATAAGATAAGTGCTGCACGATAAGTAAATATTTGTGCTCCTGACCAAGCTTTGACCCGTTTCAAACTCTCCGTAACCATGATTGGTTGCGCGTTTTACAAAGCGGCATGCATGAGTGGTTGCAGATAATTAACAAGTGCAAGCACGTGGTTGCAGAAAAACTAACAGCGCCAAATTTGTTTCGTTCCTCAGCTCATCAATGACATGGTTAATTGGATGATTTATACAGTAGAATAGGCAGTACTACAGCCCCTGGCTTCCTGCACGCTTCGTTGCTCATCACCTTTGGCTCACGCTCATCGGCTTTGCAGTCGTCCACGCAGGATCTCGGAATCAAAACGAGCTCACATTCTTGCCGCTCGTCTACCTCGCAGGACCGATCGACCAGCAAAATATCGCCCTGCTGCCTGGGTTATCCAGTCCAGTCCTTATTTCACGCTCCATCAGCTGAAAGTATCTATCTCACTGCCCATCTTGCTGCACATCCTGAAATTGCACAAGGAGACCTTAGATTGTTATCTCTGTACGCAATTCCTGCAGGTGCAGGTCAGTAAAATCAGAGCTTTTAATTTCACATCAGTTTTCTTTTCTTTTCTTTTCTTTTTGTTTCTTTTTCTTTGCATAAGTGATGCAAATTTAAAGTCATAAAAAGGAGTTTTACTGCCATCTGAAGATAACAGCTCGTATGGTAATTTGTTCAAGAGGTTCCGAAAAATAAGACACAATTAAGAAACCCTCTTATACTAAGTCTTCTAAGTCATTTTGTAGGTTTTTCATTTGACTGATGCTGACTCCAAGTCTCAATTGGCAACAGAAGAATAATGGCCCGTCAAAAAAACACCGTTGATGACCGCAATTATTGGCGTGAGGTTTTGCAAATCAACAGCTATGCTATATTCATGGGGTATCTGTTGATGGGCATCAGGGGGCTTGGTGTATTGATACTTACATGGACCACAGTTGTCTTGCTCGGTGGCTTCGTCTCCGTGCTGCAGCAGAAGGATTTTTGGTGTCTCACAGTTATCACGCTAGTCCAGACTGCTGGGTTTGTTCCCTTGCTTCCTTCTTAGTAATTAAATCGTTTATCTTTGCTCATTCACTTATCAGTCCATATCAACTATTTCGTGTGATAACCCTGCATGACCAGAGGGGCAAATTCCAGTTTACTTTCGTGCTTTCTCGAGTAAAGGCACTAGGAAAATAGATTGCTAATTAGAGCACATGCGTTAGCAGGTCCTATTGCACACATGATTCAATGGCTGCTGACACAATTTTCGTCTCACACCCAAAGAGCTGGTGCTACAATGTTCAGATCGCACAAGGCTCGTGGCATGCCTTGACAAAACTGGCCTACACTGTTCTTTTTTTTGAGGTCAACTTCGGGGGAGATCAAACATGATCCCAACCTGTATTCCATTCCACAGATACTTGAGGGGGGAACCCCTCAGTTGGTGGAAGGCTGGGGCCTTTCACAGTTTTACAAAGCCATCAAGATTACAAGGTGATGTTACATTAATCAGAAAGAGCGGATCTCCATTTTTTGTATGATACCAATCTCCTTCAGGATTCGGCATTCCCAGTCCTTCCTAGCGGTTTTGCAAGCCGCTCTGAGCCGTCGGGCGTCTGGGGGGAGGCCTTTGCTTCCAAATCTTCCAGCATAGGAGGAGCAGCAGGGAATGCAGTACTTTCACCAGTAGCTGGGCTATAAGGGGGAGCTGTGCCATAGCTCATTCATAGGGGCGACGCTGTCGGGGTCCCACCCAAGCCCTGCCCAGAAGGTTTGGGTGAAGGGGCATCGCGAGATGATGTGATCAGCCGTTTCGTCTGCTCGCCCGCACAGCTTGCAGGTGGCGCTGTCGATGACATTCTTCTGGACGAGGGTGATGCGGCACTAGATCCTGTTCTTTATAAGAAGCCACCCGAAGAACTTCACTCTGTGCGGAGCAAAATTCTTCCACACAAAGGCAAAAGCCGGGCTGCCATGGTCCTCTCGTTTGGAGGTTTTGTAGATGAGTGAAGACACGAGGCGCCGCTCATTGTTCTCAAAGAAGCATGAGTGCTCGTTCTGATCCTCTGTCAGGGTGACTTCGGCGATCAGAGTTTGAAGTGCGGTGAGCTCCGCCAAGGCTTGCGCGGTCATCCTTCGCCGGAACAGAGGCCCCGAGCTCGCCCTCCAATACATCATGAACCGAGGAGGCCCTAGCATCATAGTGTGAGAAGAGGGCAGGGAAATTCTCCGACAGTGCTCCCTCCTGCAAACAGCAATCCTACCAGAAGCTTGTGCGGCGGCCATCCCCTACCCCACTTTAGAGATGGCTCAGAGTATTTGGCGTAGTTCTCGGATTGCCGTCCAGTGAGTCCTAAACAGGGCGCCCCGGCAAGGTCGTCATCTTCGACCGGGTTGTTGGCCAAGTCGCCCACGCCGAGCCTTCCGGCCGGTGAATCCGATGGACTAACTTGAGGAGCAGGCATGGGTTACGGGTCTCGACGCACTTGATTCCTAGGCCTCCATCTTCTTTGCTTTTGCAAACTTCTTCTCATGCCACCGGACACCTCGCCCCGGATGTTTTGTCCGTCCCCTGCCCACAAAGAGGCTCACCTTCTTGCATCAAAGGCCCCGACCACGCCGGGGGGGGGAGCACCATCGCGCCCATGGCATAGGTGGGGAGGCCCCAAGCACCGCGTTGATGAGGATCACACGACCCGCCGTGCTTAGTGGGAGAGCTTTCCAACTTGCTAGGTACCTATCCACTTCGAGGCGATGAGGGCACAAACGCCCGAAAAGGGGAGCTTGATGTTCGATAGCAGGAGCCCCAAGTATGTTTGGGGAAGCGCCCCTCCCTGGCGTCCCATGACCTGGATGAAGCCGTGCATGCCATCGGTTGCCACGTGCATCGCCGTGGTGGTACTTTTGTTGAAGTTGATTGCCAGGCCGGTGCTGGCAGAGAACATGTCAAGCACGGCTTTGAGGTGCCCGGCGTTGTCGGGCCTGCGCCTTGATTAGGATGATCGTGTCGTCCCGTGATATCGAAGGATGGGAGCGGGCGGCGTCCGCCATGGGGTGCTTGATGCTTGGGGTCCCTCTTGATCACCGTTGTAGCACGTTCGCCACGGGAGGAGGAAGAGGTAGGGGACAGAGCGTCCCCCTATCAGAGACACCTTTTGTAGGTTATCTAGGGATCGGAGACGCCATTCAGCAGCACCGCTGACCGGGAGGTCGTCCGTAGATGTCACATCATCCTGATCCATTTGTTGGGGAAACCGCGTGCCTCCAGAATCTTGAATAGGCTCCCCAGTGAACCGAGTCTAATACCTTTGCGAAATCAAGCTTGATCAGCTGGGTTGGGGCTTTGCGGCGGTGGCAGGTCTGCACAACCTCGGTGGCGAGGATGAAGTTCTCTGCTATGGAGCGCCCCCCGGATGAAGCCCGTCTGGCCCGCATCTACCAAGCTCCCAATTTGCTTTTGCAATCTCGATGTGAGCATTTTTGTTAGGATTTTCACCGGGCAATTTTACAAGGATACGGGGCGGTAGGCGTTGGGGGTCACCACCGATGCCGTCTTGGGGATGAGTACGATGACCGCCCTATTGATGTGCTGTAGGTCTGGCTCCTCCCGCTAGAAGGCATCGAGGAAGGGCATGATGTCGTCCTTCACCATCGCCCAGGCCGTAGAGTAGAAACTAGGGCCAATGCCATCAGGCCCGGCGTGCTGTCTGCTGACATCACACAGACTGCAGCGCGCGCTTCTTGCTCGGAGAAGGGCTCGACTAGGGGGGCAGGGTCGGCTCGCGGCCCCCATGGTAGAGCTGGTCGGTGTCGTAGCCTAAGTGGGTGTCCGACTCGCCACCTAGAATGTTGGTGTAGTAGGCGGTGAGCACGGCCATCTTGTCATCGTGGGCAGCGAAGCCGCACACTTGTCGACCCCCTAGAGCGCGGATGGCGTTCCATCGGGCTTTGTGGGAGGCGTGGGCATGGAAGAACTTCGTGTTCTCATCACCCTCCTGTAATGCCAGGAACTTTCCCCTTTGTTTCCAGTACGACACCTTTTGGGCGACGAGCAGCTCCAGCCGCTTGTGGCAGTTGTCATAGAGGCAGCGTTCACATGCAGACAGCAACCTGCTTTCCTCATACACATCGAGCAACAAGATTATGAATGAGGCATTATTGTATTCTTCGGGCGCCCCGGTGTTTCTTGGACCAGGCTTTAGCACCATGGCGTAGGGCTTTGATCTGCCCAACCAGGTTGCCATTCACCTCGTCGGGACACGAAGCATTCGACCGGGATGCCATGATGGAAAAGGAGGAAGAGGGGGTGCTTGAGCTAGGCATTCTCAAACCGAAAATGGAAGGTTTTGGGGGTGGAGGTGGGAGTGGATAGGATGAGCGGGATGTGATCCGGCGGGGCCGATATGAGAGTTGAGGGTGGAGTTGGGGAAGGTGTTGACGAACCCCGCATTCATGAAGTCCCCGTCTAACCTTGCTAGGGTCGGAATCGCCCTATTGTTCGTCCACGTGAACATAAGGCCGAGGAGCGGGAGCTCAACGAGGGCGAGGGAGTCGATGGACTGCTTGAATTTAGTAGCTAGCCTAGGATCGAAATTTGAGTTATTTTTTGTCCGAAGGATCACGGGGAGGTTAAAGTCTCTCCGATGGCTAGCCAGTTAACCCCATCCCCAGGTGCGAGCATCAAGATCCAATAGGAAAACCTCTATTTCTCGGTGATTCGAGGGAGCATAGATGTTCGAGATTTAGAAAGAGTAAGAAGAGGTGAAAGGAACGGTGAGTAAGGGGAGCGGGTCGGGGGGGCGCAATCACCATGGAGCTGTTCCGGATGGTGATCAAGCCTCCCCGGAGCCATCGGCAGGGGAGAAAGCAAAGTTATCGAGGTAAGCGAGGAGGAGGGACTTGCACAGGTGTTTGTCCACATTGCTTAGTTTGGATTCTTGGAAGCAAATGATATGGGGGTGGGAGATAGAGACAATGTCCCTAACAGCTTCGCATTTTTCAACCCTACCAAGGCCGCGAACATTCCACGACAGGATGGTGTAAATGAAACGGTTTTGATTCATTGATCCACGACTACAACTCTAGAAGGATAGGAATCATAAGAAACAAACACTAGGGCCTCGAAGGGAGAGGCACGGGGGCAGATGCCATCATGGACACAGCTGGAGAGGACGGGGAAAAGGCCCTGTTCATAGACAAGGGAACTGCCAGTGACTCTTGGAGGCGCTTGGGTCGAGGAGCTGGCACTGGTGGCCTGCGGATGATCAACTTGCAGGGCCCTGGAGGTGAGCTAGCGGGAGTCCCCCCTCATGGGGCAACCGGGAAAGCTCTCTTAGCGACGACTACCGCCGACGTGCTAGAACATCCCACCCTGGCCGCCTTCGCCAACCACTTCAGGTCAAGCGTGCATAGGGGCGTCTTGCGCTTGATCATCTTGCGGCCATTGACCTGTTTCTTGAGGGCAGCGGAGTAGGAGACCAACCCGTCCCTGAGGGCCTTGAGCTTGGTAGCTTTGGCCTCAGCGGTGGCGAAGACCGTGGGCTCTTTCTCTGTTAGGCGGGCGCTATTGCGGTGCGATCCCGTGGCCCTCGGCCTACGGCCGCGCCTAGGGCAGCGCTTCGGTGGGGCTTCGTCTTTACGGGGATGGATGCAATAAGGTGTGTGGTGGTGCCTCATCCTCGCACCGGGCAGGGCCATAACCGGCTCGTCACAGGCGCCCCTGTCAGAGTCACCAACAGTGCAGGAGGAGGAGGAAGGAGAGGGAAGTAAGCACGACGGGGGATGCTTGGATAAAAGAGCAGAGGAATAAAGCACTAACCCCATCAAAAAGTAGCTGAAAGGAGTGAACAGGCCTAGACCACCTCCGAGCAGAATATCCAACCCAACCGCGGAGCAATGGAGAAGAGGCCCATGGAGTCCAAGATGCCCTTTGAAGGCGGGAGGGGGTTCCTGCCACCAGCCGTGCTAGGGGGACGTGGGAAGAAAGGGCGGAGCGCACCGGTGGCGTCGAGCTACTCCTCGTGCTCCCAGATGCGGAGGACGGTAATGGAGAACTTGGAAGTCAGAGCCCTCCCTTAGGGGTCGTGCCCAGGGTTCCCGACACGCTCGATCTCCTTGATGTCGTCCGGCATGATGCGAGGGACGACAACCCTCATGGCAGAGTAGTTGTCGTCAAGCAGGCACTCAGGGTCGATCTCCACGACTGTCCCGAGCCGCCAGAATGCGGCGCGGATACCGTCGGGGTTCTAGTGCTCCCGGGGGAAGCGGCTCGCCGAGATGGCCACTAGCCACCTCTAATCGATGAAGGAGCGGTTGGGAGCATCCTCTACCCTCTCCAAAAGCAGATGAGCGCCCCCATGATCGATCGGGCTGAGGTTGGCCACATGGTCACGATCCGCCCGAGAGTCAAACTGGGGCAGGTCGTGGCCACGGTCAAAAGGGATGAGGCGTAGTGTGGGGGGGGGCACCACAACATACATGGCCACTTGGATGAGGGGGCAGGCCCTCTGGCAGGCCCGTCCCCGGGAGCAATGGTGACGAAAGCCAACCGCCAGACGTGGCTCATGTCCCCCTCCGACATCCAGAGGGGTTCATCGTCGTCCGTGTCCGTGTCCTCCTCGCTGGACAGGTCGGACGGAGCAGCACACGGAAAGGAGAGCCATCGGAGTCCACCTCCTCCACAGGACTCATCGGGCCCCCGCTCTCACTAGGAGGCACGGGGGGTTTGGACGGGCCTGGCCTCGGGCGCTGCCCCCCGGAAGGCGACCCCCGCTAGAGGCTAGGGGGGGCTGGGAGAGGGAGGCGATCCCTTTGGGGTAGGGAGCGCAGCCCTAGGCGGTGATGCAAAGGAGTGAAAAGCCGACCAAGATGAGGAGGGTGATGGGGTGAAGAGCGGGGTGGCAGAAGGCGGGGTGAATGGGAGGGCAGGAAACTTAAATGCCGAGGATGGCACTAGAGCAGGGCGGCGGGGTGCTGGCCAGGGGGTGGCACAGCGAGGAGGCCAGGACCTGGAGCGGCAGCGGGACTCCATGTGGCCTGAGGCACCACACCGACGGCACTTCACAGGATCCCAGCAGTTTTTGGCTTGGTGGTCAGTGGCGAAATAGCAGAGGCAAGAGTTGTATGCAATGCGAGGGCGAGGAGGGGAGGAGGGTTTAAGAGGGAGATGGTGGGTAGGCGAGAGGAGTGCTTGCTTGTAAGAGAAGGGAGCAGTGATGGGGCCGATCAGAGCGTTGTCTGGTCCGGTCAAGCCTGCCCCCGGCGCGGCAGAGGGCAAGGCAGGCGCAGGGGGTGACTCCATGCCACGGTTGAGAGCGTCAGGGGGCGCCATGAGCGCCGCCATCCCATCAAGGTCCCCTGCATGGGGGTATGTGGCTGGCGAGGAAGGAGAGACGGGGTGAGACGGAGCGGGGTTAGGATTAAGAGGAGCCTGACTAAAGGAGCTGGCGTGTTCGTAGTTTGCACTCGCCTGCAAGGATTCCCGCTCTGCCTGGGGCAAGCGCGGCACAGCGGGCGGCACAGGCGGCGTCATGGCCACACCGATGCCATCTCCACGTAAATGAGGTCGCGTGACATGGCACAGAGGAGCGAGATTAGCAGCGGCCGGATGAGGAGTAACATCGCACGGATACGGTCTGGTGACATTGGTCACATCTTTGCCGGCCACTGAACGGCGTGAGGGAAGGGTTGAGATGAGAGGAGGGAGAGAGGAGGGGGAGGACAAAAGAAGCACGTAAGCTAACCTCTTCAATTTGCTATATATCTTGGGAACATTTGGTCAGGGGCGCCGCAGGCGCCTTGTCGGGGGCTGGGGCAACGGAGGAGAGAGAGGTGTCGGGGTTGACCGCCCGCATTGAAGAGGGGAGAGCTCCCTTGTCACCCACTGGGCCCCCCACGCACTCCAGCTGGGCTACCACATTGGCTGCGACCGTTGGGAAAGGTGAACGGCAATTTTGAACGCACCTCCAACGAATGGGGCGGCGCCGGCAATGGCCACGGTGACCGAGACGCTGGCTACCTCAACTAAGAACAGGAACCGCGCGACTTGGATAGCCGACAGGCGGACCGGATGATCAGTTTCGTAGTAGGAGAGCAAGTTCCCAACTTGGAAGCAGTTCAGGTCCACGGCCTTTGATGGGGTGATCCAAATGGTTGCCTGAGAAGGGAGACGGCGCCCCAGGAATGATGGCACCGCGGAGGAGTAAAAGGAGCGGAGGAGAAGGTTTTGGAAACTGACTCCTGGTCGAGCGACTTCGTCCGAGAAACGTACCTGGCATGTCGATGGAGGCGGGTGCAGCCTTGCTCCGATGCTTAGGGGTGCTGTGTCCGAGCCGGGGTTTTGGTGGCGGAGGGGCCGATCGCAGGGCCCCTCCGGGGGTTGGTGGATAGGCTGGGAGGGAGTGATCGCCGGAGAGAGCGGGCGGCGGAGGTGGGCGGTCCGGGTTGCTTTGGTCGCCGCCATGGGGTGGGGGCGCTAGAGCGAGAGCGAGCCATGAAACAAGTAGAATTTGGAGTGGCCTACACTGTTCTAGAATCTGGCCTACCTGTTTTCTCAAGGATCCCATGAAAATCTAGAAAAATTCTGGAACACAAACAACCCTGGATTAGAGGACCCAATGAACAACCTGTGCCGCCCCTAGAAGGGCCGAAGGGGTGAGAGCATGTGCCGCCCGCTAGGAGGGCCCGGCGAGAGGTTGAACATTGATTGACAAACACGTTCATTTTGAAGACTAATTAAAAGTGTGGCATGCTTGTCATTCAAATACTAACACACAATGCAAGTTGTACTACTGCAACTAGTGACAATCGTATGTTGATTTTTTTCATGAAATTCATCGTAATTTTTGAAAAAAGAAAACAATAACTACCATCAAACATAACTATACCTAACTCATCACCATTATATTATTGTGATTTGTCCTTTATATATATCAGTTTGGTAGCATGCATCCTTGCTATGGCACACTGTAAGTGCAGTCAGTTTCTAGTTATTGTGTTAGACTCACCACGGCAACACTTCATTAACAGGGTCTTAATTTTTATTTGACAACATTAACAGGGTCTTCGATTTCCTTTTAAAGGAAAAGGCAACTGACATTGGCGATTCTCTGGCGGGTGCGTACGCTGCTTTACTTGTCGCGGTCATCAGACCATTCAAGAAAGGCGCAAACACTTCTGCAAAATCGTCAAAAATTAAACAAGAAAACAAAGAACCATCGACTGCACGCGTGGTGGTATTACTTGTTTTATCGGTTGTCCAAGTGCTAGTGTTTGCTCGTCTTGTGTTCTCTGGCGATTCTATATGTGCTTGGGTTGTATCTCTCTGCTGTAATTTCTTTATGGCGGCTGATACAACGCGACTACAGTAACCCCGATGGAGGCGTCAACCTAAAGCCAGCGCTCAATGTCTTATACTTCTTAGCCGTGGCCCAAGGTGTGGTTTATGGCTACAGGACCATCTATGATTCAGCAGCAAGAACCAGACTAGTGAAAGAAGTGGCCAAAATTTATTCACTGGAGACAGACCTGGTTTTGGAGTATTTAGAGGAAACTGTGGAAGGATGTAGGAAGGATCCGTCATTTGCAAGAGGAAGGAACCTCGTCACATATGGGGTGGACTTATTGCTGGAATCTAAGTCAAGTTACAGCTACATTTCTGGGGTTCTGATTCTTGGCAAAATACCTTGTCACTACGGACTGCGGCGGCGTCTGCTAAAGCAACTACTGACTGGATCAGCGTCCTTTGGCCTTGTTGTCCAGCGACTGTCCGAGACATTTGGCCCGACAAGCCCATATAGCACAGAGATCAGGCTGAGAGCTGCCAGCATAGTGACGAATGTTGCTTACAGCATCCCTGGACGAGTTCCCAGCTCAAGGTATGGTGATTCAGTGCATATCATCCCTGCTCGACACATTTGAGGAATACAGTTGGCAACCCGAGGGATATAAGCGAGAGGAGATGCTACCCAAGGAGTACGAGCGGGACTGGCTGCTAGATGAACCGGAGGACTGGTAGCCCACTCCAGAGGTACAGAAATCTGGTGGTGCAAGGCCTGCGTATCCTCCAGAGGCTCACAATCAACGAGGACAACTGCAGAGAGTCATAGCAAATGCCCAAGGTCTGGTATCCAAGGCGATCGCGCACCTAATCCCAGACCAATTCCATGAGGACTACCATGATGAATGGTCTAGCATAGCAGCGGAATCACTAGAATTCATGAGACGGCTCACGGCTACTCTAGGAGGGACCGATACAACAAAGCTGAGAAGTAAGCTCTCAAGCAACATCCAATCGACGACCTTCAGAATCCTAGAGTGCCACAAATGTGGTGTGCTGCTGAAGAGAAAAGCCGCACAGATCCTCTTACAACTGTCTCCAGATATAACTCTCCCTGAGGGAAGTGGAAGCAGCAACATAATATTCCCATGGATACTGCTGGAAAATTTTCTTCTGCCACGGTTTGACAGGATGCGCGGTTCCGCTCACTTGGTAAAGAAGAGCAGTGACATCGCTAGGTTAGCAGGTGAAAAGATGTAAGCCATGATATCTTCGAAAACAGAGCAAAGTGACATAACTATGCTATCAGTTATTGGTGACGTCATTGGCAGCCTCGCCAGAACAGTTGCAGGTGCGGAAAACAATGCATACAGAATACATGCAGCAATGATCCTGAAGCATCTTTGTGAAGATTACCGCAAGGATGATCAAAATCTTGAGGAGCTGAAGAAAGCCATGGCCAGTGTGATTTTTTTAGATAAAGGATGAAGAGCATCCGGGCTCTACGACCGAAGGCGTACACATCCATTTATTACAAAAGTTTCAAACGAAAAGAGCACAACCAGTCTCTAAGATGGACAAAAGAACTAAAGCAAAAGATAAGTATGCCTCCACCCTCCATTAGATATCTCCAAAGCAATCATCTCAATATTTTTGCTCATGACAGAGAGTGTGTTCTTGGCCTGTTCATCACGCTGCAGCTGCGCCCAGAAACGTACCCAGTACGCTCCCCTGAAGATAACCTGCAAAATTGAGTTCACTTTGACTTTGTTAAAAATTATATCATTTCGACAGCGCCAAATGGCCCAGCATACAGCGGCAACCCCAACCCAGATCAATTTCCTAATCTGACCTTGTTGATTAGTAAGTCAATTTCCAAACATATGACTCATTGATCTAGGTGGAGTCAAACCAGTAGCAAAAAAGATAATCCTCCAAACCATACTCGCATAAGGACAATCAAGGAAGAGATGTTGAATAGTCTCATCCCTATTACAACCATAACATTTGAGGCTACCTTTCCAATTTTTCCTAATCTTTAGTTAGAACAACTCCCTTTTGAAGAAACCCAAGAAAAATCTTAATCTTTAGATGAATCTTTATTTTCCAGATCAACTTATGTCGAAACGGTGGTGGTGTGTCAATAAGATGCAAATAGAACGATCGAATAGAATATAACCCGCATTTGGTTAGGTTCCATTTAAAGGTATCCGAACCCTCCACCATATCCACATGAGCAATCTGTGCTACTAGATTTTGCCACTCTAATAGTTTATTATTCACCAAAGCCCTTACGAAAGAAACATTGAGGGGCTTGTGGCCATAACCTTTGCCACAGTTGCATGAGGATCACACACAATATTATAAAGAGATGGGTATTTAACTTTAAGTGGCACCACTCCTACCCAGGTGTCGTCCCAGAACCGAGTTTTGGTCCCATCTCGTACTTTGAAGGAACCATTGGCCACCACCTCATCTTTGATATGCATGAGACCTCTCCAGAAATGCGAATCATAAGGTTTGGCTTGTACTTGGGTGAGGGAATTTGATCTTAGATATTTATTTGTCAGTAAAGTTTGCCACATGCCATCAATGTTTAGCAACATCACCAACCACTTAGCCAATAAGCATTTATTTTGTAAATATAGATCTAGGACCCCAAGACTTCCTTGGTCCTTAGGGCGACACAAGATGTCCCATTTGGCAAGTCTATACTTGTGTTTCTCAGATGATCCTTGCTAGAAAAATCTTGGTCTGAAATGGTCAAGGTTTTTGAGCACCTCCTTAGGGATTTCAAAGAAAGACATCATAAACATGGGTAGGCTGCTAAGTACCGAATTGAGCAAGACAAGACGCCCCCGTATGAAAGGTACTTGGCTCTCCAACAAGATAGTTTTTTCTCAAAACGTTCTTCAACTTGTCTCCATTCGTAATTAAGGAGTTGCCTATGGTGCATTGGAATCCCTAGATATCTAAAAGGGTATTCGCCAGCATTACAACCAAAGAGATGGGGTATAAAATTCCTCCATCTCTTTAGCATCACCATAGCGAAGATTTCGCTCTTGTGGAAATTGATCTTTAGCCCCGATAATTGCTCGAAAAGCACAAAGCAACTTGAGTTTTAGATTCTTTGCTTGTTCCGGGTCATGATCAAGAAAGATAATGGTGTCATCCGCATATTGCAGAATTGACAAGCCATCATCTAAAAGATGAGGGATTACGCCTCTTATTTAACCATCTGCCTTTGCTCTATTAATAAGGAGAGCAAGCATATCAGCCACAATATTAAATAAGATAGGCGACATAGGATCTCCTTGCCGGAGCCCTCGCTTAGTCTGGAAGTAAGGACCAGTTTCGTCATTAACTTTGATCCCCACACTTCCCCCGGTGACCATTCCTTCAATCCATCTACACCACTTTGGCGAAAAACCTTTCATGCGTAGAGTTTTTGAAGGAAAGACCATTTCACTTTATCATAGGCCTTTTCAAAATCAATTTTAAAAATGACCCCATTTCGTTTCTTGGTGTGCAACTCATGGACAGTTTCGTGTAGAATAACTACTCCTTCCATGATATTTCTGTCTGGCATAAAGGCAATTTGCGTAGGACTCACCACAGTCTTGGCTATGTTATTCAGTCTGTTCGTGGCAACTTTTGTAAAAATTTTAAAGCTGACGTTAAGGACACTAATAGGTCTATATTGCTGAATTTTAGTAGCCACTTGGACTTTTGGAATTAGAGAAATAATCCCAAAATTCAAACTGTAAAGGTTTAAATCCTCTCTATGAAAATCAGAGAACAAAGCCATTAGGTCGTCCTTAATCACATTCGAGAAGGCTTGATAAAATTCGCTGGGAATCCATCGGGGCACGGAGCCTTGTTATGCTCCATTTGAAAAAAACAGCCAGACCTCACTTCAGATTGGTGGTGAAGTCGCTAATGAGTAAAGCATTTTCCTCGGAGATACCTGTGGAATATCCAGAATTTGATCTTCCAGAAGTGTAATCTCCGAGGCATATGGAGATCCAAAGAGGTCTTTATAGTATTGAGTAATATGGCTTTTGAGTTGGTCATCTCCAACAAGAACACCTTGATCATTTTCAAGTTTATATATGTGTTGTTTTCTATGCTTGCCATTAGCCACTAGGTGGAAGAACCTTGTGTTATTATCCCCCTCTAAGAGGGTTTTGACCTTAGCTCTCTCATACCACTTGAGTTCTTCTTCTCTCAAGAGAAGCACCAGCCTCTCTTTTAGAAAATGTTTAAGATTAATGTCCTGATCGGACAGCTGGTCGATCTCAGCCTTCTTATCTAGATTATCTAGAAGATTCAGAAGTCTCTTCTTCTCTTTTCTGTAAGCCCCTGCTGTATGCATAGCCCAACCCCTGAGATGTTGTTTAAGCCTATGGATCTTATTTTGCCACCTTTCTAATGGTGAACTACCTGAGTTCTCAGATTGCCAAATGTTGACAACCATGTCAAAAAAACCATCCCGAATCAACCAGCCCCTCTCAAATTTGAAGGGCCGTTGTTCGGTTTGGTGAGTGGAAGCTCCCGTGTTGAGGACCAGTGGGGTGTGGTCTGAGATATTTCTATCTCTTGGTTCAACCGTAGAATGAGGAAATTTATCTTCCCAATCCGTACTAACAAGAACTCTATCCAGCTTTTCAAAGGTTGTGTTGTCGCCTGGACCTGCCCAAGTATATTGGCGGCCCGACATAACTATCTCCTTAAGATCAAGAGACTCGATAACAGCATTAAACAAAGTTGGCCATTTATAGTCTAAAATCCCGGAACTCTTGTCCTCCGGTCTTCTCATAACATTAAAATCCCCCCTGTGAGATAAGAGAGTGTTTCTTTTGAGCAAGTATTTACCAATTCCGCTAAAAAGGCTTGTTTGTTTTGAGTTTGTGCAGGTCCATAAACCGAATAGAGCACAAATTTGAAGCCATTTGTTTTACATCTCAAGGTAAATTTCACATAGAAATCTCCCTCATCGATGACTCCAATATCAAAAACATTTAAATCTACACCAAGAAGGATTCCTCCAGATCTACCGTGTGGTGGCATACTATGCCGAAGGAACTCATGTCCTCCACACAAGTTTTTCAGAATATGGTCTGGGAAAAGAATCACGACCTGTTTGAGAAAAGAGCTATAAAATTAATTTGCTCCTCCTTAACTAACTCACCCAAAAATCTGTGTTTAGCCAAGTCATAAGACCTCTGCTATTCAAAAACCCCTTTCATTTGATCTTAATTCTTGAAGGGGTTTTTGGCTTTTTGGGGAGTCTGCCTTTATTTGGATATTTGGCATTTTTATATTTGTTCTTTTCGACAGATAGGAGAAAGATCAATAATGTGATCATTCTCCGTATCCTGCAAATTCTCATTTATATTACCACAAGCGAGGCTGAGAATTGTGTCATGTCTAATTTCTCTCTCATCATCGCTCTCACCTTGTAAGTAATTAGATCTTAACTTACTATGTTTTTTATTAGCATGAACCGCCATTCTATCAACCTCTAAATTTTTGATAGCAGCAATAGAAGCCTTAACAATATTATCATTAGATTCTAGGTTGATGCCTACCCTACCAAGGTTTGAAGCAACATGCGAATCAGGAAAGCTGGAAAAAGAAATACCTAGAGATTCGAGGTTCTTTTTTGCCGCCATTCGCGAAGTCTTCTGTAGAGTATGCTCATCAGCCGAAGTCCTCAAACGATCGCTTCTACCACGAGTGGTTTGCTTGAGAGTCGTCTCCACCGTCGACTCAGTAGTGGGCAACCCCAAGGGCGGGTGCACCTCTCCTGAGAGTCTCCAGGCGCTCCACCTCGGAAGCCGCTGGTGTGCCTGGGGAGCTGAGCAGCTGTGTCAACCGGTGAAATTTTTTCGGCGAAATATCGCCCGAAATTTCCGATATATCGCATTTTTCAGTGAGGTCCGAAAAAATTTTATATCGGTCAAAAATTTTCGGCTAAATTCATATTTCACTCAAAAAATTACACCTAAAACCATCCTAAAATCTCCATATCCTCTAGTCTTAATAAAGACTTATTTTTTCAAATCTATTTAATTTTTCTCACTAACACATTCGATGATACTAACATATTTTTGCAAGTTGCCCATCGTGGAGCCCGTTGTATTATCACTTCACAACTTATGCGATATATTGTGTTGTTTCGTTCATGTTATATAAACTAGTGGCAATGCACGTGCGACACGCACGTGTTTATATCTAGGACATATGACATCCTAGTATATTTGTTTCACACTATTTATCAATTTACCATCAAATTCATGGCCAACTACGAAGAATGTAAGCAAGATCAGCCTTAAAATTTCTTTGATTAGATAGTTCTTGGTATTTACCAATATTTATTCTCTTCATTCTTTTGCCGGTAGTTACAGTACCCAGTATTTATTAAAATTAAATTAAACAAACGTTCATAACTCACTTCAAATGATATGATGGAAATCAATCCCGCTTGCCTATGTACGACCGGTGTTGTTGGCCAATCAAGGTGATCTAAGATGACATTCAAGTGTCTCGAGTCACAATTTCTCTTCCGATCCGATGTCGTTTCCTCATCTGGCGTTGTTAACAAAGATTATAGCCCTGGTCCTCCCATTATTTGGAAAGGGGGTTCTCACTTTTTTACCTGGGCAAAAGGAAAACCGTTCAGTTTTTTTCCTGACACCATAAAACAAAATTTCACCCATAGGTGAAATTTCACTATCAGCTGATATTGGCATGTTCATTGGCTGGCTGCTGCTCAACTAAAACTCACCAAATTTAACGAAATCAGTAGACATAATCTTAGTCCAAGTATAGAATATAATGCTCGAAAGCTATTAAACCACACCGCCATCCTTGAATGGTAGCAATTTAAAGATAGTCTATGAGACTTATTTACCTGAGGAGTTTTTAAAACTGTCCAAGCTTCCATCATTATGTATCCAAAGAGAAGGATCTTTTATATAGTGGAAATAAGAAACATTTCGCTGCATTTTCACAAAACAATACAAACAATGCTATTCTTAAGAAAACAAATCAAACCTACAGAGTGCTATTGTTATATGGAGTTGTTTTAATCACTGACTTGCAGAAATTGGAGGACATCTCCTATTAACATTTTTATAATTTATAATTCTAACATTGGACTTACATCTACACTAAATCACTATGTAGTTTCTTTCTCCGAAATTCCCACAGTGCACCTTCATGAAGGCCACGAACTAACCCATAAGGAATATACACATATCCTGAGTCCTGACTTAAAAGTTAGTGTTCTTCGGAGCAGGTTCAATTTGAGCATGCTTAGGGCCTTGGTCACGTCGTACGTACTTTTTTAGCATGTATCAAAGGAAGGACAAAACGATCAGCCAAAGCGAGGCCAAGAAACTAAAGATAAGATATTCTAGATTTTATAATCAGGCATGGCTTGATTATCCAATCTGAATTCTGCATGTAGAAATCAGGCACATGCTAATACAAAAACTGATGGTGTGAACACATAAAGTTTTTTTTAATGATTGGTTATTTGTGTCTACCTGATATGTGACCTGCTAACATATATAACTGGCTTACACCTTCGCATCGATCTAGTCCTGCCCAATTCTTCTAAAGAATTCCATCATCAAGGTAAACAGGCGATCAACTCTGCGAGAAAGACTGAATGCATTGGCTGAGAAACCATTTTAGTTCAAATGTGGGGCATCACATGTGCGGTGCGCCACTACAAGAAATGGTGCTTTACATGACGTTTTTTTGGTGACGTTCTAAGAAATCATCATGGAATTGTACTATCTGTGACGGTTCGTTCAAAAGGTGATACACCTATGACAACTAGTTTTGTTTTCATCATCGTTAGATGTCATATATAATATTCGTGTAAATGATGCAAGATCCAAAGTATCCCTTAGCAAACAAAGATTTTTCTTATAAAAAACCGTGATGAATGATTAAATAATGTAAATGTTGAATAAGCATAATCATCACACAATTCATGGGTGTATATTGGTTTATACGGAGTACCATTTATAAAAAGTGTCGGATATTTTTATCACAGCTTATACCATTAAAAAGAAAATACAAAATAAAAAAATAAAAATGAAAATGGGGACACGATGTATTCCTCACGAAGCCTCTCTGTCTCTCCCTCGTCTTCCCGTCTCTCTCCCCCGGTCCCTTCTCTCACGCCGCCCTCTCCTCTCCCTGCTCCCATCTCTCATCCGCCGGGGCTGCTACGGTGCGCGCGCGTCCAAAAAAAAAGTTTATCCTTGAAAATTCTGGAAATAATAATGCACATTGGAGAGAATTTATTAAGAGATAACAACGATAATAATAATATTGTGTATTTGCCGAAGGTGTTGGTAGCTCAATATTTTCATGTAACAAAATGACAACAATTCAGATACAAATAAATTGTGTACATAGAGTGATGCCATATAAAAGTTATCTCTAATTATGTTGTCGAAAACAAATTTATTTAACTCTAACTGTTGCAGAGGCATAGACAACAAAAAAAAAAAACAAATTTTACAGTTGTCGTTAACACGTTTTAAAGTCAACTAATAATTAGTATATCTGTACTATAGAAATAATTAATTAGCTTAAAACGTTCAAGCAATTTTTTTTTTGACATGATGCAATTTTTAGTTTGACATGTCAACTTCCTTCATGTAGTCACTCAACATGGAATCTACAGTGACTGAGAAATTTATAAAATGCATGCAACTGATGCTAGGACTTTCATCAGCGGATGAGTTCATTAAAATAAATTAAAAATCTACAGTATTTGAGAGAGTGTGAAATTTATAAAATTCATGCAACTGATGCTAGGACTTTCTCTTTGCCAGAGCCGATGAGTTCATTAAAATAAATTAAAATATGCTTAAAAAAAGAAAATAATAATGAAATAAAATAAGAAATATGCAATCACCTCAAGCACTCAGGTGCTTATAAGACATTTATAAGACAATCCTGTGTCAAGAAAACATTTATTTATCAATTTTGTTTGGCAGTTTCTACTTCACTACCAAATCGCAAAAACATTTATTTATCATTTTATTTGCTATTTTCCACTTCACTACTGAATCACACGTGCCTTGAAATAATGTGTAGTTAAAAAAGTAGTATTGGTAAAAGATAAATTTTTATTTAAATAAATGCATGTTAACAGGCCATGAGACAAAAACGCATGAGTTATTCTACCAAAAGGTCACATGAGTTGTCCTACCAAAAGGTCAATATGCATCTATTTTGATTCCTTCTTATTATCAAACAATGCAGCATACTCTCTCTCTCTACGTTGCTGCTTTTTACGTTCAGAACTTAGCTTTGCCAACCTTGGTTTGTGACGATGACTTCATCGCTTAACTGAAAATAAGAACAAGTGTGCTATAACATGGCTTCATGACTTTGAAGCAATGAGGATGCAAAATTAAAGTGCATTAATTTGAAAAGAAAGATACGTACGTTTATCTATGCTGGGCCATACCTTAAGGACACCGTGCGTGCAATTAGAAAGGTGCAAATAAGATGATCTCGCGATCTGTGTGTATTATGGTATGGAAAATGCAGTCTATATCAGAAATTCAGGGCGACCCGTTTCTTGCTCGTCGCTTCAATGTGGCAAACGTGGCCGCCAGACGGGAATTCCCGTCTTCAGGTTCGAACCTGAAGACGCAAGTGCTATACGAGATGCAAAAAGACCAAGATTAATATATATGTGTATGTATGCATGCACGTACAGACTCATATGTGGGCATCTGCGTAAATACAAGGAGGCGGACACAGGAGCACGGCAGCAACGCGTTTGTTTCCTCTCACCTTCATCTCCTTACGCCGTGGGCCACAGCACTGCCACCATCGTAGATGCTACATGGAAGGAGGCTACATAGAAGGATCGATCTAGATGTGAGTTACAGATGGGGATGGAAAAGGCGGCGTTCGGAAGTGGAGGAAATCGCGTGAAAACCTGATTGATGGAGAGGACCCGATACTCTGGGGGACGTACGACTCGTTGTTCTGGGCGTCGGCAGGAAGATGCCGATCGACGATGGCGGCATCATACGGTGCGGGGACAAAGACGACGAAGTGCAGGGTGACGGCGGAGAGCACGGTGCAGCGGGCGCGCGCGTCATCGAGGGCAACCTTTGGCGGTGGTTGTTCTGCAGCCCAGATGCGGAGTGTTTTGGGCGAGGCCTGTTTCGCGAGAGGAGGGGAGGCTACCGCTAGCACCATCGCGGCTTTTCGGGATGTTCCCGCCGTTTCGGAGGCCCGATCTGTGTATGTGCCGCCAGCGATGTAGTGGAGCGAAACACACCCTGTAACCTAAGGTTCGTCACGCATAGATAACCATCGATCGGGTATCCGGGCGAATCCAATGGTTGAGATTGTGACACCTGTTTATCAATTCCTTCACTCTTTTATAGTATAGATAGATTTGTGATGGAAGATGGATTTGGGAGTTTTTCTAGTGAGATGATGCCAAATTTTTTAAAACGTATTTTGAATTTGTTTAAATTTGACCCGAAATTTCCGAAATATCGCATTTTTCGGCAAGTGCCGATATTTTTTTCTACCGATAGAAAAACCTAGGTCAACAGCGTGAGATGGTATTGACACAGCCCCAAAGTCGATAGGTCTCGCCTCCTCTGAGCTGTGGAGAGGCAGCTGCGGCGACACCGAAGAAAGAACAGGAGCCAGCGGCCCCCGCCAGGAGAGTACCGACAGAGTCCAGTGTAGTAGGGTCAGAGGGCGTGGGGGAGACTCTCCATGAGGACTGCGAGATACGATCTTGAAGGAGTGGCTATCGTAGGATTGACGAGACGACGTCTGCCTGGGATAGCGCGGTCACGATGCACAGGTGTGGCGGCGCGCCCTGGGACGATGGAACGACCTGGGGAGGGCGAGCCGTCTGTTAGTGCACGGTCGCGATGCACCAGGCTCGTACGACTTGTGCCTGATTCGTACTGGGGTGGACATCCAGAGCCCGGATCTGCTCGGTCGGGCCCCTTCAGAACAGGCGGGTCCCCGTGATCGACGCCTTCCAAAGCCGTCGCAGTGATGCCGGCCTTCCTCAACGCCGGGATGAGGACATCTCCCAGTGTCGCCGCCGGTGTGATCCTCGGAGGCGGCAAAGGTCCTTTCCAGAGCCTCTTCCATGGAGGAGGATATGTCTTGGATCCCGTCGCCGATGGCTGCGTCTTTCTCTCTGGCTGGGATGGCGCCGAGATGATTGGATGTACCGCAGCAGGCAGTGGCGCCGGTGACACTACCGATTGGAGATGGCTCTGAGCAAGGGCATCAGCATCACCGAGGTCTTCACAATTTGAATCAGAATCGGAATCCCAGAATTTTCCGGAAACATCGCAATGAGGCGCGCTAGAACAATGCCAGATTTCTTCTCGAGCCGAGAGCACCTTGCGTCGTAGCTCTAGATCGAGGCGACTTGCAGAATTCTGTGTTGTAGCTTGGCGCAGAGCCTTCCGAACCCCCGGCGCAACGGAGACAGGCATGGTCCGCCGTCCCACCAAGAGCCGGCGTCCCATCCTTGAGTCACCCGGTCGACGCCGGCATGAGCCTCCGACGCGGTAGGACTCATGGCCTGACAGGACCTCCGCAACCTTGATGAATGCTGGAGATTCCGGCGCTGGGAGAGGCCCAAGATCAGGTCGGCGTCACCGTCGGCAAGGCGCCGACGGCTACCGACGAGGGTGGTCGCGATCGCCTCTAGATCGCCAGACCGGAAAAACCAGAGCTCCAGAGGGTTGTCAGAATTCTGTGACTACGTTCTATCATTTCTCTCTAATAAAACATATAAACAACCTTTTTTACGATATGGCCTCAAGGGCAGTAGATAGCGTGCTATGCCTGCTGAAAAGATCGACAAGCAGAATGAGATGAAGCCGCTCATGGCCAGTGTGATGGAAGAGGTAATTAATTAACGTACCTGGGGCACAAACATTTTTTTTTTAAAAAAATCTATTTCATTCCTAGTATATTACTGGCATCACGTATAGACTACAGAGTAATATCGTTGTCACTCTGAACTATACCATGATTGGTTCCTCAGGTGGTCAAAGAAATAGTCCATTGGCTCGTGACTAAGGAAGTAGTACAAGCTGTACCAGAAGCAAACAACGGCGGCAATGCTCTTCTCGCAGAGGAGGTCCCAGACTTAGAACAAGGTGGAGTTCCGCATGATAATATTGGACAGGAAGAAAGCAGCTCTACTCCTCATCACCAAAAGGGTGAACAACACCAGGGAATCCAACTTCTGGAGGCCTTGGTAGACTTGTGCTCGGCGATAACACGCAGATGGGCCTGGTGGCAGCGTGATACTTTCACTTGTCAGTTCAACGAGATCACAGCCAAGATATGTTCAGATCCTCACAAGACTTTCTATACACTTGTGGAAGAAGCACAAGAGAAACTTCGAGAGGAGAAGAAGGCTTCAAGATTGACGGCTGTACGTACCAGCTAATTCCTCAAATGAGACAGAAACCTGAGTCAGAGGACTGGTTGACTGTGTGCTCCAATACCATCCGCAAGCACTTTGCTCCGTCAGGATTCTCAGTATAGATGTCGTAAGTAAGATTGAAATAAGCAAACACAAATTATATTTATTTATCTTGTGTGTACTTTGTTAAGTTCCATTTGCCTGGAGACCATGTTATTATGCTAGATATATATCCTCTGTTTTCATGTGTCTATTTTTCATGATTGGCCCTTCAATTCTGGTGCACGAATATTTATATTTTTGTTGTCTGTGTTTCTTTTCTACTATTTTCTTATTAGTAGCATATACTAATAAGAATCCATTGCCATTGTGTGGGTTTTATGGCGTTTGTGTTCTTTTCTTCTAGTTTCTTATTATAAGTCACAGGAATCCATTGTCACTATGTGCATTTATAGGAGTGACACATATATTGGGCAGAGTCCCTCCTTGTATACATCTATAAATATGTAGATAATTTAGTCTTATAAATACAAAACAATAAAGAAGAAAAATATTCAATGCTCTGAAATAACTTATATAGAATCTCTGAAATGTCCCTATTTTGGTACTTTATATAGACGATACAAAATCCCACAATCTTGAAATTAAAATAAAGGAACAATGGTTGAAGAGTGTAAGATGAAGTAAACCTACAAATAAATTTAGTTTCTACATTCTGTAAGCAGCTAGCAGAGGAAGAATAAGAGGGAAGACGTGGGCGAAAGAAACATTGCTCGGTAAAGTGTTCAGCTATTTCATGATGATCCCCCAAATGACAGCAACTAGAACATATATAGCAGAGCACGGAGGCCGATTAGCTTGCCCATTTCCCTCTAGTCCAGCAAGCACACTGGGCTTTCCGGCCCGATGGCTACACCGAGGACCGTTCCCTTGCTCTGCTTCACAAGATGTGATGGAACTGGTGCCTGAGGCTTGCTCTTCACGTTCCCTCACCATTGAGATGCCGGTTGCCACCCCCCCATGGGGGAACATTTAGTTATGTACTCTTCCCAAAGTGCAAGCTCCAAAGGCCAACGAAACCACTGCAATAAAACTTGTAGCATCAAGATTTGTCAAGGACTGCAATCTTTAGCTATGACACGTGAAAGACAGGGTGACTAGAGGTTGAAGACGGTAGCTCCAGCTTTATATGTGACGGTACCCACCACACACGCCACGATGCGAAAGGGACCGAACAACTTGAATGGCAATTTCTTATTCAAACGTGGTGCCAGGAATACACTTGTTTCAAACCGGTGTTTATCAGCTTGTTTCTTGATGCGTAGCTTCAACTTCAAAAATGATAGATGCTTCTTTTAGGCCAACTCATTCATGTCTTGCTGCTGATTGATTCACTGAGACAACTCAAGAACAGCAATAGCATACGTGGCAACACTTGTCTGAAGCGGTGTTTGTCAGCTTGCTTCTTCTTCTTGATGGGGAGCTTCAACCTTCAACTTCAAACATGACAGATGCTTCTTTTAATCAATTCATTCGTGTCTTGCGCTGATTGATCCAATATGAGACAACTCAGGAGCAGCAATTGCATATAAAAAGAGCCTCATAGGGCTGCGGTCAATCGCACAGTATTTGCAGATGTTGTACCAATATGCCTCCAAAGGAAGCCACTGAAGGGTATTATAAAACATTTCAAAAGAACTGTTTATCAAAGAAATCGAAGCTGAAGATTTTTCGCTGAAACCAAAACTCTATCGAACCGGTCCTTCATCCGGATAGAAAAAAAAAAAACGTTGCGCCCCATTTTTCTCCATGCTCTCTACAAAGTATCGATCAACTGCATAATTTTTTTTTTTTTTTCTCGAATATAAGTGTATGCATCATTTTTAAGATTTGTTTGCACTTTCTGGTCAGGAGTGCGGGAACAACATGTTGCTGTCCGTGTGTGGACGAAGGGAGCACAAGCACGCATTACAGTCGCCAGAACAGTACCTAGCAGCATGTGGCGACGACCTCATTGACCTCGCGTCTCGCGCCGGTCCGGCACTTAGAGGCAGGTAAGGCCTCCCCTTGAACACATTTGTTTAATTAACTCCACCGTCCGAGGTTCACTTTGCACCAACCGGTGGCGGCCGGGACCGAGCTCCGCTCGGTTGACGCTTCGACGGAGTTCGGGCAGCCCACCCGCGCTGGCCAGTGCAAGTGCCTCACCCGGGAACAACTGTTCCCAATTTCTATTCTTTTTTTAATAAAGAAAATTATATTTTCGGCTTCAATCATACTCTCATGGGAATGCATCACAACAAATTATTACAACATGAAATTAAAAAACGAGAACGACGGAAGAGAATTACATCCTAATAAGGGGGCTCGACTAGTACTACGCGACACATGATTTGCTATGTGATGTCCACTCCTCAAGAATAAGACCACCAACGTCGATACCTGTCAGACCAAGAAAAGGTACTGAGAGATCTTCGGACATTGGCCACCATTGAAGACATGGGCATTGAAACCTGGCAACACCACGAAACCTGTGGTGTAGCTGTAGGGGAGTGACCATTCAAGGGGTCTTCCAAAAGCGACGTCTCCAACGAGAAAACTGACATCCATAGATGCCATCATCGCCCCACTAGAAACATTAGAGATGGGTTTTCACCCGGAGATCCCCCAAACATGGAAGACAGTCACTGCTCACACCATTAGCCGAGCTGTTATGCCTCGAATGGCACCTCCGTCTTGAAACTTCGTCTTCCCCTACCTAAACGGCGCCACGGCTGGACCCTGATTGCTATCTCGGCAATCCATTGACGGACTGCGAAGACGACGCCTCCATAGAGGTGATGACGCGGGTACGCCACCGTCGTCAGCCCAAAGGGCAGGGTTTTCACCCCTATCCGTCACAAGACCAGAGCTGTCGTCAGGTAGCAGACCACCCAGCCATGGGTGACGGCGACCTCAACGAGATCGACCTGCCGCCGTCCCTGATCCGGAAGTATAGCCGCTAGAGCGAGATTTGTCCTATACGATATCAAGAGGGCGAATCTGGCTGGCCGCCGCTGCCTCCCGCCGCCGAACACCTCTGAACTCACCGCTCACACCAGAACAGAGGCCGGCCATGGCCTCACCACTGCCCAATCTGGCCTGTCGCTGACCTGCGCCTTGGAGTGCCACGCTACCCTACCCCACCGCATCCACCACTGGAGAAGCCACGCCCCCGCCATCTCGGTATGCCACACAGCCATCTCTGCTCCATGTTTTTTTGCCAAACGTTTTTAGCTCCACGCACATAGTTCGATAAAAAGTGTGGAGTTGTGAGAGCACCTAAAGGGGTGCTCCACAAACTCCAGGTTTTCGTAGAGCTGCTAAACGGTGGAGTTTGCGGAGCAGAGTTTGTGGAGCAGTCCCAAACACCCCCATAGTCTAATGTCGTCCTAGAACCTTATAAATTAAAAATAAATGGGCCCTAAGCATGCTTCTATCAACATTCAGAATCTTGTGTGCCATTTTGAAATACGATTACTTGGCCGGCACATTAACAAGCTACTACTATCGTCAACCAAAGACTAAAATCATGAATTTATTCTGAAGTGGTCATGGACTTTATTGATCTCGTCTCTTAAGTGAACTTTCTAAGCCACCGGCTTTCCTCATAGCCCGACGCTGCCAGCAGCTACGGCTAGCCCAGTCTTCCACCGCCGGATCTCCTTGGCCTTCCTCTCCTCCGAGAGGTCTCTTGCCAGCAGTTCGAGCGCCTGAGCGTTGCTCTTGCTGTCCTTTCCCGGTACCTTCTCGTACCTCCCGGTTTCCACGTTGACCCTCGACAGCGGCTGTTCCAGCAAGCTCGTGCCGATGTCCTGGAGGTTCCGCATGTTCTCCAGCGTCGCCGAGTCCACAGCAGCCGCTGGACCGGCGAGCTTGCTGGCATGGTTCTCGATGCGAATGTAGTTCTTCTCGCAGTTAAACAGCTTGAACTTGACGGCGACGTGGATGTCGACGAGGTCTGAGCTGGCGGCCATGAAGATGTCGATGATTGGCCTCTTGTCCTTGTTGCGCAGCCACCCGAGGTATCCCCACCTGGAGCACGCCTCCGCGGTGTACAGCCCCGCATGCGACGTCAGGCCGGTGCCAATGGACAGCACCAGAAACCGACCGTGTTCTTCCTCCGCCGGGATATCCCGCGCCGCGTTTTCGGGAATGATCACCTCGTCCGTTACCATCGACACGGCAACCATCGTCTGCAAATTAGTTTCGTCAAGGCTGGAAAACAACCGTCAAATAAATGTTGATCTGCAGTGTAAATACCGGATTGTTGGCGGCGACACCGCCATCGATGAGGTTGTACTCTTTTACTTCTGGCTTGCCTTCGTTGTCGACTTCGGTGTGGAACTTGTGCGCCGGGAGGTACGTCGGCGCCGCTGATGTGCCGATGCATACGTCGGATAGCAGCGCGTTCTTCAGAGGCTTCTTCTTGGCCTGCGTGCAGAGAACGCAAAATAAAGACACCATTGGTGACCTTGAGTGGAGACTGTGTCCAGTCCAGTCTACGTACGTCCTTGGTGGTGAAGATGATGGGCTGAAGCATCTTGACGTCGAAGGTGGGGATAACGACGTTGGTGAGCGTGTCGCTCACCGTCGTCTTGCCAAGCAGTTTTCCGACCTCGCGGCGGAGGTGCTCGCCGTCATACTTGGGGCCCCACCACGAGGAAACGAGGCTGCGCCACTTCTGAGGGAAGATGAGTGGGCCGTGCTCGAGGTAGAACGGGTTGATGTCCTTGGCGGCGAAGAGCGGGCGGCTACTGCCCTTTCGCGCCGGCGTGGCCAGCATCGCCGTGATGAGCCCGCCGGTGCTCGTCCCGGCGATGTAGTCGAAGTAGTCCACCAACCTCGCATCCGGCCCGTCGAGTTTCTGCAGCTCGGCCTCCAGGTAGGCCAGCACAGTGCCCGGGATGAGGCCACGGATGCCGCCGCCGTCGATGGTGAGGATGGTCACCCGTTCACCAGGGTGCCGCACGCCCCTGCCGCTCCGCTGCTGCGGGATGAGTAGCTCCTTGTCCTCGCCTCGAATTCATCCCGTTTCGTCAGCTGCCGCTGCCACGAAGAGCCAGCGAGCACAGTTGGAATCTCAGATCTCGCACGGTAGAGTTGGCGGCAACAATTCAGACGCCAAAACGACATGGCTGGAGATGGATTGATCGAAGAGAGCCCGGTGGCAATGGGGATGCGAATGATTGAATTAATGATACTACGAAGAGAGCTAGTTACGAAGCTGCTAGAGGCCTGGCCGGGGGTTATATAGACTTGCTATATAGACTATATTTAGTTTATATTGACTTGAGGTCTTGAGCTATATAGACTTCATTTTGTTTACTTCACGGTTGCTCTAGTAGTAGGTAACATGGAGAACGACCAAGGTTGCAATATGAGTCAATAAAAATACAAGTCTAAGAACCAATTTGCAGCTGCCTCCTCATTCTCCGATTGACTTGAGTCAATAAAATACAAGCGACTTAGGAGCGTTAGGTTGTTGCTCACGTGAAGCTGCTTGTGAAGTGGTTCACTTAGCGCTACTACCAAACACCCGTATATATATTTAGCATGACGACGACCTTAAATATATTACCAACTATTACCATTGATTTTTTAATCTTTTAAACTAATAAATATTTAAATAATTCACTAAAAAGAAAAAAATCCTCATATTCCCTTTATCTCTGGAGAGCCGCATGGCCCTTCCTCGTTAGTGCACCTTCCTTTCCATTCACGCATTAAGTAATTATATATTTTTAATTGAGCTATGAACTAAATTGACACACAGATAACCAAACACAAGTTATACAAGTTCGTTCTTCTGAAAGCATGAAAGCTAATGCAATGAAGATCTGTAGAACCAAAAGTGATTTTGAATGTTTGAAGCATGTGTAATAATTAGATTACTCCCTCCGTCCCACAAAAAAAGTCCATTTTTGACTTCTACAATCCCTGTTTGACCATTCGTCCTTATTTAAATTTTTTATACAAATAATAAAATAAATAAATCATTATGAAAGTATCTCTAACGATAAAATAAGTCATAATAAAATAACTAAAAATTTTTAAAACTTTTTGAATAAGACTAACGGTCAAACAAGAATTATAGAAGTAAAAAACAGACTTTTTTATTTGTGGGACGGAGGGAGTGCTATATTAGCGTAACACAACTAGAAAGAACGATTACTCCTACATGCATAAAAATGATTTGTCACATCAAAGGATCGAGGAAATGACACGTTACAAATCTTACATGTGGATTCATAAAAAGTACACGTTAGACATTACGTACATACATCAAAATATGTAACATCCAAAATTCCGAAATAAAAAGATTTGCCACATCCAACAAATCAGATATGCATCAATTAGAACTAGAGCAAAGATTTTTTTTTTTTTTTTTAATCTAGAACTTTCCTTCTTTATTCTATTTTACTAAATAAGAAACTATTACCTCCTAGGAGGTAATAGTTAACTATAACCATCGATCTAATTGAATGAGCGGCTCACAGTTATTTGAGGATACCTCAGTAAAGCCTTTTACAAATACTTAGGGTAATCTAGTTATTTGCCTAGTGCCTCTCCAGCCATTCTCTTGACGCCGTTAGGGGCTCCTCATGTGCCTGTGTGTCCTAGGTGCAGTGAGGCCGACCTGGACGGCCCATTATTGTCGCTCACCCAGAACCGTCCCTATTGGGTGTGTATAGAGAGTTAGGTCGCAAGAGGTCTCACCAGCGGGTCTTGTGAACCATGTTGCCACCAAGATTCTCCTTCAATGTGTCTTCTACACCACGCTCGTCGCCAAGAGCACACAAATGACATGTTTGTGTAAAAATAGATATAATTTCTCTCTCTCTCGCCCTCTATTTCCATCACCACCACTCTCTCCAATTATCTCTCTACCTCTAGATGTAGGTCGAGATATACAGAGTTATATAGTGGCATAGAGAGATGTTAATTTTGTTGGGATTAATTAGGAATAATTAATTAGTTGATCAAGAGATAATTACAAGAGCAGTTAGGATTAGGCTTAGGCCCTTTCGGCAACAAACGTAGGAGTCAAGCCACCTTTTGGCTTGCACCGATTCGGCCTTTTTAGGCACTGTATAAATTTCCATTGCTGTACACAGTTATTGACTAATCAGTAATAATCGTCATTTACATCCAAATCTTCACACGTTATCATGCACGCATGGGCTCTGCCACCGCTGACGCTGTAGGCAGGCCGGAGGAGTTGCCGGCGTTGCTGAAGAAAGAACTCGTCGGAATTACCCGCACGGCATGAAGCACTGCGGGAAATTCACCCCCATGCGACGCGCTTGGGGGAGTCAGGCGATTGCTGTTCGTCGACTTCCCGGAGACACCGACGTTGCCGATGCTGTTGGTGACGCTAACGCCGCCACCACCAGAGATTTCATCCGGCCTAGCCCGACGGCCTTGACGGCAGTTGGGGACGAGAAAGCCGAAGGGCCTCTTGCCTGAGAAACCGCACCCGTACGCCTGGCGGATGGCCACGCTCGATCTGACCTCGTCGTCCGCGCGCCGGCCAAGGGCTGTTGCTCCATGCGGACCGGTCAGGTCGGCCAGGCATCCACGCGCTGGCCGGACCGGTGGTACGGTTCCCGCGCCCAGGCTTGACGGCCGCGCGGCGCTCGCTTGCCTGGGCAGCCTCGCCATCCCGCGCCTCAACCTGGCCACGCGATGTCCCGATAGCGGTGACCGCCGGCGGCAGGCTGCTGGCGACGGGCGGCGACCTGGAGATGAAGGCGGCTGAGGCGGATCGGCGGCAGATCGACGGACGACCGGCACCAGCGATTCCTCACCGGATGGACGGCTCGCGACTCATGGCCGGGTGGTTGCTGGGCGCGACGGCGGATGGCTGCGGCGCAGACGACGGCGTGGAGCGGACTAGATCGGGCATCCGCACGTACGGAAATAGGCCGAGGCCGAGCGACTGTTTTTTTTTTCTCCGTGAGGAAGAACCGTCCGTGGGAGGGAAAGGATAAAGGGCCTGTTTGGCGAGGGCTTCTTCATGGCTCGGCCGGCTCTCGGACATAGCCTAATAAGATTGGTCACAGGAGGAGGAGCCGTTTAGAGCCGTTTTTTAGATTGGAAAGGTAGGGGCGGGCCGTTTTGGAGGAGCCCCAATTTCGAGCTTCTCAAAAGCGGCTCAAAATCTTCCTCTCCGAGAAGCCTTGCCAAAACAGGCCCTAAAGATTATTATGACCTTCTTGCATATGGCCCTTTCTTTCTCTACGAATTACATGATCATCTAATAAATGAGTAACGTATTTCTAGTTTTTCCTAGGAATCTTTTTACTTATTGGTTATTTTCTTTCAGCAGTTGTATAAATCAATTAGCATATGCTTTGCTAATTTATTTTTGCAAAACATCAGTTATTTGATATGATTGTTATTGCTTTATATCTGCTGAATATTGTCATTGTACATATATTTTGTGGTTTGATTTTGTTATATTATGCAATGACATCTCTGATTCTATTATATATATTTAGAGTATGTGGTGCGCCCAATCACCCTTTGCACCACATAAATATTAGTATTTGTGACTTTAATTATTGTTTGGCATATGTTGGTGCACCAAACCCCCTATTTTGTACCAACATATAGGTTACTTTTGTAGTATATAATAGAATTGAGTATGTTGGTGCGCCCAAACCGCATTTTTGCACCACATACAAAGGTTATTTTTGCTAGTGACTTAGTTGCAAATTTAACTATGATATTAACTTTGAATTGTTACAACTTGCAATATATATATCTTAATTATTTCGATTAATCAACACAAGGCAATGGAGTCTATGACAAAGGCTGCGTTTAGTTCCTTGTGAACTATTCTGCCACGGTGAGTGTCATAGCGGTGATCTAATCACATTTCTTTGAGAGAGGTCTACGTCTTGTTTCCCGAGCTTCGATGATTACCTACATTTGCGTTGTTAATCAAAATAAAAGTTTTTTGGATTAATCTTAGTCATCACACTATTTTGTATTACATAATGTAGGCACAAAAATCTACTCCTTGCGCCGCGCAAGCAGCGACAAGCCAGGAATAGCTAACTTTACTCTCGCTCGGCGTCTTGAATCGAATGCGTGCCGGTCAATTTAACTTTGTTAATTGACAAGGAGGTAGCGTGAGATACGGAACATGCTGGTGAGACCAAGACAGTTCCGCATGTATGGCTCTAAGGCGGATGTAAGAACACATAGCTATAGAGCTATGCATCGGACGTGAATAATGAAAGCATTCGGTAAGCATGTAAAGATGTAATCGTAGAAATAACGTTTGCCGAATGATCATAAAAACATGTTTGAACAAGTAAAGTCGATCATCATGATATGACATTATAAAGCTCTATTGCATGGATCGAATTAATTGACAACATGGAACAAAAGCAGGTAACTCATAAATATAAACCTAATCTAAATGACACATGCATAGGTTTCATCCAACTTCTAATCGCCAAGACGTCTAGCCTTCTAAACCCGTCAAGCTTAAACCCTTGCAAGCTAATCCACCGCATGATACCACTTGCTCACGGATATAAACCACTTACCACAACTAGATCAATCCACCGCATGATACAATCTAACCATGATAAGCTAAAAGCACGCATACATCTAAATAGATCTATAAATACTCATTACTCGTTGAGGGCGTATGCATAGATAAGTAAAAGTACACATGCAAACCTAATCTAAAGCAAAGCGAGGAGATTTGTCGATCAGTCCTAACGGCAATCCACCGCATGATACCTTTGCAACAAGCTAATCCACCGCATGATACGTGACTTGCCGGACTTAACCGTTCTAAACCCTCTTCGTCATAAAGCAATCCACCGCATGATACTGCGCAACAAGCTAATCCACCGCATGATACGGCTTGCCGGACTAGACCCTAACGATAGGTAGATTTACACATGCAAGATACAAGTAAAAACACATAGCGTGTTCGGCAAGGTTGCGAATCGAGGTGTCCATGAAGAAGAAACTTACACGTAAAACCTTAGCACGCCGCCGCGACTCATGACTAAACGGCGTAGAACCATAACCGCGTGACAACCTAGATTGATCTAGGCTCGGCTATGAAAAAACAGATAGATCTAATGACAAACCAATGATAAACATTTGAGAATGCGATGACATATAGATCTAACAAAAGATAAAAGCGAGCAACATCAATCTAGATTGGGCAAAGGGTGTGTGCAAACATAAATAAATAAATAGATAAACAAATAGGAATCATGCACCACTCGGTAACTTAATGAATTCATTAGGGTGCCAAGCCTAATGAAGCCGATAACTAGCTCTTAGCGGATCTTAGCCCATAGGATGGCTCATGATCGAAAAAAGAACCCTCTTGCCCGAGATAGCTTAAATCCTTTGACGATACTAAGTGTGAACAAGACTTGCAATAATCTAAAACTACCGACGCATACTACAGATATGGTGCAAGGTTGCCGGTATTTTACG